>VZSG01000278.1:245206-267124 GCA_013398315.1 Nothoprocta pentlandii | reverse complement strand
GCCCCGGCCCCACGGGCCGAGCTGGCTGCCTTCCCGTCACACTGCGCCCGGCCTCCCGTAGGACGTGCTCCTCCCCGTATCTCGGTTTACTCGGGCAGGGATTGCATTCTTCATGACACCATCTGTTGGCATGCGGTTTCCTAACAGTCACACCTATACTTGGAGTGGCTTCGCATTCTTTTTTTTTTTCCTCACAGCTTATAAAATACGTGTCGTTCCTGAGCCTGTAAGATGAGGCTGCGAGGCGCCAGCACGTTGGCAGTGCGTGAGGAGCTCACGGAGGGGACACGGGGATGTCACACAGCGAGGGGACGATAAAGCCTGGCCCTCAGCAGCACTGCTCAGCACGGCCCAGCGATGTAGAACATGCAGCGTGCAGTCCGGGTTTGCCCTTTGCCATCTTATATTTATTTCTCTTCCCAATAAAGTGTGTCCTTGTTTCTTCCTTCCGTTATTCCTTCCAGTTCTCTGTATCACTTGCCCTTTACGGCACAATTGGCCTCCTTACACTGAGGGACATTGCTGGTCACCCCAAGTTGTTTTACAGTATTTTTAGCATTTCCTCAAAAAAAAATCTGAGGAAATTTGACATTTCCTTAACTGACCTCTTTGGTATTGTGCTCAGTATCACTGCGAGTGCAGCAACAGCTGAATTGATAGCTCTGCTCTTCACAGCAACTATTTTTAACATCACAAAATAATTGTAGTGTTCCTACCAGAGAACAGCAATGCAAGACGCTCTCAAAATGACAGTCAGGTTAAGAACACCATTTCACTGCTGTAAAGTCTAATTTTTACTTGTTTTGGTACTGCAGCGGTGAAATTAAGATTCCCAGCTACCACGTCTACCGCTGTTCCAAAGGTCAGAAGTTTGTACGAGTTCTTTGGCAGGACATAGTATTCCTTTTCAACTTTAATACACAAAATATTATTTCCAGTACTCTTGGATTCTGCTGTGATTCCGCGCCAGAAGCCCAACTCTAAAAGCTGTAGATAAAAACATCTCCCAAAGGACTGGGGAGAAGTAAGTGGAGAAGGACTGAAGCTGGACTGCTCCTTGGTCTGTGCTTTCCTGTTTTTCTCCTCATGCTTTCTCTCTTTTTAAACCAGCGATGTTACAGTGAAGCAGGTCATTCTTTTTTGTCAATTTACAATTAAAGTAACGTGTAAAAATTAGTTAACATTCCCGAAGCGCAAGGGATCGGAGAAACCTTCATGGAGGAGTAGAGCAAGGCGTAGTTGGAATCTGTGCTCTGCATGTTCCTGTGAATCTATAATATTTTAAATCCTAACCCTGTTTTTTAGAACTTAATTCTTTCTGCCGCCTCTTCCAGCTATTTGGCATTCCTGAAAGCAAAATATCATGGAAATGGGCCCTGCCTATAGCAATAAAAGCCTGAGAATTCCTTTTTTTCCCTGCTTTTGCACACAAATGATGTTATTTTGTGTGCCTTTGAGTACCAGCATAGAGGGTTTCTGGTTCAGTTTAGTTGCCTGCCTCAGCTGCCCTGCAAAACAAGATTTTCCTCACCGCAAATGTACCAGAATTTGGCTAAGCGATGGCTGTAGCAGCTGCAATTATTCCAGGGGCTATTTCAAGGTTATTTTTCCAAGTATCTTGAGAACAATGGCAATGAGTGTCCGGGACTTTCGTTGCTCCTGGCGCACGGCGCGTGCATCGGCGCAGCAAAGCCCAGGCATTTAAATACAATTACGGCGCTTTCACGAGCCAGCAATTTCGGGGCTGGGGTTAAAGGATGTGGCCGAGCAGGATGCCTGATGCTTGTGTACGAGGGAAAATTGCTTCCGTTTCTCCTGGGTTGTGTCAGTCAACCCTAATAACGCATCATTACTTATCGTTGTAATCTTTATTTCTTGAAAAATAACATCATTTATAGTCTTCTTACACGCAAGGACTGGAGATGCCTTTCTGTGTATATGTGGATAGGCTGCAGTTACAAGAGATTATTCCATTTTCTGCCTCAAATGTCTGTGGATTTGGAACAAGCAGCTAAATTCTGAAGAACTTGTCTCCATCCTGGTAGACAACGGGACTCGTGTTCCCGCAGTCGCTCCCTTTCCCTGGTGCTCCCAGCCATGTCTTTTACATCTCCTGCCTTTCAGCAAGATTTCCCAGATTCTTCAGGGCAAACACAACTTCCTCACCTCTCCCAGTGGGAAAAATACACATTCGTCATGAACCAAAATATTTTTACATGTATTTTTATGTATTCTATGTATTTCTTGCTCCCGTGAGATTTATTAGAGTCTGGCAGTCTCCCTCCTCTCTCCAATGAGGCTGCTGTTCTGGCCTTCTTGATTTCTTAGCTACGACCAAAGATTCTCCTTCAAAGACTCATTCAGATGCAACTGGTTCTGTATGAAATGTGTTCAACAGGCTGCAAGGAAGACACACGAGCTGATTCTGTGCCTGACCAGATGGAAACAAAATGGTCTGGGATCTCCGCGTGGGAAAAGCCTCCTTAGCCATGGCTTGGTCTGTCCTTAGCCACGGCTTTGTCACATGTGCCTGTTCTGACTATTACCTCCCGGAGCAAAACACAGTTGTTGTTCAGGGAAAGCATGCGAAACCGGGGGTAATCAGCAGTTTGAGCAAGGGTGCCCTTCGCAGGAAAGTTAGATTTTTGCACATTTTGCAGCCCTGTTGGAGAACATTCTCAGATGAGAAAATTGATCTCTCAAAACCATATTTTGCAGAAATTCCAAAATGACATTGCAGCAAACATAAACACTTGTGAAGACTGTGTTGTTGGTCATAGAATCACAGATCCTATGGAACTGAATCTTTGATTCTATGATGATGTGTGCAGTGACTGCACAAGGATTCTTCCACACCCCATTTAGGTGTGACTGGATCCCCCGTGACAAAGGAGTTCCGTCCCCATTCCTTGATTTCAGTGCAAAGAATAATAATAAAACATAGAAGGGAAGCACTAGCGTTACGAGAGCCGGCCCGCAGCCGCGCGCCTGCCCCGCGCGGGAGCTTCTGCTCACAGCAGGACGGGCTGCGCCTGCTTTTGGTTTCCTCGTGTGATATTGGGAATCTAGAACTCCAAGGCCGAACTGGGCTCATGGTGCCGACCTGTCCGGGAAGCAGCTCCCAAACCACCCGGGACACCCGGCTCCAGCCACGCTCAGAACCACCCATGTCTGGCAGCACACCTGAATTTTGCAGGCTCTTCTGGTGACTAACATTTCTTAGAGATCTGCATTGCCTTTAAACCGGCTTTTGTCGCCCTCCTCATCCTCTTCTTGGCTGAGACCTGCAGCTAAGAGTCACAGAGCCAGGAAAAGGGAGCTGGGAAAAGGGAGCTGCCGGCGCGGGAGAGGGAATCCCGCGGAATCGTCGCAGCGGCTCCTGCCTGGCTGCGGGATGAACCCCCAGCAACCGGGGAGCGATGCCCGCGGGGCGGCCGTGTCCACGGTCTGGACAGGGAGCAGCCCCAGCCGCAATTAGCTCCAAGCACCTAACGAGCTCCCATCCATCACCCTGGTGTCCCGCAGGCGGCCGACATGCCGGGAGCGGCAGCTCCCGGGCCGCCAGGCTGTGGCAGCCAAGCGCAACGCGTTGCAAAACCGCGTTGAGGTTCAGGGCCGTTTCCCCCCAAACCCAGGGCCGAGTTCACAGCTGGGGGCAGACGTGACTTGCAGAGGGACCCCGGCTCGCGGGCGCTCCATTTTCATACCAGATGAGCTCGAGCCTGCGGTTCTCTAAAACACGTATCTGTTACCATGGGGAGAGACGGCTTTTCCCTAACCTATAATTTAAGAAATGGTTCACAGATTTAAACTGTATTTTGAGAAGTAAATTTGCCTCCAGGCCGATGCTTTTGCAGCCTGCCCTGCGTCACAGCGATGTCATCTGGAACGACAGAGACTGAGACCTCCCGTTGAAGCCGCTGGAGCTGCTAAAGCCAAACAGGCGTGAGAATAAGCAGTCCGATGGGCAACCCTTGCAGCACGAGCAGCACAGCCCAAAGTATCGTGTTCCCTGGGAACGTCTCCCCAGTCCTACCCCGGATTGCCCATCCAGGCATCGCCGCCCTCCTGCTTTTCTGCTCTTTGGAGGCCATCAAAACCATCCAAGACTTCCCGTCCCAGCGGCTATTAATAAACGCGCCCCTGCCCACGCAGCACCCAGCCCCAGCTATTGCAGAGTCTCACTGCTCCGCTGGGCTTTTGCAGCAGGTCCCGGGGTCGCGGCACGTGCTGCTTTCAACGCGCCCACCTTCTCCGAGGTGAAGGGACCCACAGAGGAGTCACAGGATCCCAGGATGGTTGAGGCTGGAAAGGACCTTTAGCGATCATCCAGTCCAAGCCCGTGCTCCAGCAGGGACACCCAGAGCACGGGGCACCCGGGCGCATCCAGGAGGGTTGGGAGATCTCCAGAGCAGGAGCCTCCCTGGGCAGCCTGGGCCAGGGCTCAGACACCCTCACACCAAAGAAGCTCTTCCTCACGTGCACATGGAACTGCCAGGCTGCCCAGGGATGCGGAGGAGCCCCTCTCCCCGGCAGTGCTCAGGAATCCTGCGGATGAGGCGCCCAGGAACACGTGTTGGACCGCAGGATGGTGTCGAGGGGCTCACGGTTGGACTCGATCTCAAAGGTCTTTCCCAACCACAATGATTCTATGATTCTAGATATAAAAAACATAAAGCCATATATATGTAAACCATACCATAGATACATACACACACATATATATATATATTACATATTCACCAAGACTTCCTTGCTGCAAGCGTGACAAAGGGACGTGAGCAGAACGCGGCAGAAGTAAATTGACATACTGTATTTATTGCACAAATTTCCCCTAAAATTGGGAATGGTTATTATAATACAAGTGCACAACTTGGGAAATATATACAAAAACAGAAGAGATAACAAGTATGTACATTTTACCCAGCATTTTACAAGTACCACCTTCTAAATAATTTAGAGAAAGCAAAAAATTGTCATAAAATATCTATCATAACTAAGAGGGGAAACATATGCAAGGTGTAAAATCCTCTCAAATATTCTTCTTTTTGTTCTTAGCAGCCCAGTGTTTGCCAATTGCAACGAAAAAAAGAAATCTGATCGGTGCGACTAGTACATTTAGTTTTCAGGCAGAAAATTAAGACATTGATGGAGATTGGGAGTAGTGGAGAACAGAAACGAAGTGCTAATTCCCTGTTCCCATGAAGGACCGGGATTTGGTATTTAAGAGCGGATGCTCTCATGCCTGGCAGGTCCCTCTGTGCGTCGCTCGGCGGGCAGAGCAGCGCGTGCCCGGCGCGGCACCGCTCCAGTGTCCCCCGTGTCCCCCACGTCCCTATGTCCCTGGTGTCCCCCGTGTCGCCCCGGTGTCCCCTGCGCCCCAAGCAGGCGGGTCCCGCAGCCGCCACGAGCGCTGCCGCACAGGCAGCCCTGGCTTTGGCAGCTCCAGCCCCGGGTTCACTGCAAACGGGAGCGCAGCGGCGGGCGAGGCGCCGCGCTCGTCCCGAAGGCCGGACACGCGGCCGCGCGGAGAAGGGGGCTTGGAATGGAGAGGGGAGAAAGGAGTCCCCGGCGCGGCGCCGGGACGCGGCGCCCTCCCTGCCGAGGAGATTTCGCCCACGGAAGGGCCTGCGCTGAAGTCCTCTTGCTCGTGCAGACGGAGGGGCTGCTCACGCCGATCCTTCCTGGGAGAGCCTTAAGCTGGAGCTTTTAAAGGGGACTGGAAAAGACACTGGGCAAAATCCTGGCCCCAAGAGGGGCAGGGGCAGCGGGACAGGGATCTCTCCCATTTCAGGCTCCTTGAATGGTTAAAGGAGGCTCGAGCCTAAAGAGGGGCTCGAGGGCCGGAAAGCCGCTGAGCCCAGAGCCAGGTATTTATAGGGCTGTTTATACAGCTCAGCGGCCAAGAATCTCCTGCTTCTATGGTGGCTCATCCACGAATTTTGATATATCCACTGCAAACAATGGAAACGGAAGCTAAAATTAGCAACATTAATCGGCTGCTAGGACAAATAAGCCAAGAAAAGCCTAGAATGAAGTGTCCAGTTAAACTGAGGTAGTAGAGCCTTTGAAAACATAATCCAGCTACCAGGGCCTATTTACAGGACTCACACCAGGTTGGTTCCATCAGCTAGTCCTACAGCTACTGTATATACAACGACACGACAGCGATGGCCGAGTAAAGGAGAAATGCTGCGAATAAAATAAACAACATTTCCTGCTGGTAGTCACGCGAGTGAGTAGAAAAGGGGTTTGAGTCTTCCGCATCAAGGGTCTGTTTCGTCAAAAAATAATTTTGCTATTATCATACTATGGTGTAATCAGCGATCATTTTTCTGTAGAACAATTTTAAAAAATATATCAATTAGTTACCTGAGCAATTAAGGGTCATATTCAATACCTTGTTTTTCGTTGCTTTTTTTTCCCCAATGCTTTGGTACAATCACTTCTAGCTCCTTAGTTCAATAGCCGACTGCCTGCTGTAAAAAGGAGGTTGCAAGAAAACCACAGGCCGTGAGAAAGAGCGAGGGACCGTGCGGGGCCTCGGGGCACCTCAGCTCAGCCAAAGGTCTCGCTTGGGCTGCTGCTTCTTGCTGATTTTTTTTTTAACGTTTTGATTCAGTTCTGAAAGAAAAGCCTCACTTAGTATAAAGCAACATTTAAACATTATAAACATTTAATACTGGTTACAGGGCAGGCTGAGGAAGGGGGGCTCCTTCGCGGTCTGTCCGCCCGCCTGCTGCTCCCCCCTCTCTCCAGCACAACGAGTATAAATAAACGGTGGAGCTGAGGGTCATACAGAAGCTTTTTACAAAACAAAACAAAACAAAAAAGTCCCCCCCGCCCCTGTCCCTCCTCTGGGAAGGGTCCAGAATTTGACTGTTACTGAAAAAGTAGAAGCTCTTGACAAAGGATCCCGCCCAGGCCCGAGAGCGCAAGGGGAGCGCGGGCAGTGCCCGCCGGCCGGGCAGCCGCCGCTTCTCCCCTCGGGTTTGCGGGAGCAGGACGTCCTTCCCAAAGCAGTTTCTCCCAAATATAAATTACAGTTAGCCGCCGTGGCAGATGCTGAGGAAAAAAAAATGCAGGTCTTCAGCTTTTGCTAAAATCGTGGATTTCGTGTGCTTGCGATCTCGGGCTCATCCATTTCTCCTGTTTTCCTTTCTCCTGAACGGCCACGAGGGAGAGGAGAGGCCTCCAGACGTGCAGTCATATATGGAGAGGCTGCGGCGGCGCGAGCCGCTTCCGAGGGAGCGGAGCCAGGACGAGCCGCCTTCCCTTCTGCTTCCAGGGCAATCCCGGGCGCCCGCGGCTGCGCCCTCCGGCATCTTAAAGCAGGATCTGGGCGACGTAGGGAGAGTGGGTGCTCGCCACGGCCGCCAGCAAGGGCAGGTCGCTCGACTCGATCCTAGGGGGAAGCCCAAGGGGAGGTTAGTGCCCGTGGGGAGGCCCCCGCGCTGCCCGGAGCCCCTGCAGGGAAAGGGGAGCCGGGAAAGCAGCGGGTGGGAAACGTACCCCAGCACCACGCCCAGCTCCTTGACGTGCACCCGCATCTGGCCCTTGAGGTACTCGGACAGCATCTTGCTCTTGAAATACAGCTCCTGCAGCCGGTCCTCCAGGTGCATCACGCACTGCGGGCAGAGAGGCGCTCGTTAATGACAATTAACAGGACGGTTTGGGCGGCTCGATTGCAGAGCCGCACGAGTGGCTACAGCCAGGGATGTGCGGAATAAACCAGGCAGGAGCGCACAGAGAATTAACTTAGAAGGCCAGGGGAACCTTTGAGGGCACAGCTCTCATGGTCTGCGTTCATACTTACGAAGTTCGGAGATAAATTATGCTTGTAAAGCTGAAGAGTGGAATGAAGCAGGTTGGAGACGAGGCTGGAGACCAGCACCTCCTTGCCCAGCTTGTTCTCGATCATCCGCCGCTGGCTACTGGCCACTTGCACAGTCCATTTATCCGTGTCTGCAATAATGCAGACGGCCTCGGCGATGGGTTCATCCAGAACAGGGTGCTACAGAACAGCAATTTCACGGCACAGGGGTGAGAATGGGAAACGACACGGGCCTGGCTCCCGAACGGCGCCAGCCCAAGAGCCGGGGCTGTGTCGCGGGCGCTGCAGGGGCCTGGCTGGGCTGCAGGGACGTCCCCAGGGGCTGCCTGGGGCTGCCACCGCTCGGGTCCCCGGGAAGCTGTCGTTGGACGGCAGCCGCTCCTTCTCCCGGCCTTCCGAGCGGCCCCTTGTTATCAAGTATCTTTTGATATTTGATATAAAGAGTCCTCACTGAATATGGGTAAAATAAAAAAAAAAAAAAAACTATTAAAAGCCTATTTTAACCCCCTAAAACTGAAAGCACCAAGAACCTGCCTTGCTCGTGCGCAGGGCCGGGCGCGCGGAGGCGCCGGGGCTCCCTGCGCGGGACCAGCAGAGGGAGCCTGGCACCGCCGGGCCCGGCTCTCCCTGCCCTCGCGGCGCCACTGCCCGGCCTCTGCCAGTCTCTTTCTCTGCTTTTTGCTTTCCTCCTTTTTTTTTTTTTTTTTTTAAGGAAAAGGAGGAAGCTCTTCCAACCACTGTCCTCTCCGTGATACCTTTGGGCTGAGCTCTCAGCACACCTCATTTTCCAGAGAGCCTCCCTTTGCACAGCACCACAATGCTGCTAATTATTCAAAGTCACCATCTGAAGTGTTTTTTCTTTTTTTAATTCTTTTTCTGCATCCGCTCAGTCTTTGGCCTTTGCCACTGAGGCCCAAGTGGGGTGGTGGGGATGGGGACCTGCCGCTATCGGTGACACTTGGACCTCTGTGTGGGGCGCTGCTCCCCAGCGCTGCTGCCTCTCTCGCCTTCAGCTACACCGCACAGGTGCCCTAGGGCAAAATCCCCAGCAGGGACCCCCGGGGCTGCCCCCAGGCGCAAGGACGGGGGACGGTGACTTGGAGACCGGCCGCAGAGACGGTGTCGACTGCGTCGCGGCCGTCGGGACAAGGGGACCTGCAGTGGGTCCGTGGGGACCTCTCCTCGCTGTCCACGCTCTGGGTGCCCCCGCAGCAGCGGCTGCAGGGCATCAGCTCCACGGTCCTCTCCTGGGGTTTTCCCCTCCTTTCCCAAGGGCTTGGAGAGGGTCAGTGGACAACAAGCTCAGCTCATCCCAGGAAAGGTGCGAGGGGAAGAGCTGGACTCGGGCAGGCCTGGAGCAGCGCCCGTCCCCAGGCCGGTGCCTCCTGCCCACCAAGCCCCGCTCCCGGGCACGGGCTCCATGGAGAAGCAACGTCCACGCGCACGGAGCCGTCCCCACGGCACCGGCCACCACCAGCAGCTGCAGCGTCTGCAGCAGAGCCGGGTTCCTCCCAGGTGCAGCACCGGGATCCCTCTGCCCAAGAGCACAAACCTCTCACAAGCAGCTTTGGTTTCAGCCCACACTGCCCTTGTGAATGTGGAGCCACCCCTAGTTAGCCGGGCTTTCCTGATACTGAACTGAGAGAGGAGGAAAGCACTGGTGGTCTGGGGCTGCAGAAACCCGGAGAGAGCTGCGACAGCAAATATTTTCATTTCCTGCATGTTTGTTGATTCCAAAACATTTGATTTTCCCTACTGTGAGAAATACATTTACCAAATATAGCTTAATTACCTGCACAGCGTGCGACAAATCTGACACCAAACAGTGTCTCAGCTTTTCATCACTTCCTATTCCTTGCAAAACAAAGTCGGGGACGTAAGATGAGCAGTAGCCGCCTAGCAAGGATCTTCCAAAATTGGCAATACTGGGCTGGACAGAGTTCATTTCAACTAATTTTGACCTGCAAGAAAGGCATAACATGGAGATGTACAACAGCAAACACCAAATTCTGCTAACAACGAGGCTGCATTTCCACATTTATTGTATCTCCTCTATCTTCCATCCAAGCACTCTTTAAAAAAGATCAGCCAGCTTTTGCAGTCAGTGCACTGGGGAAGAAAAGGACGGGAGCTGAGATGGCAATGCACAAATAATGCCTTTTTTTCCCAGACAACTGACCTCTTTTCCAACCAACAAGCCCAAGAGACACTTTTCCAACCACCGGGGCCAAGTTAGGCTGCACTCCTGCAAACGTGTGACAGGAGAAGAGGCTGCACCTTGGGTATCTGGCTGCTGAGCAGCACTTACCCGGGGAAAGGAATCTCGTACTCTTCTGCCCAGTCTTCCTGCTCTCCTCCGTAGTAGTTACCGCCCGCTCTCGTTAGATCGTGCCCTGTGTCCTCGCTTTCGCTGTCCCCCAGGGCACTATCGGAGCTCTCATTTCTCGGAATGTCCCAATCAATTCCCGGGGCGACTTTTTTCTCCACGTTTTCTCTGTCCCCATGGGGGACACGAATAGAGATTTTGTCTCTTTGGTCCTGCTCAGCAAAGCAGTTTTTGTAGGTCTCCTGCCGAACGGAGTCCATAAACTTACAAAATTCGCTGGGTGGTTTGCTAGCCTTTGTGCACAGCTTTTTAGAAAAGTCTAAGCTATTGCTGTGAGCGAGCAGGTCTGGAGCTGCCTGCCCTGGGATATCATCAATAGTCCGGGTTTCAACTGAACTGTCATCGGTGAAATATTCATCAAACAGACTCATGCTCTCAGCAGTGTATGGATTTGGATTCCAGCTCTGGTGCTCACTAGCAGCTTGAGGAAAGGGCTGAGCTGTGCCGCAGTCTCTGCTTTGGTCCTCAGCAGCGCGCTCAGCTGCACAGCCCTGCTGGGCAGGCGCTGTCTCCGGCGGCGCCGGCTGCCCGTGGTGCCGCGCGATCTGCTCCGCCACCGCCTGGCTCCGCAGCTCGATGTCCGAGTCGGGAGACATGGAGTCCCCGATGAGGAAAGTCACCTTGGTCTGGGCGGCGGTGGTGTCGCCGGGAAAGGCGGCGCAGAAGGGCTTGTCCGGGGGCTTCTTTTCCACGGCGATGCCCGGCGCGCGCGCCGCGCTGGCGGCCGGCCCGCTGCCTTCCAGCGAGTCCTCGCCCCTCCACGCGGGCGCTGTTGGCTCCAAAGCACGTTCGGGCAGCACGCGCTGCTCCGGCGAAGCTGCCCCCGTGCACACCACACTCTCCAGTTTAGCTTCCAGGCAGGTTCTCGCTTGCTGAACATCCAGAGTATCCTCCTGGCCATCAGTGGAGCCAACAGTTCTGCTCTCATCCGAAGACGCTTCCAGCTCCACCTTGGGAGTGCCCTGGGCATCTTCTCTCTCTGGCTGGGAGACACCCTCTGCGCTCTGGGCGAGGGCAATTGGGCATTTGCAGTATTTACAGCTGCAGTTGGGAGTTCGTGTTTCTTCAGCCTCGCTTGGTAGCAAGTTGCCCCTGTTCTTGTGCATCGTGACGAGCACGTACTCGGATTCCTCTACTTCTCCCTTCTCCAGCGTGGTCGTTATCACAGTCCCGGGCATGACAATGGCTTCATCCTCCCCGTTCTCCAGCAGGTGGGTCTCTTGGAGCTCCGAGCACCTGATGAAGTAAGTGAGGAAATAGAGCAGCCTCTGTACCAGGTCGTGCCTTTTGCCAACCACAACTGTTTTTGCGAGTCTCACAGGGGATCCAATAGCCCCATACAAGTCACCTAAAACAGGAAACAGAACAGACAAGTACTTTTCTCGTCTTTAGAATAAAGCTTCAAGACAGACAATGTTGCCAACAAAACTGGAAGAAGCTTTCAAAGGCCAGGTCTACATCAGGGAAAAGCTGAGGCAGAGGAGCGAGGACAGCCCGGCTGGTATTTTGTTTCTAATACAGAGAATCCTAATGATGCTGTTGGTATCATATGTAAGGTGAGCCGCTGACCAGGGGGACATCTGATCTCACATATTAGGGAGTATTCACACCACCTAACTTCAGTGCCTCGCTCTAGAGGCTGGACTCCTGGGCTCCTTATATAGTCCTGGGAGAGAGGAGGCATCTGCTCTGAATTACCTTGGATAGTCTGGAAACTGGGCTGAACTTTTAACTACCAAGGAGCGCTGTAAGGAGAAGCAAACCTGTGCCAAGGGCATAGAGGCAGTGGGGAGGCAGAGGTGAAGCCAACTCTTCCCTTCCCTTAAGCCCTAGTATGGGCTGGATAGGTGGTTTTGACAGCTTGGAGGGCCGTATTCCAGGTTTGCATATGGAAGAGCCAGTACTTGTGTTTATTTTGGAGGCTTAGGGGCACAGTGTGAACACAGGGATGAGGGACCAGGGATGCAAGAGGCACAGAAACCCTGCTAGGAAGGAGTGGATCCCTTGTGTCACATGAGTTTTGGAGAGGGGCCTCCTTGCCAAGTCTTTGGCCATCCTTGCTGCATCAGGACAGGACGACCTCGCAGAACTTTCTGCTCTCCTTCCCAACCAAATTCCTTGAGAGTTTGTGTGCAGAGCAGGACAACACAGCCCAGAGTGGGAAGCTCAGCTCCTGTCCTCAGCAGCCCTGAGAAGGCAGTGGGACCAACGACTCGACCAACGCCTCAAGCCACTGATTTCAGAGGTCTCTGTAACCTTGACAAGGGGCTCCATTCCCTATTCTGTGTTCCTGCACTGTGTCACTCTGTCTGCCGCACTGACAAAATGTCCATTTCCCATCTTTTAAAAGATGATTTCCTTCACTTGCTCTTCCTAGAATCAGGCCTCTTGATAGCAGCATCTCAAAAAGCAGAAGAAGGCGTTTCCTTATAGAAAGAGGACCAGAGAAGAACTCGAGTCCTCCATCACCACCAGGGTGGACCTGCTGTAGATGACTAAGAGGACTGTATTTTTTGGCTGCCATTTTATAATTGGCACTGCCTTAAGAAATTAGAGCATGAATAATAAGTACTACCTGCTTAAGTTCCTGCTTTGAAATGCTGAATTTTGCCTCACTTTAAGTAATGAATTTTAAGTTGGGAAAAGGGAACAACAGCATCAGGAAAAGCCACCACATTCACGCCTGCTGCTGCCCCCATCCTCCGGAGCCGTCGGGCACGTACCCAGCTGTGCCCACAGTGGGTTGTAGGGGTGCGTCTTGGCCAGCATGTCCACGCTCTGGGAAGAATGCTTCTCCAGGAAGATCCGGATGGGCGGCTGCCCATTGGGCATCACCGTAGGGACCCAGGCCAGGTGGTTAGTCAGGACCGCAGTCAGCAAAGCTGGTAGAAACCTGCAAGCAAAACGCTCAGGTATTGCCCAGGTACCACTCAACAAGTTGCAGTGACAGCGATTCTACACGGGGCACGGAGCAGAAATACCAGAGACAACCTAGTGAGCACAACCAAGGACTGTTCCTTCTGCCTGCCTTCTTCCTTCCTGCATGGCCCACCACCAACCCCTGCACACAACACATGCTTAAAGTAGAATTAAGTATTTTAAACCTGTGGCCATTAGTTCCTCAGTTTGTCAACCATCAACCATCATGAGACTTCCTATTTTGCAAGCTACGTATTGTAAAACATCTAAAAAAAAAAAAAAAAACCCTCTTTTTTGAAAGAAGGTGGTGCTGTTCCTGGCCCTGATTACGTGCCAGGTGCACGCAGCAGATCCCTACCCTTAAAGGCTGTGAGTATCGATGCCAGGGGCGGCCCAGCTTGGCTAGCAAACCTGTGTGGTGCTGTGCTCTATTCTGCAGCTATCGTGCAGCGCCGGCCCATGAGGCTGCTGCTTTTCAAAGCAACCCCCTCCTGGGTCCCCCAGTTTTGCATCCCCACCCCGTTGCACTTCCCCACCAGCTCTGCTCCTCTGGGGATGCCGTGTGGCAAATACATAAAAGCTCATTTTTAAATTAAAAAAGGCATGAATAGATACACATTTAAAAACTAGAATCCACCGTACTGGTTTTTTGCAGCGTTTTCCATCAGGAAAGTGAACTCCTTCATGAAACGATGGCAAAGCTGGTTCTTCTCCGGTGTCCCGGACATCATGGTGAGCCAGACGGGCTCCCCAATCCGTGGCATCGTGTACAGGTTGCAAATAGTTGTTCTGAAAAACAAGCAACAAGATCCAGAAAATTAAACCAAGTAGTGAAGGGCGGAAATGCCCATTCAGAGACTTCTTTGTGCCACCCGTGCTGCGGCCCAGGGGCCGGGTCACTGTGTTGGTGCTAAAGGCGCTGCAGGAGGCCCAGGTGCCCGCCCGGCCTCGAGGAGGCCGCACCGAGCGCCGCGCTGAGGCCCTGCACTAACCCCCAGCTCAGTGCTCAGCTCCCAGCTTAACCTGCAATAGTTCTGTTTCAAACGCAATGCCAATGTAGACAGGCCCAAAGGAACTGTGCGAGGGGCTGCTTCTGACAGAACCCCGGTTTGCTCCACGGGGCACCTGACCCGGAGCAGCCCCGGATCAGCATCGAGGAGCTCGCGGGGACCGGGCAGGGAGCAGCCTCCTGCGGGGCGGCCACCTCAGCACGTTGGGCGCCGCTGGGCCAGGAGCCGGGGCTAAAACCAAGCGGCTCCCGCGAGCGGCAGCGGCTGCAGAGCCTCCTGCAGGGCCGCGCAAGTGTTTTGAAAGAGAAACCGCTGCTCTGCTGCGAGCAGCACATTAAAATATTTGTTTTCGTTGAAAAGATAGCCCGAGTCTTGTGATTCGTTATTTACTATTCTGGTAACCCTGGCTGCATCTGCGGCTGATAGTGTTTCCTCCGCGAGCGATCGGGTTCGGCTGGCGGGCGGCCAGCAGGCATGTGACTGCAGCAAAGGGAACCTCTCGCCAGGGATTAACCGCTTCCCGCCCCGCGCGCCCTTAATGCAGCGGGAAAAACGGGGGGAAAATGCAGGGAAGGTGACCACATTTATAAGGGGAACAGCAATGCAAACCCACCCCCCACATGCACCAGCAGCAGGCTCTGCTCCTGCACGGGGTCCGGCACTCCCGGAGGGGTTAAGCTCCCTATCCTCATTCCCTCCTAACCAGGCTTTTTATCCTATGAAGGAGCAAGGACAGGAGGGGGCTCCCTGCATTGCCTTGAGCAAGAGTGAAGCTCCCTGCTCTGCTCCCCACAGTGCAAGAGCTTTAAAAACCACTGTTGAAAAGTGGCATTTCGGCCACCCGGACGCGGCGGGAGGCGCTGCCCGCGGCGGCACCGGGATCACCAGCGGCCCAGCCCCGGAGCAAGGGCAGCAGCTTATTCCCCAAGTCATGTGTCCGCACATCTGACAGCCGAGCAGAGCGCTAAGCCTCTCGGCCAAGTGCCACCAGCTCAAGGCATCAGTGCTTTAGAAAATTAAAAACCGCTTCCCAGTGGCTGGCGATGCAAGGGACGACCTGGAGCCACCCAAGCAAATTCAGCGGGAGCATCGGGGTGGGGAAGGGCACGGAGCCCTTCCCAGGATGAGGCGGCCGGGGCAAAGCGGAGCCCAACGCGCCCGCAGAGCCTCCACCAGCCTCTCCTGCCCTGCACAAAGATGTGATAAAATCAGCTTGGCTACTGAGGAGGCCGCTTGCGTTTTCTCCTCCCAGAAAAGCCTGCAAGGAGTTAAAGCAGCACGAGGTTGTGTTGCAGAAACACCAGCCCACTGCAGTCAGCAGCCTCCTTCCCTGCAGCGCAATTTGCTAAGCGGAGAGAAATGCAGGCGAGGCTCCGGTTCAGCGAAGGACTCAGCCTCCTGACTTCCCCGTGACTCCAGCGGGGAGGCAGACGCCTAAAGAGATAATAGTGGCCTAAATGGGTTTGCTGAACCGCTGCCAAAGCATCTTTGCATCCAGTCTCAGTATTTAAATGGGCTTTTTCTTTCCTTTTGCAGCACTTTGCTTTCCAAAGAGAGGGGCTCTCACACGCAGCAGGTAGCACCCCGAGATACCCCAGCATCAGCAGCAGAGGTGGCCCTGGCAACTACCTTATCTGCTTAATATACTTGGTACATTAAGTATATTAGACTGCCGTATATGCTGTAACATACCTGGCCATAAAACAGAATCAGCTAAGGGTACGCCCCAGGAAATTTAATTTATATCAAAACCCACGGGATTAGATTCACCTAATATGAAAGAGCAGCGTTCCCGTCACTGCCACGAAGCCCCGCACGGTGTCCCCGCCACGCGAGCCATGGCTGCTGACCCGGGTGCCACCACGTGGGCCTGCGTTCCCATGGGACGAGGAGCAGGAAGGAGGCAGCGAGGGGCAGCCGGCCGTGCCGGCCGCTCCCGGGCTGGTTTCTCCAATGCCGCCTCGGAGTGCGCTCCCCTCCCACCGCTCCGGGACTGTTTAACTTGGAAGGCTGCGGGAGAAGGAGCAAAGTCTGCCACGTGTGTCCTGACGGGAAAGGGCCTGGGGGAGAGCGGCGGGAGGACGGAGCTACGCGGGGCTGGGCGGGGAAGCGGGGGAGCCCAGGAGCCCCAGGCACCGCTGGGCTCCCGGCTGCCCTGCTGCCGTCCCCGAGGATGGGACGGGTGGCTCTCCCGCCGCCCCGCACAGCCCTTCCCCGCAGAGCTCGGAGCTCCTCCATCCTCCTTCCTTGGCAGGGCCCCGCAGGGCGAGCGGCACCCCAGCCTCGGCGCCCGCTCTGTGCTACAGAAAGCGGTGGCCTCGTCCCCCAACGCCGCCCCACGGTCAGGACACCGTTCCATGACACCCCAGTCTTTACAGCATCCCAGCCACTCGGACGCCTTCCAAAGGCAGCTCTCCCCTGGCTTCGGGAATCACCCTGCCCCTCCCATCAGGAGGGGACGAATCCCTGGAAGGCAACGGATCTCACTTTAGTCCCCTCCCCATTACTTAAACTATGGAAGGAAAACAGAGTTAACGCCAGGGATCTGCATTGCCCTGTGTATTAACTGTTGAATAGCGGCGGCTCTGCAGGTGCTGATAGCAGCAGATTACAGAGCTGCACTTCTCTGTGTGAATAAGATAGTCCTGCCTTTTAGTAGCTGCTTATCTGAAAATCCTTCAGCTCAGAATTTAGTGCAGAGTAAAGGTCTTGCTTCACCAGGAAAATACATACTGGAGCAGGGCTTCTCAACCATGCATTTGCAGTTCCTCTTTTCCCATCTCAGTGGGACATGAAAAACAATTCAGGAGGTTGCTGGAAACTTCACTACTATCCACAGGAGAAAAACCCCTGATCATCCACACGCTATGTACCCCAAGCTTGCGCAGATCCAAGGGATCCCTTGTCAAAATTCCAAGGGATGATACACACAGGCTATAGGGACTTGTTAGCAGCCAGTAACTTGCTAATACTTTCTGTTTCAGAAGACATTGGAGATTATAAGCTCCAATAAAAAGGGTCAAAACCATTTTCCGAAGGCCAAGGAAAGCTACACTAAGGAGAAGGTCCCTCTAGAGTAGACACAAGTGCTTTTGAAAAAGCAGACATTAAAAAAGAGAGACAGAGTTGAACTGCTCACCTGAATTCATTCAGGGCATCAACAATCCTGTTATATGCCAAGCTCCGCTGACTGGCATCAGCTGATCTGCGACTCATTTTCATAGCCTTGAAAACAACCATTAAACAGATAAGTAACACCAGGCATAGCTACAGAAGCACCAAAAAATGGAAAACAAAGTCATGTGTTTGACTTTATCTTTCATGCAACTAGTCACGCAAATAGGTTTTTTTTTTTAAGTGATAAATGATGGTACAAGTGCCAGCTTTCATATCGGAGGAAAGATAGGTGAGGCAGACGTGTTTGCAGACCATCTCTTCTGTGCTTTTCAATCACTCAAGGCATAAAAGAGGTCAAAGTTTTCACTGTAACGGCAAATTAACTTCTAAGTATTTCCTAGGAGAGGGATTTGAAGCAAAACTAGTTGCACATTTGATACCATTCATTCCATCTTTGAAAATATCCTACACATCTGAGTCAAGGAGGTGGGGAGTAAGAGAAAAGCACAGGATTTATTTACAGTTTGGAACTGATCCTGCAATCCACTCAGATACAGCTGAAACAAGGAGGTGATGGTGGCCTTAAAAGCACCCTTGCACCTAGGCTGCTCCAGGGCTGCTGGAGCCCAGAGCCCTTCCCCAGGGCAGCTGCAACAGCAGCAGAGAGCAGCTCTGTCTCGTCTTCAGCAAGAGTTAGAAATGAAACCTGAAAGGGACCAGGAGAGCAATGCAAGTGCAACCTGCAGGTGCAAAAATTCAAAAAAAAAAAAAGGCATTTACCTGTTCTATTGCACTCTTCAGTTTGTTCATGTGACTCTCAAAAAGAGGAAAGTGCGAGAAGAAGAACTCATTAAATTTGTTATTTTCATCTTCATCTCTTGAGAGTGAAAAAATGACTCCAATTGCTATCTTTTTTTTCCTAACAATTCCTGGGCTAGGACCAGAGCTGTCATCTGACAAATTGAAGCTTTCATCCATGGACCTTGAAGCATGGGAAAAAGAGAAAGTTAACATAATCCATTGCTTAAAATGATACCTTTGCTTCTTGTGTAATTAAGCTCTAGGACATTTAACATCAATGAACATCTTTTGTTTGCAGCTGTTGTCAAATCCTTGCCTTTGCTAAAATCCATCTTAGAAACTAATTAGTTGATTGATCATTAATTGATCCTGCAATCACAAAATCAAAGCACTGGTAGGATTAGAATATGAAATACTAGTTCTCTCCTATTTCTGCCAGATGTTTGTGTTTTGAGCAGGATTTTAGAGATTCTTAGAGTAAAAAAATTTGCTGAAGGTTTTCTAATTAGTGAAAAACAACAAATGCCATGAAGAAACAGGTGCTGAAAAAGATCCATCATTGAACTGCAGTCAGTATATAAATACTGCACAGAAAAGGAACAGAGGTGTGTATGCAAGAGCAGAGGAAGCTGCCAGAGGTGGATAATGCTGGGAAGCAGCGGCCCGCTCCCGCCCGGCTCACCATCGCGGGAAGACGCCGTTCTCCAGGCTGGTGGTCTGGCTGCGCCGCCAGCGCCGCTGGTAGCTGCTCGCACAGCTTTTGTTGAACGAGGAGCCCGGAGACGGAAAGGGCGTGATGAGCAGGCTGCTAAGAGATGCTGCAACAGCAAGAGCAACCAGTAAGACTCTCTGCAGAAGAAAGACTATTTGGAAAATAACACCAGTGATTAAACAAAGCCCCTCGAGATATCTGGCTGTTGCCAATCAAGTGTCTTCTCTTTTGCTTATCTATGTTTCTTATCTTAAGAATAACCAGTTTACAGTAACACTAACAAGATCTACAAGCACTGCAAGGGTGGGACAGTCCTGCAGCTTTATGCAACAGGCAACACCGTCACGGTGCACGCTACACCTTGCTCTGTTCCATCAACCACGTGTATTGGGAAATAAAATCTTTGTGGAAAGCAGTAACGTTAATCACATCCTTTAGAAACCTTTACCTCTGTAAGTGACCAATATCCACCAAATTGTGGTGGAGAGTTCACCATTTAACATTAGTTACAGCCCGAGTTTGAAATGCTGATACTGTTTGGAATACTGCAGATGGATTTCAGTGTGTAATGTGACTGCTCTTTGCAGCGTGCTTTGATTAGATGCTGTGCTGCTGGGATGAGCTCCGCGAGGTTCCCCACGGAGAACCGCGGTACCCGGGACGCTGTACACACATACGCAGGCGTGTGTCACTGCACAGAGGTGCAGCGAGCCCTGCTGCACACAACACTGACTGACTGGGTTTCAGAGGGCTCACTGAGCAGACTGACATGTAGGGAACATTGCTGGAAATGTTCTGAGTCTACAGGGTTAACACACGAACCTGCCCTTACCAGATCTCGCTATACCGCTGTCTCTGTCCTCGCTCTGCTCCCTCCCGGGCATGTCCATAGGGTTGCTGTGAACTGTAAAACAAGGAATACCAATTAGCAGGGGAAGATATAGGTCCTTTCTTGTTTGCAGATCTCCGTGTAATTAATGAAACAAAACCATGCTCATTAATTCAGATCAACAGCACCACACAAGGCCATCACCAAGAAAGGCTGCTAAGCTGAACAAGCCAAAACACTCCTTTGAAAAGCTTTACGGGTTCTTCTGAAGTCTGCACATCCATTTGAGCACAGACTGAATTTGTCTTACATTCATTATTTCTTGAAAATTTTATTGAATATATATGTGTAATGTCCTGGAAGAGCTTATGCCACATAGGTAGCAATCTGCGTAGAGACCTCCAAAAGTCACCAAAACCATATAAACAGGACTGCATTTATACACCAACCTTAGCAGTTATTATGCAGTTTAAAAAAGGAATTTACAGAGATGATGTGAAGGAAAAATATTTTTAAACTGTAAGCAGTGCATTGGGTGTTCAGCAAAGCTGTAAACTCTCCGGATTCACAGGCTGCATACAGAGTAGATCAAAAGTGTCTCAGGCTTAAACGTGATACATTTTGCAAACATGTCTGTGAAATAAAAGCTACTCAGCCACGGAAATAAGAGACAGCCATTAAAAAGCAGCAATGTCCACTTCATGTATGAACCTGGCCTATGTTTAGTTTTCGGTTTGGTTGAGGCAAGCCCAGATTAAAACAGCTTGATGCTACGGTGAATTATTAAATGTGAAATTTGAAATAAATGTGAAATGTGAATAGAAATGTGAAATCCACCATCAAACATGATAGTTTTCCAAGCTAAACATGAGGAAATATCCCCCCAGAGGGGACCACTGAGGCTTCTGTGTCCTCTGAGGACCTACCACCAGGAATGGAAGTGGCCATCGCTGCCCTTCTGTACCAAATACTGCTCTTATTGCCGGGCTGCGCTGGCGCCACCCCGGCCAGCCTAGGCACACAGCACAGCACACAGCACAGTGCAAACCTGCAAAGAAAGAGGCGCTCCGGATGAGGCGGAGCGGACCTTGCTCAGAGAACGCCCGCCTGGGGCTGCAAAGCTGCGAAAGACCTACACGGCAAAACGGGAAATACAGAGGAGAGAGCAGGTTAGTAAAGCAGCGGGGGCCTCGGCAGCGGCGCGAGCCGGCACGGCCGCGCGCCCGCCCGGCACCGCCGAGCCCTGCGCGCCCGGCACGGCCACGCGTGCTTCAAACACGGCGTGTGGAGAGAAGTCAAGTCATGACAGCGCCAGCTTCGCCTTGTCTCGCGTACGAGGCTGGGGGTTCTGTCCAACGGCTTTATTTTCTTTATTTTATTTTTTTAAGGGAGATGAAAATGATTAATTTATGCAGGCTCCAAGCCCAGCTCGGTCACAAACGGGGGATTCATGGTGGGACACAATGTCTGCTTGCAGGTCCTCGCTGGTGGGGTGGCCAGGGAGCCCCGTCCCTGCCACACATGGCGAGGGACACACGGCCACGGGCTCCTCTTAAGGGCAGGAGAAAACAACACGTCAAGTAGCTGCTCCAAGTGGGGTCACATCTGAAAAAAGCAGCTTGTAGAATCCCCAGGATGGAAAAAATCCCCATGTGCCTTTTCTGCGTGTGGGGAAACTCCCCATCCCTACAGAGCCACGGGGGAATCCGCCGGCACCTGGACCGTGGCCAGCGGTCCTGCCTGCCTGCTGCCGTATCCCTACTGTGGTCCACACGGCTTAGGTTACACCAGCCATCAAACCAATCTCTGTCGGGCCCAAACGGCAGCTGCACAGCAAAGTCCTTACAAGTAAAGGAATTCTGTCCTCTCCCGCACAAATCTGGGCACCTAACTCAGCGAGGCATGGGGAGAAATCCCAGCTGCAGGCTGCGGGAAGAGGGAATATGAAGGAGGAAAAGGCAGCACTTTAACTTCCTTGGCTTGGAAAAGGCAGCAAGGGTTAATGGATTACAGTAGCTTCCAGCATGATTAGGCTTCCCTTATGGCTTAACCGTTGGGATGGGTTTAAGCAGTTACACAGCTTTGGGGGGCCGGGAAGTCCACGCTTAGCTTGGGAACACGGTGCTGTCTCATCAGCGCCAACGGGACAGAAGGAAAGGCTTAGACCAAGGAGAATGAGGACCGTATCAAAGCCAGAAACCCACTTAGAATAACAAAGTAATCAAATTCACTTCTTCAAACCGTAGTTAAAAAAAAAAAAAAAAAAAAAAAAAAAAAAAAAAAAAAAAAAAAAAAAAAAAAAAAAAAAAA
>VZSG01000278.1:209126-244388 GCA_013398315.1 Nothoprocta pentlandii | reverse complement strand
TTTTTTTTTTTTTTTTTTTTTTTTTGCCTCAGTGGAATACACAAGAAAAGAAGCTGGACTTCCACTGGAAGAAGCTTTCATAGCCTAGGCCATGTGCTGAGCTAAAGTGATTAACACACAGAAAACCGAACATTAGCGTCTAAAAATGGAAATTTTTGCAATGTCTTTTCCATCACCTCAGGCCAAAGCCCCCAGCTGCAGCTGTGGGTCCCCATCCCGTCCCCGGGGCAGGTACTTTGTGCCTTGCAGCACCAGGCTCTACCCTACCAGCTCTGCAGCAACAGGTTCAGTCTTTCACCTAAAGCAATCTGATAGGAAGATGGCTACGAGGAATAAGTGAGGATACTAGTGACAGAGTATAATGGAGGAGGAAACTAAAGCTTATTTTTCTAGAAACGGTATCTGGAAGCTCCCAAAATAATGTTCTGCATTCCTGCATTCGTATTTGCCCGTATTTGCCAGGCATCACTTGCAAGGCACTCACGTGTTCAGACTGCCATAGATGCTACTTCCAGTGCGGGCGGTGAAAACCTTGCTGAGCATAAGCTGAGGAGGTGAGCTAGGGGCCAGAAACGGAGATGCCAGTCAGAAACACGGCGCCCAGAGACGCTTTCATTTCCATTTCACATACATCCTCATTTTACAAATCTAAACATGACACAAACACTTTTTGTGTCAAAAGTGACGTCAGAATAACTATAAAGCAGACCTAGAAATTCCTCTAACTCTGCACTTGTCACATTCAATTCAAGGCATATTAGCACTAAGGAGTCAATCTTCTTAAAAGATTAGCAGGGAAAATGAATCTTACCGAATCTGGTGAATTTTCAACGTGGAGCCCTTGTAACTCATGGCCACAGAGCCAAACATCATCTCTCCAAGCATATTAGCATCAGAGGAGCACCGAGAACCCTGGGGAGAGAGGAAAAAAAATGTCTGTGTTAAGCATTTTGAAGCACATTTCTATTTAAGGCAATATATAATAAAGGATTTTTTTATATATATAAAGACAAAAAATAGCTCACTCTCTTTAACACTGTTTATATTACTCAGTTAAATGGTTCAATAGAAGTAGTAGTGCACAATTGGCTGTGAAGTCATACTGAAGTCATCCAACAAATCCAAGCTACGTCCTGGGGAGCTGCAGATGTAAAGGGCACCGAGTCGGCAGGACCAGAAGGTTGAACGCTCGGGGCTGATCACACACGCTCCTGACCAAGAAGCCCTGAGCTGAAGCTGCGTGTCTGCTCGAGCAGAGACACGGAAACAAGAAGGGCAAGTCCCCGACGAGCTGCTGGTGGCCACATCGGACCTTCGTGGCATGGACGGGTCCCAGCTCATGGCTCTGCTTGCCCTTGTGCCGGGCCCGGGAATGCCGCCACTTGCCCGTGGAAATATCCCTGCGTGCGGAAAGCGCCGGATCCCCTGGATGGCTGCTGGAGCCTGGACCTCCCGGATCCCCACGTGCCGTGTGCAGGCGGCAGCAGCCAGGCTCCTCACCCGATTCCTGGATAGGCTTGGAAAGTATCGAAGTGCTTGCCTGGTGTCACACTGCGAGCTCAGAGCCGGCCAAGGACAGGGTGTCCACACCACACATTCCCAGCGGGAAGCAGGTACGGAACGGCTGCTGGCCCATGGCAAGAAGAAGCCAACACTGGTTCCCTAGGAGGCCACATGCTCCTAACGCAGCTCGGGTTTTAGCTCTTCCCCAGCACTCCCGGGTCAGACGGGAGTAGTTTAGCAGACCCCGTCACCCCTAGAACTTGCTGCCAGCACCAAAAACACGGGGCATGAAGAGAAGCAGAAACAAATGAAGAGAAATGAAGAGAAGCCAAAACACGAATGAAGAGGGCATGAAGAGAAGCAGCAGCCACAGTTACAGAAAGGAGGATATCAACCCAAGTTTTGTTACTGTTCCTATGACAGGGCAAAACCTGCTCTCTGGCCGAGTCCCATAAAAATTCCCATCTTCATTCCCAGCAACTCCAAGGAAACTGGAGTAGGGATGTTAATGGCTCTAGGAAATGATAGGTCTATGAGAGTCTCGATTTAAGAACACTGCAAATTGCTGCAGCCAAATATTATGATGATTATTTTTAAATCTGTTGCAGACCTCAAGTTGAAGAAGTCATTCTGAATAAATGTCAAGCCCTTGATGGCTGGTTTTGGTTTCAACTTTCTGCTACTGGGGATATTTAATTCTAAAGCTGGAGAAAAATACTTAAAAATAAATTATCCATTCTCCTTGTCAAGAAGAAACTGAATTAAAAAAAGAGAAACACAAGTGAAAATCAGCTGCTTTCAAATTTAATTATAGGGGTTTTCCTTCTCTCTGAAAGGCAGAGAGGAGCAAGGCTGAAGACAAAGCGGGTGAGGAGATGCAGCCGTGGGCTTCTCAGTCGGGCATTTCATCAGTGCCTAATGGCAATGATTTCCCCACACATAACAGCAGATGTGTATATGTGATACAGAAACACGCTCCAGCCCAGCTCTTTGAGCCTTTAATTCTACAAAATAAAGGTCACTCAAGACCAAAGTGGAATGCAATCGACTGAGGAAGGGGGTTAAAAATTAAAAGCTCAAATGAAAAATAGCCAAAGAGCATCTGGCAAAAAGGGCAAAACCCCAGGCACTGACAGCTTGGATGCAAACCAACTCCCTAGGTCATATTTATGAGCTCACATAAAAAATGATCATAAAATACCCACGAGTGTTTGTTATTGCACATTAGCATATTAGAGGTAGTAAAATTTACGTGATTTGGAAATGACGTTTCTGAATATAAAATTCATAGCATTAATCTCCCACTTACTTTACATGTTGTCCCATCAATAAGTAAGTACGTATCTAAATTAAAAATGCAATACAGAAATAAATCTCAAACGTCGTGATCAAACAGTTGGCCTGGAGAAGAAGATTTACAGTCCTGGCCGCACTGGCAGCGGCTCCAGCATTAACGCTGCTGCCTTGGCATGAATGTAACTGCGGGCAGCTCCAGTACCAGACTCAGCTCCATCCTAATGGATTCTGATCCCATTTGTGAGGGATCTGGAGAGCACATAATTGCAAACGCCGCATGGAGGCCTGGAAGAAAACCCCGTAGCTCATCTGTCATAGAGCAACTAGAGTAACCCGTCATAATCATGGCTATTGAAACAATGAATAGTGAGAGAGTTGCCATGCCAGCCACGGCACCGCGGATGCTGATGGGGCCGAGCGCGCCCGCCGGCCCGCGGGGACGGTGGTTTCTGGCTCCGGGAGGGACATCGCTCTTCGTGGCCGCACAGCGCCCGGAGGAGGCTGTTCTGTGCTGGAAGGAAGAGGCTCACAGAAATTACACGTCTCTTCCTCTCGTAACCGCAGCCCAGCACCCTTCCAGGAAGGGAGGAATAGAAAAACGAGTTGCTGTCTCCTTGCTAACAGCGTGGCAAGGAGCGTGACGAGAAACAGAAAACAAGAACATGCAGCTCGCCCAGCACAGCGACAGCTAACGTGACGGTGGCAAAGGCAGCCTTAAAGGTCCTACATTTCTGCCTGCGGCAGATGAAGACATCAGGAGGACTGTCCTCCAGACTATGCTGTGCACATAGCAGCTTCCCTCAAACACACAATTACTTCATTACAAAGAGTGCAAGGGCTTACTTCTATTTTAGGCTGGCTTAATATAAAACACTTGTGATCCATGGAAGGAGAGATGACTGAAATATATCTGTGTCAGATGACTCCAGCTCCTCTCATGGCCAAAATCTCTTATGTAAAACATAGCCCAGGTTCACTGAATCCCACGCTGTCCTGCTAGGTAGTGCATTTCTGTATCGCTTCCCTGGCACTCCACAATAACTTACTTTATCTAGACCATGTGCGGATATTTGTCTTGGTTCCTAAGAAATGGAATAACGGAAGGTTTAGGGCTTCTGTGAAAGAAGAATTTCTTTGAGACTGCCCAGCGTTGTGCCCAAGGTTGGCCATGGTGCAGAAGCACCATGCTCATGGCCAAGACATGACAATGGCCTAGAGAAACTCCTGCCATTCAGGACACATCCGAGAGAAACAGTCAGTTGGTTTTAGGGTTGTTCAGACCCCAAGCCATAGGATTAAAATATTATTCAGTCGGAACCAAAGTCTAATTCTCACTCAAAATTCTACACAGCCCACCCCTAATTTCAAGCATTTTACAATGTTCACCACCTCACCTACCACAAGAATGTGACAGGGTAAAGGGAAAAAAAGGAAAAAGAAACATGACTCACCTGGTATTTCGGACATTGCTCTTTTGCATCAGAGAAGGAGGATGTTGAGTTGATTGAGCTATCCAGGGAAGAAGAGCTATCTCCTCCGGGCTTCAGCTGGCAACACTTCCCGAAAACTCTCACCTGAGCATCACTGCAGAGTTTCTGAAACACAGACAACATGTGTGCTGACATGAGGACCCGCAGCCACAAAACCACCACTGAGCAGTGCTGCACTTTCCTCTTTACCCAATACATTAAGCAGCAGAAAAGCCTGGGCCTCCGGTGAAGGGTTAACAGCATTTACCAGTCTCCTGCGGCTGGGTTTTAACAAGGAGCTACCAGGTCACTCTAGCTCCATCTCCCTAAGGAGCCACCCACCTTGGGAGCTTTGTGAGGCTCAGTTTTAGGCCTGGGATTAGGGGACAGAATGGCAGGGCGGGAGGGTGGGACGAGGTGCCACCTGTGCGCAGCACAGGGTGCCCAGTAGGGCAGAGTTTGCAGAGCGGTGCCAGCCGCGCCGCAGCCGGATAAGGAACAACCCTGCAAGAGAATTCGGAACAGGCTGTTGTTATGGGGAGAGGTGGGGAGAAATGTCGTTATTTTTACAGATCTGCTCTAGCTGTGTCTAAATCCCTGGGTCTTTTGGAAGAGTGGTGCAGAGGTGACGTTTTCCATTTCTAATAGGAATGCATCATGAGACTGCACAAGGACAAAGCTGCAAACGCAGCTGGTGGCAGGAGAAGTGAGGAAAGGTTCCCCCAGGGGCAGGGGAAAGAAGCACCAAGCAGGACTGGTCCCTCCCTGATACGAGTTTCAGGCAAAGAGCTGCAAAAAAGGGAGTTAGGAGAAAACAAGGCTGAGATGGAGAACTGGAAGTGCAGAACCACTTGGACCTTTGCAGGGCTGCACACACAACATTCCCCGTCACTGGCACTAGAGATCTTTGCCACAGCTCTATTTAGTATTTAAAGGCATATGTGATTTCCCCTGCAAATCCCAGATGCACCAGAGAGCCAGCACACGTTTGCTAATGCCATTAACCTCAGAGCACTCCGTGTACTCGCTGCACTTCAGAGCACAGGTATCAGGCTGACAGCATTCCCATTTGCTGGTGGGCAGCATTCAGACACAGAAGTGTGTCTACATGCTCAAAGTCACTCACTAAGTAGGCCCTAGGACTTCTGCAATTAACATTTCCTCTGCAATCACCTAACCACAAGAGCAGCCTGGAAGCAGAGCGTGTGGGAAGCAGGGCCAGGGGCTGCAGGGAAATGCAAAGGTGCCGCGTGTCCTGGCTTCGCCTCTGAGCTTGCGGGGTTGCATCACAAGCTCCCACTTCATTCAAAAACGTAAGGATGGCTCAATCCTTACTAGCTCCAGAGAAAAGGAAAAGGTGGAACAGGAAAGGTGTGCAATCCCCATGCATTTCAGCAGGCTGTTAACTTCATGGCTGCTCAACAGAGCCAGCAGCAACTATGTATTTTGCAGGATGAGAAAAAATCCCTACCCAAGCCATGCAGCAAAGACCTCAGCAGATGTGCTCCTGCTTCCTGCACCACCAACCCCACTTTGGGGAGAGAAGACGACAGCCCGCATGCCCTCCTCTGCTGAGGAGCAAGTTGGGAATCCCACATCTCCGGCCTTGGCTGTGCCGGTTGCTTTTCTCTGTGAAAAGAAAATGTGAACACCTTGGATACCAGGTGGCTTTCCTCTGGCCCTAGCAGTGGGCGAGAGCTAGGCGAAGCAGCAGAAAACGTCAGGGATTATCTAGCTCCGTGCGGCGGCTCGCACTGCTGCTCCGATTAGAGGGCAGCCGCCGCCGAAACCCTCCGGGGAAAATGTGCAGACAAGTCAGTAATTCCGTGGCAGAGGGGAGAGGCAACGTGCAGCAGCCTCCGCGTGCTGTGCCCGAGCTACGTGTGCGCCACGGGACCCTCCCAGCGCGACAGCCCGGCGAGGACGCTGAACTCCGGCCACGCGCGGCTTCGTTAATGGCTAATAGCCGGCGCTGGA
Organism: Nothoprocta pentlandii; assembly: GCA_013398315.1. Lineage (NCBI taxonomy): Eukaryota > Metazoa > Chordata > Aves > Tinamiformes > Tinamidae > Nothoprocta > Nothoprocta pentlandii. The sequence continues at coordinate 238,143 of VZSG01000278.1, read as the reverse complement.
GCACAGTACACAATGGCTGGAGCATGTGAATGATAATCATATGACTTCAGTAGGAACTCGTGAACCAGAATTGCATTTTATCTCTGACACAAACAACAATGTCCTAGGCTAGGCAAGCATCATGTGATAAAACCACATAAAATCCACAGGGTTACAGAAGCTTTTGCAGGCGAACCGCATTTCAGCTTGCATTTTCCATCGGATGTTGAAAGTTCCTTTAAAAAGATATTACTTTAATTAAGCTCGCTTGAGATTGCGAGGCCATTAAATGGATTTCTATGGGTGAAGAAAAAAAAATCTATGCATGAAAAAGAAGCTAAGTTTGCAAATTACTGATTTTTTGGTAATTTCTTGTCAGCGGTGCTGCATTTTTCTCCATAGAAACTTACCCTAAACCCACTGAGGAGCAAGATGGCTTGAAGTCATAGTAGTCTAATTTAAAAAGCAGAGGCACATTCTTGTTAGGTCTTTGCAGGGGAATTTACTGAACCAAGAGGTCAGATGTTCAGGACCTTTCCAATACCACCTGTCCGAACCTTGCAAACGGTAAATCATCCCTAAAATGCGGGACACTGACAAATCGGGGTGTTTGCTCTTTCTGAAGCTACATGTGTTCTTAAGAAGAACCCGTTGGAGTATTTGATGGAGTGTCTGCAATACCCTCTTCCTCGGTAACTCCTGCCTCCGAACGCCAAGGTAATTTTAGGTGCACTAAGCCTCGAGACACGAGGCAACAAAGGAGTGGGGTGACTCGTATTCCAGGATAATATTCCAAACATACCCAAGCCAGGTTTCCAGAAATAAAAAGGTGACCAAATAATTTGAAAGCTGTGCAAGGGAGATTCAGAACTGGGGATTTTCCTTCCAAATGCACCTCGCTGCAACACAGCAGAGCTCTGGGCACAGAACCCCAAAAGGCACATGGTTGCAGCTCTAAGATCCTCACCAGGAAGGCACAGGCACCGCACTGAGCACAAGAGGTTGGAGAAGGAGGAATTTCTAGTGGGCAAGTTGTGCTTCGGGGACAGTGAGAGTGTCCTAGACAGCTGAGAGGAGCCTGGGGTGTTGAACTACATCCAGACGGTGTGCATGTGTGTTAGGGGTTGCGGTGACAGCACAGGAGACAACTGTCATCATGTGCTTTACTCTTCTTTACCTCCCTTTAGCAGCAGGTGCTCAAGGGTGACAGCGAAGCCTCTGTATCAAAACACAGTTGCTGTCCCCCAGGAGCTCTGGATCTCGCTGCTGAAACGGGCTAGTCAGCAAGGGGGGCTTCACATAGCTGGAAAACTCTGCCAGAATAGATAAACTTACTCCTGTGCTTTATAAATACGACGTTGGTCTGAACGTGTAATTAAATACGCCTCTGCCTAGGACACGGGGATCGCTTGCCCCGGCATTTCTCCCTCTCCCTCGAGTGGCACAGCAGAACCCAGGCATCTTTTTTAAGAGATAGCTGTCACTAGTGCTACGATTTCACTTCATTTCCAGAGTTGTCAAGTTCCTCTACTATTCATAGTTCAATGAAAGAAGCAAAGACACCTCTCTGCTACACTGCTGTTGTCCTGCCACTGCTCTTCAGAGAGCATGAGCAGAGCTGAGAAGGTGGGACTCCATCTCCATGCCACTCGTCACTGGCTTCTTTATCCATCCCCTTGGCTCTCGGGAAACCTTGTCCACCGAGAGACCATGGGCTCCAACACACCCGAGTCACCCAAAGGCAAAAGGCTCCCTATCCCATTACTAATCCCCTCAGCAATTTACTGCTCAACATTTATCCAGTGCTGCAGTGCACGGGATATGGGACTAGCGCTGGCTCGTTTAAAACAGCATGCCAACTTAATGCTTTAGGATAAGTGAGATGGGGGGAGTCAAAGAAATTGCCACAATAGCAAATCAAATATCATATGACCTTTCAGTTAAACTATCCCAAATTAAGGTGACTTTGCAAAATTTAGCTTCTTGCTGCCCAAATCCAAGCTCACTCTTTGTTTTAAAGTTGCACCCTTAGGCTCAAACCCTGCACCTCGGCTTCTCCACTCCCTTGGTTGGGCTACGGAAGCTTTTTCTTCTCCACCCCTTTTCAAAAATCCCTCTCTCTTTCGTTTCTTCCAGAAAAACTGCTTCTGGAAATCCTCCTGTGCCTCATGGAAAAGAGTCACTTCCCCCTTTCGCCCTTGGCTTTTCCCGCTCACCGCCCGCGCCGTGCGGGCTCGCGATCCCAGCTCGGCATCAGTCCCGCCGGGCTCTTACTCGTCTTCCTCCCTGCTCTTTGGCTTTTCCTTGGTCCCCTCACACTTCTCCTTCGCCATCTGCTCCACACCTTCCTCTGCACTGACCTGCAGAGCCTGAAACCTCCCGGTTTCTTCAGGCCGCCCAGCACCTCCCTCCGCTCAGGTCTCTTAGGGTGAATACTCGTGGCGCAAACCACCAACAGACAACACCAGAAGAAAACAAATAGCTAAACTAGCAGCTAAAAATACCCAAACCACCAACAACAGGCTCATTCATCTGCTCGCAGCAGAGCACTGGCGCGCGGTTCCCCTCCGGCTTCTTCCTCACTCAACTCCTCGCTTCTCCCTCGTGGATCCTCATCCCGTTCCGGCACCTTCCTCACCCCGTTTGTTCCCAGCCCCTCGAGGAAGACACCTCCATTTCAAGTGGTCTTTGCCCGGCGACATTCCCGTCCTCACGCTGGTGCTGCCGGGCGGCCCGGCTCGGAGGACACGCCGTCGAGGTTGACAAGCCAAGCGCCGCGCTCGGCAGGGCCGGGCCGCCTCGGGAGGGGAGCGGGGCCGCCTGTCACGCTTGGTGGGGGGCTCAGGGCAGGCCCGGATCTCCAAGGAGCAGCTGGTGTCACCTCTTGCCCCCAACGCTTGGTATGACCCAGCAAGAGGACGTGCTGCCCAGGCGGGTCTGCCCGGGCCTGGCGTGCTCACGGGAGCCACGTCCCAGGGGAGCTGGTGGCTACGGGCGAGCAGAAGCAGCTGGGGAGGTGCTGCAGGATGAGCAGAGAGAAGCAGACATGAGTCTACGTGCCCAAAGCAGGCACGGGCCTCAGCGCCGTCCCCTGCGGAGCCAGCGACGCGGAGCCCTCAGGAACGCGGCGCTCGTCTGCGCGAGGGCCCAGCAGGGCAGTTCTCCAGGGAGACTGCGGATCCTGGGCACCTGCTCGCCAGCAAAAGGACTTCAAGGCCTCAAGTTGCGGGGGGAAGGCTCAGGTTGGATATTAGGAAAAATTTCTACACATGAAGAGCAGTCAAGCATTGGAACAGGCTGCCCACGGATGCAGTGGAGCCACCGTCCCTGACAGTCGTGCAGATGGGTCGCCTAGGGACACGGTTTAGCAGGATGGTGTCGAGGGGCTCACGGTTGGACTCCATGATGTCAAAGGCCTTTTCCCACCACAGTGATTCTGAAGATGGCAGAAAGCGAGGAAAGCCCAGGAGGGAGGTGTGTTTGGGTGCGGAGCGGGGCTGTTTGGTGAAGGCGTGAGCCCTAGGGCCGCTCCCGCCGGCTGCCCGCACCGCCTCCCATGCGGCCGCCTCTCCCGAGGCGTTCGCTCACAGCACCGAGTCAAGGGGCTGAGGACAGAGGCCCTGCAGGGGCTGGGACCACACAGTGTCCCACGTCCGGGCGCTCCCAGGGGGCAGGAGCGGCCTGCAGACCCCCAGCCAGCTCCCTGCTCAGCGCTTTTCTCCATCGAAACGTGAAAACCCGTCACTTCACATCCTGAAACGTGTCTCGGGAAAAGTTTCCTCTGATGCACCTTACATACTGTAAGTTAGGGAATTTGAATGGCTGAGTCATATTCGGCCTTGGTCCGCTGCACACAACTCTTGACATACACTGAGATTACAGATACATAGAGCAGAGCAAAGTGTATCTCACATTACTTCAGGCATATGACTCGCAAATTATGATGGCTTTCAATGAAACCGTTTCACTGCACTTCTCGGAAACCAAGAGCTGCTGCACAGCCAGCAAGCTCCAAAAAGTGGCACCTTGTGTGTAGCTTCCCTGCATCAAGCTGCCGGACTGTGATCGGAGCAGCCAGGGCCACCGCTTGGCATTTCTGCAGATATCACCCTCAGACTATTTATAAACTCCAAGGTATAAATCACGTTAGGAAACTGGGGGCTGAGATGCAGAAAGCATTGGCTTTTGTGAGGCTGTTAACAGATACCCTTTCACGAGGGAGAGCACCCAGCCCACACACGTCTCGCTGCAAAGGGCAAGAGTGCCTTGGAATGTGCTTAGAGCCAAGATCTGGCTTTGTATAGGCTGGGTGTGTCTTTGTTAATGAAAATCATGATAAAGAGCGAGAAAAATAAACAATGCAATTCCTTGAAAATGGCCAGTATGTACTGCTAACTGTGCAAGCCTGTACTGAGCTTGCAGCAAGCTCAGCCCAAGACTCTCGTGCACGTTTTTACCTGCACAAAGTTTCTGCTGTTGCAAAGGGGGAGGTTATTTATTTGTTTCTTTATTATTTTATGAGGAAAGTATCCGAGTGCTGCAGAAGGTGGATATCATGGCAGGGAAATATTTCAAAGTATACTTTTTCAAAGTCTGCTAATACAACATATATATATATAATATATATATATATATATTATATATATATATATATGTGTATATATATATATATATAAATACATAAAGTTAACAGACTACATACTGAGCATTACAACTAGTCTGGGACCAGCCAGTCTTCCTCCAGCAGCCTCACACATTCATCTCATAGGAACAGTGAATGCAGCCAGGTATTACTCACCACCCACCTTCCCCTTTAATTAAGAAAAATAAAGAAGTGTTTAATATGGAACCATAGTAGATTCATTATCAGCCAGTTATTCTGCTGCTAATAAGCTGTCACAGTCAACTACCTTTCTGAAATAAACCCAAGCAGAGGAGACTGCAAATTATGGGTACAAATTGGAACCCAGGCAGTTCCATCTTCATATGAGGAAGAACTTCCTTACTGTAAAGGGTCCCAGTGCTCTGGGTGTCCCTGCAGGAGCAGGGACTAGATGATCTCTAGAGGTCCCTTCCAACCTCAACCATTCTGTGCTCCTGTGATTCATTCTGCAAATACAGATCTATCTTACAGAGGTTTAAGCCTTCAGGAAATCAATAGAAGTATACACAGTGTACAAAGATTTATCTATTAATAAAGTAATAGTAATAAGCAATGCCAATAACTCATATGAACAACCTCTTTGAAGACCTATTGCCTATAACAATCTCTGTTTTCCTGGCAAGAACATCTGAACATCGACAAGAATAGAAACTTACGAATTAATAATGCCATGTTAACAGGTTAAATTTAAAAAGAAAGATGCACCTTCCAAATTCTCAAAAGAACAAGGAAAATGGGATTTGTGTCTGCAAATATGCTATGGAAGCTACAGAAGATTCTGCAAGTCAGTGCCATGACCCACAGATCAGCTCGCAGCAGATAGATATGTGGCAGGGGGGAGCACTGAGGATCAGGGTGAGAAGCACCAGGCTGGCAGCATTCAGCACCAAACTGGAGAGTGTTCAACACTGGATGAAGATCTGCTAGCTGTCCTCCAATATCCAATGTGAAAATCAGGACTCAAGGTAAAATGCTATCTTGTGTACTCACAGAATCACAGAATACTCCTACTTATAGGACTTTATTGAGTCCTATAGGAAAAAACAACTGGGATCCCAAGTTTCAGTTTACACAGTGCTTTCTGCTTGGAGAGCTGAACCACATTGCAAGTGTTTCTAGAGATGGTGAAAAGGAAGTTCAAAGCAGTTCAAGTGTCCAAGTTCACAGAATCACTTATAGCAGCACTGTGGCTAGAAATGAGACCTTGTGGCCAGAGTCCCTGCTTGGAAATATCCTCATCCAGCTGCATCCATTGTGAGTTCAATTAATAGCTTACCAAAGAGACCTGCCAAATGGAAAGCCCAAAGAAAAGTTTTCAAGTAATTTTGGGCCAGCAGTTGGCAAATAGTTGGAAACAACAGCTGCTAAAAGCTGAGCAAGCAGGACAAGGTAGGAGAGGGGACTAGGAGGACTTTCCAAACCAGAAGGCAGACCCGCTGCAGAGAACAGCCACATCACAAACCCCTTTCAATGAACACCAAACTCAGCACTGCCTCCTGGCATTGCCCGTGCAGCCATGGGGGGAGCCCCCTTTGAAAGGGCAGGAAGTAGAAGAGCCCAGGAATAACCATCACTACGATATTTACAGTGCTAGGATGAAATCACTGAGGCTTGAATCGTTTGCAATTTAATACGCTCTTATATTTGCCCCTGAATATAATCAAAGTTTAAACATTAATATAAATGAAGCGGGGAATTTGTGAGCTACCAAACACTATCTTAGAAAACATACAGAACGTAAGCACGTAAATTATTACAATACTCACTGATACCGAAACATCCTCTATTTTTCTTTTAGCGCTGGAGTCGAACAAGACGTTGCGCCCTCTCCTTTCACAGTCCTGATACACGATCAGTCGGATCTGGCTCGGGTCGAACTCCGGCAAAGGCCAGCTTGAATGAAAAACAAGAAATCCCAAGTATTAATCACAGCAATTCTTTATTGCACTGCCCTTCTTACATCATCTGCATATCCAGTTTCATTAACATACAATATACAGCACATGCAACGTCATTTTATCAGACTCTTTGATCCTGCAGCTAGAACGGGGTAGACAAATTACCCTGGCTTGAAGGGGGCCGCTCCACTGCAGCCCTTCAGCTGTGCTGTGTTCAGCACTTGCACACAGCAACGTAGCAAGGAGCTCTCACCAACCTCTGCTATCCTTGTGCCCACCAAGTTCTCTGCAAAGGGAGAACTTCTCTGCAAAGAGCTTGGTCTCGGACGTCACTGCATATGATCTGGATTTTAAGAAGGCATCATTGATGTTAATGTTTGAAAGTCCACAACTAAATTCTTTGTATCCTAAGCAGAATGAGGAAGGACGTGTACTGTGACACCACAGAACACTTTGAAATGAGCATGCAGACCAATCTCACATCAGGCAAACCCAGATATTACTGGCCAGTCCAGCAAAGACCCAAGGGCTTGGGCATCCAGGTTTGCTCACACCTTCTGTGTTCCTGGAAGCTAAGAAACGAGGTGCCTGCTCTTTCATCAGGAATCAGCAAGTTAATCGGTAAGTTTTACCCTCTCCTTTCAATTCACCAGCTGAAAGGATGGACTCCTCTGTGCCTGCACTTTACGTGATCTGAACACAGATGATGATCTGCATCCCAAGTCGCATCCTTGGTTGTAGTTGAGATTTGACAGCCAAAGCCATCAATCTCTACCAAAAATTTTAAGAATGTCCAGCCCCAATTCATGGCTTCACAACTTGTGTAGTACCAGCTGGCTAAAACTAAGTGTCAGCACATACAGTTACTCGCGCTCCTGGAAGAGGAAATCCATTTCCTCATCTGCTCGGCCCCACCATTTAGCAAGACCAGAGAAAAACAGAAGCTGCAGAGAAGATACTGTGCAACGAATGTCAAAAGCAACTTATTACAAGAAAAAAACTTGAGCAATTTGAAACTGAAATAACTCAATGTCTGCTGGATTGGGGAGCAGAGAGTCTTGCAACTTGGCTGCAACAGCACTTGAAGCCAAGCATCGTCCCCCAGGGGATGGGTCACATGAAGAGCAGACTGGGAACCAAACCAGTTCTGTACCAAAAAGAAGCGTTTGGCAATATGAAAAACTCAGAGAAGTGTTTATATGGAGCAGGGGCCTCTGCTAAGCAGCCAATCCCGCATTTCCAAAGAGATAAGGAAACAAGGCCCATATTGCTCGATGCGTGTGTTGGAGACAGGCACCGGGGCATCTGGAGAGGCTGACGGGGACTGCAGCAGGGCCTGGCTGCAGCTTGAGATAAGAGGGCAAGCAAGACCGCGGCATAAACTGGCTCCCGGGGGAACCACCTCCTTATGTTTAAGTGAAATGGGTGGAAGTCCGGAAACTTGTTCCGTGAGCTGGGCTGCTCGGATAATCAAACAGCCTGTGATAATAACAAGGGCCTGCTTGCCAAGGAGGTGCTATCACTTGCTCCACCCTTGCAATACATGCGAATTTCCTCCCGGCTCAGACAAAAGCACGTCTCCCATTACCTAGCGCTTGGGATATTTCACTTGGAAACTACTGGCAAAGAAGGGCAGTAACAGTTCCAGATCTGAGGAAAGTCTACTTGTAAAGGGCTCCGAGAGCAGATTACACTAATGGGGGAGAAAGCTAAATATAAAACTCCTGCTCTATGCAGCAACATATTTGATCAAAGTAACAAGACCTGTTTACTTCTCAGTTTCTGCATATGACATTTTAACTTTCTCTAGACAAGTTTTCAGCAGATACCATAAATCATAATTTGTGCCCGTTCCAATAAGCGCTATCTCTGTTACATAACACAGTCCTTAAGCACATTCTAGCCTTGCAAAAATATTCCCTGGCAAGAGCAGGTCACTTCCCAAAGCAGGAGATGTGCCGGGAGAGCAGGGGGAAGGTCCTGCCCCGCAGACAGGGAACAGGCAGCCCAGCACCCCCAGCACCTCCCGCACGGAAGCCCCACGTGGGAGCTCTGCTCTTGCTCTTAGCAGCTTTAAAGCACCATCAAGTCTGATATCTAGGCAGATTACCCCCAGAAATACATCAACTGCAGCGTGCAATATGCAGGGCACGTTCTCAAAACAAATAAAACAGGGCAATACTCCAGCACGGCTCTTCAGCCGGATGAAAAGTGACCTAGATCTTCTGAATATAATTAGTTCTGTTTATAAATGGAAACCAACTTTGACATTTAACTGATGTTTTCTTGAGATCTTTACAGGAAAACGAGGAGATGGAGACTCACGTGTCCTGGTAACGTTAATGGAAGGTGAAGCTGCGTCTCCCCCGTTGCTCTGGCAATGACAGGGCTCTTAACGAGGAGTTTCTCCTGCATGACCTATCTACTTTATTTGATCTTTCCTTGGAACTGGTTGTATATATATAAAAATAAACACTACAGGCTTTTCACCCATGGAAATGAGTGCGGCTTTGTCTCACAGTTAGGACCGTGAGCTCGTGCCTGGCGCAAGAGAAGCAGTAGTGAAGAGCAAGTTATTGCTGAGCAGGACACCCGTCCTGCAGAGATGTCTACTGTGCAAAGAGCAATGCATGGAGGAAGGGATGTTAAGAAACAGGGTGCTCCCTAATCACTGCTGTGCAAATGCTGGGTGGGATTTTTCAAAAGCAAATCATGTAAATCATATAAAATCATGTAAAGCCCAAACTCTTTAAATCTGAAAAATGCACCAGAAAATAAAGTCTCCTTAGCTTATGCCCAGGACATGTTGGATCCCGGAGCCTAGCAGGGAGGAAGGGCCTTCAGCTAATGGAGGGAGTATCACTGGAAACTGCTGTAATCAAATAATTCACATAGCCAAAACAGCCCGTAACAAATATTTGGAAAAGAATACCCAAATATCAGTCCTGTTGGCCACTGAATAAATACGGGAGCAGCCGGGAACAAGCAATTTGCAGAAACCAGTCTGGATGGATCACTGACCAAGTGTGTTTTCAGTGAGTTTCAAATATTTGCCAATCTAATTAGCCTGTGGCTTTATGGTCACTTTAATCTGCCATAAATCCAGCCTGAGCTTAAACAGAGCTGCCGGCCCTCCTTGCAGCCCCCAGCGCGAAAGCACCGCGGGAAAAGAGCGAGTGGGACAGCAGGGCAAACCGCACGGGGCCGACAATGAAATTATTAGAAATTAATAATGACGAAATCACGGCCTGAGGAAGCATATTGGGAAGGGTGCTCGTGCGGAGGCCTCCCCGCTGTTCTCCTCCTCCCTCTCTTGCACCTCGTTGGTTTTCCGGCTTTTTCACATGGAGCCACCAGGAGAATTATCGGCGGTTCCCGGAGCCAGGAAATGCCTCCTGGTACACGACAAACCAGATCTCCAGGCTTCCTCCACAGACAGATTTTGCCGTGCTCCTAATTCCCAGGATTTATTGCCACCACAGACATTTCTCAGCAAGAAGCAATTGATGGCTCTTAAATTGATAGGACTAAACTGCTCCTAAACTGCAAGTTCCAGGAGATGAAACAACACAAAGCGAAATCCTTGTTATCACTCCACCAATTACTTTCCTCCATAACTGAAACAAGTACATTCCTCCCTTCTTTTTTTCCACTATAAAATGAACTTTTTTTCATTGCAGAAAGGGTTTAATACTTCTTTTTTACCTCTTGGCTCAGGTTTTACTTTCAAAATGATTTCATAGTAATACAATTTAGCTAATATCCAACTATTAATTATTAATGCAGAAATTTTGGAAGTCTAAAAGAAGAGTAACTGAAGCAAACTTATCAAAATATTGAACAGACGGGATTTGTAAGAGATCTTGCTGAAAGGTGAAAATGCTCAAAACAAGAATATGACTAGCTATTGAGAGGGTAACTTGAAACTATCAGTCAAACTATTGTTTTCCTACATCATGTTTCATACTTATAAAAACTGCCTGGCGATGAATCACTTGCAACTATTTTTAAAAGCATCTACGCAGATGATATTTATAGTTTATGCCAGCTTATCTGTTCTGCATGTTTTTCATGTTAGCACCTTTTTAGAAAGCTGACAGGAGCAACCATCCCCGCGCGGACGGCAGGTCTACCTCACCCCACGCCACCCCGCTGCTTCCAGGGGACCGTCCGACCCTGCTCAGCGCGGGAGGAAACTTCTCCCTGCTGGGAGCTGGATGCGGAGGTGCAGGGACCCATGGATTTCCAGCAGCGGAGGTGCTGCTGGAAAGCCCATGGATGCTCTTCCTCCTCTGTTACTGCTTAGAACCACTCAGCTTCTGCCAAACATAAACGTCGGGCAGAAATACTGTCTTAAAGAGGTAAGATCATAAATCCAGAACTGTTTGGATGTGCTCGGTGCAATCTTTTACACACAGATTATTTCAAGTTCCCCGGAGACGCGTGTAGGCACAGACCTACGCTCACACGTTTGTGGTCGAGTAGTGTTCAGGATCCTGCAGTTGTTTTATTGGAGGGAGAAGTAAACAGCAGCAAAAGGGCAGTGCTCCTTCTCCAGCTCAACCCTCCTATCACACAGTCTTGCCTCTGGCCAAGCTCTTTTCCTCTGCCTGTTTCTATTGCCTATTAGTGGATCTTTTCATCTCATTTTGGTTTTGAGGAGATAGGACAAGAGCTGAAGATGAAATGCTCAGACAGGGTATTCCATAGACTTTAACATCTTCCTACTGCAATTCAGTCATTCACTTACTATTTGAGCATTCCTGTGCAAACCCAGCTGTGTAGGTATTTCGGAAAGAGCACAACTGATTAGCACCACTGGAAACCTGGCTGTACAACATGCTAACGGCACAGCTACAACCAGTTTGGAAGAGCACGACTCCATGTAAATGCTAGTGAGACAACCCGACCGTGGGGCTGCAAGGAGGAAGGAGATCCCAAAGTTGCACAAACCGCGGGGCCTATACTTAGAAAAAAAACAAACAAACAAACTTGCAAGACAATTGTCTCTATAAGCGCCGAGGGCACTCGAGGGCTGTGTGCCAGCTGTGCCGAATGCATGCTGATTCTGCAGGGAAAACTGCTGTTTGTGCCTCGACCAAGGCCACCGCGGCAGCCTGTGACAGCAGAGGGACGCTGCCCTCTGTCACCTCGACCTCAGCTGGGCTTTTCCAAAGCCAAAGGATCCATGCTCAGGGTCGCCTGGAAGAGCTCCTAGATAACCGATCACCTTAGGGACTCAGGACTAGCAGCTGCCTTCAGAGGTGCATTTTTAAGGCTCATCACAGGGAAACGACATTTCTTTGGAAAATCAACAACCCAAGCCTTCCCCTTCTTGTTTCTTGACCCTCCGTGGGAAGGGCAGATGTCGGCTCAGCGTTGCACCTGTAAGTCTGTCTCATTCATTTACCAGCTTAGCAATCCTCACCTTGAATAGCTGCACGGCTTGAGCTCCAGGAACCTTGTGCTGCTTAGCCTAAGCACACGGCATCGCAGCGGGAGGCGTGCGGGGAGCTCACGCTCGGGACATCAAACACACAACTAAATTCAACCCACTACCGTCCTTGGCTCTGCCCGGGCCTTTAACTGTATTTGAAGCTGACTTCACTTTGTTTTCATTTTTTTCCTCCCTTCTAAGTCACTTGGCTCTCGTCGAGATCCGTAATTTATACACTGAAGCCCCAGGCCTGAGCCAGATGCCTTTCCATGAGCAGAGAGACCTGGAGCACACAGCTCAGGTGCACTCCAGGCACCGCGCCAACCACGATCTGCACGGGGACATTGGGAAGACGCAGGCAGAGGGACTTTGTTAAAGACCTGTCGCAACGTTGGGCGAGTTTGTAGCCTACAGAGCTTCAAAGTTTACAGTCAACACCAGCAATTTCATAAAACATTTTCAGGACTATCCCATGCACGTCATTTCAAAGGGAAAAAAAAAAAAGGAAAGCCCCACCTGCCTGATTTCTAGATGATTTAAGCACACATCCGCATGCAAACATACACACATACACACGCACACAAACTTTAGGTGCTTTTCTGAAATATTTTTAATAAAAAAGCACACACACAAATGAAGACCAATTCCCTCGGTTCCACCAAGAGCAGTGCTTTGCATTATTCCAGTAGACTACAATTCCCCTTTGCAAAATTACAACAGATAAAATTAATTTAGAGGGGGAAAAAAAAGTATATCGGAGCCATTCAGTATAGAATTAAAGAAAAATCACTCAAAAAAATCTCTCTAAAAGCATGACATTTCTGGAAAAGAAATATTTTCACCACAGAGAAACTCTGAAGCTTTCAAACCCTGACATAACCTCGGGACGGGTGTATTTATCGTACCTGGGAAGCATCTTCGTCCCGCGAGCAGCTCCACGTTTCGCGATCCCCACAAGCTCCTGCTGTGCCCGGCTGCCAGCGCAGGTTAATAATAGCAACGAGCCATGTTCATCCCAAACCACAAGACTGTCAGGTGACATATCAAGAGGTCTGAATTTAATTCAAACAAAAGACTCTCCATGCTGCAGCGCGAAGGGCTTCATCCCAGCCACCGGAGCACAGAAAGCACCTCAAAGCGGCACGCGGGCTGCGGCGCGCTGCAGCCGCTCGCACCAGGATCCATTTACACCGCCCGGGGGTTTTGCAGCCCGGATCCTGCCCCTGCGCTCGGCTGCGTAGTCCTGGATCTGTGGGATTTCTGCTGGAGGAAGCGGTGCCCGTTCTCCCCGGCGCTCCGTGCCCCGCAGCGCGGTGGAGCCCACACGGGCGCGATCCCGGCGCGGCTGCCGCCTGCCCTCCCTCTCCACCAGCCGCCGGATCCCGGTCTCATGACCCGAGTCCCTGGCAACTGCTGCTCCGGCTCCGCCACCGTCAGGAATTCCGGCGGCTGCGGGGAAGGGGGGCCGCGCACCACGGGTGCCCCGGGCGGCCCCGCCGCCGGCCATCATGTGATGCGGCCTGGCCATGGAGCAGGCCCTGGGGCCAGCCCCGCGCGCCCGCCCCGCTCCACACGCTCTGTTCCCCGCTCCACACGCTCCATTCCCCGCTCCCTTCCCTGCTCCACATGCTCCATTCCGGACTAAACACACAGGTTGCGGCCCCAGAGGTGGCGGAGGGCGAGCGGGTGGCCTCACAGCCCCCTTCCGTTCTCTCCAGCCTCCAAGAACCCAAGGGTTTCCCCACTCCAGTTACGGTGACATTTTTCCCCAGGGCGTTGGTTTCGGTGCCAAACAACAGCGTTTGCTGCAAAAGCCATAAAACCAAGAAGCAGCTACTCGCTTCTCACAAACCCGGGAAAAGACTCTCTTGTGACCACAGGTGTTCCTGAAGGAAATCTCTCATTGAGCAAAGGAGCTGAGGCCTGGATGCCACGATACAGACCTGCCTTTTCCTATGTTATTCATGCCAGAAGGTTTCACAGAATTATTCACATGGGTAAAAAAGGCAGGTGCGGAACATGCAGCTCCAGCCTTCGAGCTCAATCTCCCTTTAAAGCTCCAAATACTGCGCGGCGGCAGCAATCATGGGGCTCTCTTACCTGCCCGCCCTGGACGGAGGAACGTGCCGGGCACGGTGACTTTCCTACCTGTGTGGCAAACGCCCCGCTCTGCAAAGGTTACTGATGTCAAAAGTGACCTTTTTTCCCCTCAGAGATGCAATGGTGAGAAGTTCGGCGCAATGGATTATGTAAACATTTATTTACAGGAGGAACAGCTAAAGTTTCCATTTTACCTCAGGGTAACCCGATGCGCGGTGAAGACAAGTGCTTTGAAAGAGGACCCAGCCTCCGTCTAACAACTGACCGGGAAAAATATTGGAAAGAATTTCCCTTCAAAGAAAGGGAGACTCAAATTATACAGAGGGGAACTGGTGCTGTAGCCAGAAAAGCGCAGGCCTAATGTTTGAGAAGGGACTTCAGGTAGTCAGTGCTGGTTCGCAAGCACTATTCCTTCTCCCATATCCAAGAAAAACAAAAAATTAAAGTAAATGCACACCATCCTTCTCCCTAGGTGCATATCCAGGCAAATAGCTGTCCCTTTCACTCGTGTGCACCAGCACAGATATGTTTTTAGAAATGAGGCCTGGTCATAAATCCAGGACATGGCCCCTTGCTCAGATGGGAAGACCAAGTTTAACTCGGAAAGCGCAACCCGCTGCTCCGTCTACACTGGTTGTGGGAAAAAAAAAATGCCATAGAAATCCTCAAAGGGCACCAAAGGGAAAAAAAAACTGTCATTTTCTTCATTTCATCCAAATGCCTTTCTGAAAATATTCAAAAATCGCAGCCAACGTGTGTAAGTTGGGGGTAGAAACCATCCAATTTTAAAACAAGCAGGCAACAGTTGGTTCCAAACACAAGCTAAAAAATAAAATAAATGCATTTTCATTCTCCACTGCTTTAACAAGCTTTCTTTATCTGTCCCTTGCAAAAACGTTCCTCCTCACATGCTGTAAATGTGCACAACAAAACCCAGTCACTGGCATCTCAGCTTCACACTGCACGAAGGCCGGGGCTGGGAGCCACCGGGCAGAACGAGAGCAAAACCACTCGGGTTTCACTCAAAATCTGACTAGAAACACTTGGATACCGTTTCCCTACAAAATATTGGCCTTAGTGGAATTACCACTGAAGTAGGCTTTAAAAAATGTGCTTTCTGTGCATTTTTGTATCCCTGCAAAAAAATCCAGTGAATTCCTGCCGGCTCACAGAGCACAGTGGACAGGATAAGGCTCAAGGTGCCCGTGCAGAGTCAGAGCATACGCAGGAACCTGCGCATCCCATGGGCACGCATGGAAACGCGAAGGCCACTGCCAGCAAGAGCCAAAAGGAGGAGAACTGCAAAACTCTGCAAACTCCAAGCCCCTATTTAGTCTCTTAAGTAGCAGATTCTTGAGCACTGAAGTGCTTTTCATGTGCAAAAAAATAAAATAAAAAGTCCCACACAGAACCAAATCATATAATACCCTCCATATGTGCAATTCTCACCAACATCAACAGGGTTCCCAACTGTAATAAAGCAATAAAGGGACTATATGGGGGGTGCTAAGTAGCATTTGCAAAATTAATCCACCTTGGAGCATTCCTGAAGGAAGCTATGTGGAATATATTAACAGTGTGAATGTTCAGACCTCAGGAGATTGACTGTCCCTTTGCTGTGTCAATTTTTAAGTGTTGTTAAAAGATGCCTAAAATAAAAATAACTATCAAAGTAAAAATCTGATGCATGGTTAAGCTACTGGAACACTGGTGTTTGTTTTGTATCGCATTTCCAATTGCAATCTTCTATAAATAAGACACCAAACAAACCTCCATAATACCAACTGGTACTGCGAGACAACAGGGCATTTTCCCCCGGCCAAACAGTTATTTTATTGTGAGGGCGTTCGGAGCAGAATAATCTTTCCCTGTAGCTATTAAAAATCAAGTATAAGTAGTTCACTATTGCGTGTGTTTAATGCAAAGTTCGGGAGAAGGAAGTTCCAATACACACTGCTTTTGATATACACAGATAGAGGCTGAAAATGAAGGGCTTTTTTTTTTTTTAATGGCACAGAATTATCTAGCTTGGCACAGGAGGGCTGTTGTGGGGCACGTCTGCTTCTCCAGGCGCTGTTCAACGTGGGGCATCTGCCGGGATGACCCATGGTATTTGCTGCTGTATTGCAGCTAACCTGCAGTTACCCAGTGTTTGCTGCTGTATTGCAGCTTACCTGCAGATACCAGGCTGCAGAAACGCCCCAAACCACTGCCAGGTGCCTGGACTTGATGGCAGCAGCACTGACATGGACCAGGGCATCCCCACATCCCCTGCCAGGCAACCTGCTCATGTCAAATAACCTCCCTGCATTATTTGTTTCCTGCACTTTCTACAAGGGGAGCTGCTCTCACTCCTCGAAGGGGCAGCGGGACCGGGCACCCTCCTCCGTGTCGCTGATTACGGAGGCTGCACACATGATGGGGAGGCAATTCAGAGCCCAGGGCATCTCCAGAAGGGTATTTGCCACAAGAGAGCCATAACGGGCCCTCCACAACAATTGCAACTCATGTTACAGACAGCAAGGAGCCACACGGAGCACTCAGAACAGCCCAGTGAACATCCTCGTCCAGAACCGGAGCGTCCCCTGCGCAAGAGGGACAGTGCCAGGCTTGACACCTGCCACCGCCTGCACAAACCCCAACCATTTGGATTGCTCTAAAGCGTCACCTGGTATTTCCCATCCTCCTCCTCCTGCAGGTCTCATTTATCTACCTGGACAGCACAGATTTATCCCAGTTTCTGTGATCTTTGCTCTTTTTCCCTTGCAAATGAAAACTGCAGCTCAACAGGGCTCCTTGGAGAAGCAGGAAGACAGTAGTTATTCTCCACAGATTTGCAAGGATCAGTGCATGAGCAGCATTTTACTCTGTCCCTCATGTGACTGCTTAATTAGGTGTTGATTCACTCAGTCATGAGACACAAGCAAACAGGGCTGCAAGCCCTAACGTCAAAGAAAAAGTAATGCCTGTTCTGCCAGTTTCTATATTAGCTGAGCACAAAGAGGACATCCAGTTCCGAAAAGCAAAACTCCTGCTTCCTTGCTCGGAAGCCAACTACCAAATCACTTCAACCTTTCCATAAGGGAGAAAAAAAAAAAAAAAAAAAAAAAAAAAAAAAAAAAAAAAAAAAAAAAAAAAAAAAAAAAAAAAAAAAAAAAAAAAAAGGAATCTGAAGTATCTGGGAGAAAGATGCCTGTGAACTTCCAGTCTCTGGGTTGCGGAGAGCAGAGACCTGGGAGCCCGGTGCTGAACCCCACATTGCTCCTTCCCCCAGCTCTCCCCTTTCCAGCACCGTGGATTTATTTTGCTCCAGCTTTATTCCTGGCTGTAGCAGAATTTCTTACCCTCATTCCTATTACCAAAGCGCTCTTGCGTTATGGGGTCTGGTTGCTGTAGCAACAGGCTTTGAAAAATATCAACGAAATTTCGGCACAGGGAGAAGGGGTTTTACAAACCGGGGGTGCTGGTTAGGGGAGAGGCTGGTGAGCTGCTCTGCAGGAGCCCAACTACTGCTTCCAGTCTGAACCTTGTGTACAAGGCTGCACGTGGAGCTCTAACTTGTCATCAGTTATCACCTCTTTCCTCGGGAATGCTACCATAAGGCTTTATTTGTAACACCCGAAACATTTGTGCGTTTCTGGTCCTATCCTCATTTGCGGAGATTTTACTCATAAAAAGGAAAGAAGACGACAGGCCCCTGGATCATGGATCAGCAACTTATTTAAAACACATGCTTAATGCTAAGCACATGAGCAGTTTCACTGGGGGCAATGAAACTACTTATATACTTATAGTAAAGCACGTGGCTCTGGAGCGCTGACTGAGGCTTCCTCGCCCCTGGGATTTCACCCGAATCAGGCGCTGTTGCACAAGAACGGCCGCAACACAAAGACAGCGGCGCTTGGGCAGCAGCGACGGCAACGAAATGATGCCCAGCGTGGAACCCCAGCCCGGGGATAAACCCGGTGCCGCTGCTGGAGCTCCCGGTATCCACGACACCTGTATCCATGGGTGCTGCCACCCACAGCAAGCCCTGGAGAGCCCCTTTCTCCTGCCAAAGTGCCCTGGGAGCATCCTGCAGCACCCAGCTCTGCTCCGCAGCCTCCTGTGCACTGTGAGCTCCTGGTTGCCCTTACCTGCATCACCAACCATCAAAACAACGAGCCAGGAAGCGAAAACGGCCACAATTACTGCCAGAAACGAGCAATTACAAACACTTCCACTCCTCTAAGGCAGCAAGTGCTGGGGAAGACCCATCCCAAGAGGGAAGACTTCCCCAGCTTGGCTCGAGCTCACGGACTAAACATCCCTCCCTTACTGGCTCTACAAGTTGAACGTGCCCCTGCTTAATTTGCAGGAGGGATGAGAGCCGGATTTGCATAGATATTGCGAGAGGGAGCCCGGCTGCCCCGCTCGGCGAGCCGCCCCGCTCCACGCTGGCCATGAGAGGTGACCCAAAACCACTCAGATGGCTCTATATAGAGCAGACACTGAAAGGCATCGCTCACCTTCGCTTTTATGTAACTTGTAAGGATACGAGGACAAATAAAAAGCAGATGCTTGAACAAGTCACAGGGCCAAACAACTCCGTTTAACCTCTGTAAAATACATAGACTGCAAGAAAAGCGGGGCAGCCGGGTACCCAAGAGCAACAAAAATGCACTCAAGTCACAAGGTGCTGACTGCTGCAGCTCCTCGTGCTGGGGAGAACTTAAGCAAGCTTTTAGCTAGCAGCCACCTCGTGATGTGCTCATTTCCAAGGAGTTATTCAAACCTGTCCTAGCTCTAATTATTGTACCGGTCTAGCGTATGTGTTCCCTGCTGCCCTGGTCCCCTATTTTCTGGTGTCCCCTTAGGTTTTCCTGTGCGCCAGTAGCCTTGGCTTTCTGTGAATGGTAGGAATGGAAAACAGGCCATAGGACTGGCCAGTGCCTTGTAATGAGTAAAAAAGGGGAGAGTTTTGGCCTCCAGCAGACCCGTCGGTGGGTGGCTCCAGGCTCCTTAGACAGCCCTTGCTGCTGGGCACTTGCCCGCGGTTCAGGAGGAGCAGTATATCAACAGCTGCCCGCGCAGAATCAGCTACTCTGCTGGAAACCAGCCACGGGAAAGCCAAAGCCAAGGCACTACAACATCGCAAAGCACTAGGGAGAGGCAGCTTGCACCCCCATTTTTAGATAATGTTTATCCAAAATGGAAAGGGGCCTAGTTTTCAAGGCCAGGAAGAGCTAGAATTAAAGCTAAAGTTTTAACTCAGGAGGATCTTTTAGGAAAAAGTGGTAAAAGAAAAAATCACATGGAACTTCAGCACCATCCATCCCAAAGCCTAACCCAGCTCTAATCCAGACCCAGTCTCTCCAGATCTGTACTATACAAGAGGAGTCTGGGGTGTCAGACGGTAAGCAAGAGCGGGGCACGGCCACCACGGACATTATACACACTATGCACCAGGTTTTACGGAATCACCATGTTAAATCACCAATTTAAGACTGAAACCAACACAAAATGGACTTGAAAATGAACACTGTGTAAAAACAAGGCTTTTAAAAGCTAAGTACATTTGAGACACCTGAGCAAATATTGCTAATGAGAGAACCCAGGGCATCCAACCCCTGCAAATCAACTTATTTTACAGGTGGCTTGAGCTGGATACGCAGCATGGTTTGAAAAACTCATCCTGTGTAGATAGATACTATTTAGCAATTAGCCTTGTGTTAAATGTACTTGCATTAATTAGAGGCTCATTCCACATGTTTTTCATGAGAGTGAGCCTCCAAAATGATTCCTGAAAGTCAGCACTAGATTCCTATGGATAAGAATTCCTAAGAAATGTAAAAAGCCTTTCAATTTACAATATACCACTGCCAATCAAAAAGACCAAAAGACCAAACTGGTCTTTTTGCATATCTGCAAAGGAGAGTTTAAGAAACACTTTTGTTTATAAAAAAATATCAAATGCATTTTAAATTCCACTACTATTGCACAAGCATTTATTTTACCTTGTTTTGATGCTTTTCCTTTTTAACTCTACGCTTTCTCATTACATTTGGTTTGGAAAAACGTGGTAATCTGTTCACAATGGATGCCTCGTGCGCAGCAGCAAAGGAACCAGCACGTCTGCTCTCTTGGCTCCTTCTAACCATCCACACTGTTCCTAGAACAATTTCCTTTTCTACTAAGCAAGCAGAGTAATTTCCAGTAACTCGTAGCAACTGAAATATGTTTAAGCAATGAAAAAAAAATAAAAGGCACCTTTTTCTGTTATATGCTGAAGTTCAGGCTGCCCTTAACTTAAATTGAAGCCCAGGGAGCACCATAAGCCAATTCACTCTTTCAACATTTAAGGCATTTCTTTAACTCTGCCTTATGGGGATAATACTGTTATTTTTCCTGTAATACCAAGACAATTCTGGCAGCCATAATCCCTAAGAGCTTCTCGGATGCTCGGGGAATGTCACGGCTCGTCCGAGGCGCTGAGGAGAGCGCCACGTTTTGCAGCCTGCCTGCCCTGAACACACATTTCATCATCTCTAACTGTAATTGTCATCTGGCTTTGATTAACACCCAACCTGCTATTGTTTCTTCCCAGCAATTGCTGGTACCAAGCGCCATGGAAAGGAACATGGGACCTCGGCAGGACGAGGTTTTCCAGGCAGGAATATTTCCAGGCATCACAGCAGGGAGGTGAGCAGGAACTCAGGCCCTGCCCTGGCTCCAGCTGCCCCTGCACCCTCTTCTGAGGCCAAAACTGGGTTCAGAAGCTCCACACGTTCCTAAGGGGGAAGCGAGAGGCAGAGCAGCTCTGCAGAAGCCACCACATCCATAGGCGCAGAGGGTTTTATATGCCTTTATAGCTGAAGACCTGCTCCAGGTGAAGCTCCATCAAACAAAGAGCTCTATTTCTTGGCAGAAAACAATGGGAATCGGGGAAGACGTCGTTGTGGCTTGAACAGGCTCAGAACCGGGGTCTAAAGTCAGCACTGAGCTCAAGGATTCTTCATTTATCAACTGAAAACACATGGCAGAGAACAGTAGCTTCTACTTCTTTCCAGCCATGCCACATAAACCCAAACGCAGCCCATTTGTGATGCTGCTGGTGCTGGCACTGCGGCAGCAGCAGGGGAAGGACCTCTGAACACGCTGAGAGACAAGCACATGGACCCAGAGGAGCCAAACCACCAGGCGAGACTGCCTAAAATAAAGAGCTTTCACATGCACTCAAACTAGCTAAGCCCAAAAGCCTACTGCTTAACAAGGGCTATAAAATTATCTTTCCAGAAAAGAAAATTTTGATGCATGCTGCACGCGTGCACTCCCGAAATCTGTGTGCAGGTTGAACGCCATTTGGTGCCGCAATTCACATGTTTGAACAAGCATCTCCGTAGTATATGGCATTCTGAGTAATATCCTAAATAATAATATCTAAAGCAGTTATCAGATTCAGGAAAGAAAACGGCCGGATTTCTTATGCAAACGTGCAGAATTACCTCAACTGAAAGCCTCAGCTGAGCCCGGCGCAACAGCCCAGCACACTGCTGCAAAAATACATCAATCCTCTTTGGTGCAAAGACTCCACAATAACTGCTCACACTTCTGTGGAAGGGAACACATTTGGGCAAGTATTTTTAGCAATAAGTGATTAATCCTGCAGAAGGGACTGCCCCTTTGGAGTGGAGCCTTTACGACCGAATCCCTTAAGCGTGACAAAATTGCAAATGTATTTTGTGCAAATGAGGTTTTTCAAAGGAATATTTCCCATATATGAATTCTGTGACTGCTCTGTATCAGGTGGAGTAACTGATGCATTTGCAAGTCATTTATGACTTGCTAAAATTGCTTCCTGTTTTTAATGGCTATAGCCTTTCTTTTTTCTCCTCCAGCAGATACTTAACAATGTTCCCTGTCTATACCACTAGCATTTTTTTAAATATATATATAATTTTTTTTTCTAGGAGACCAATTCTGCTCTGAGCTGACTGTTCCACACGTTCATCACGGCGACGCTGCGGCTTTGCTAGCGCGACTGAGCTCTGCATTTTTCCAAACCTTACTCACAAACATGTGATCTTGCAGACACAGCTCCAGATGTAGCAACAGGAGGGAGCGCAGCCGCCGCGCATGAAACCACCATGTGCGTTATTTTCCACTTGTAAAACACACTTCTGAAGTGGCCACCTCTAGAATTCAGCCAGAATTACAGCAGAAGAGTTGGGCTCCGCGTCACGTTGGACCAATTTATTCCAGAGCGGAAGCCTGAATTCACCTCATCCGTCCCCACGAGCACAGGCTGGCTCAGAAGCACACGCGGCAAAGGGTAATTCCCTTGGAAAACTCAGGAATGATAAGCCCAGGGTTCATTCAAGTTGCTGATCACTCCGAGAGACGCAGGTTTGTGACCTGAATCAGGTAGATGCCCCTTCTGCCGCCAGCAAAGGCGGGATTCCAGACTGAGCAGACATTCCTGCTTCCAGACTGCAGGAATAAGAGCTCCCAGGGGACAGACAGGCTCCATTCCATGTCCTCAAGACCTCCGACGGAAGAGGAAGAGCAAAGAGAGCAGCTCCAAGTTTGCAGAAGCACCTTCTTAAAGCACTTGCCAAATCCACCCTAGTGCAAATGTCAGGAGATGTTGTTTTTTCCAGTAGACCTCGGCACACACACTCAGAAATGGTGACAAGAAGTCACCGTGCCCTTTCTGCCGTGGTGGAGACAAGCAGCCTCCAGCTGCAAAGGTGCCAAGATGCCAGCACAACTCCTCTCCACCTCTCCACCAATGGGAACAGGCTCTACCTCGCTCGCCTTAGGGCACAGGGATGCAGAGACATCCCTGCTTTCCACAGGGGAAAACGAAAATCAATCGTTTCTCATCAATCTAGCCAGTACAAGCAGGCACCAAATGATCCCCCGGGCGCGCCGGCAGGATCCCTGCTGGATCTGCGGTGCTTCTGGAGCACGGGACTCGGCTACCTGCTCAGTGGCCAGTGAGGGCCCTGCCTCTGGCCCCGCTTGGCAGCAGGGCCCCGTGCAGATCGTGCAGCCGCCGGCCTGGCCCGCGGGGATCCCGGCGGGACAGAAGGAACCACATGATTCACTCACTGCAGCCTCTCTTCACAAAGAGTTTTGATTCAGAGGAAGGAGCTGAAGCGCTGGAAGGGGAACAAAGAAAGTGACTGTTCCGAGGGCAGCTCCGCGCGGAACAGGGACCGCAGGCCATCGGCAGAGACCTCTGCCGAGGCAGCGACCCCGCAGGCCGGGGAGGCCAAGGAGGAAGACGAGGAGCCGGCGGCACCACGCTCAGCACCAGAGCCCAGGCCACAGGGAAGGCACCGGGGCGAGAGGCGCCACGGGTGGTGCTTGTCCTGCGGCCAGGGCCCGTTCCTGCCTTTGCAGGGAGCAAGCGAAGGGCCTTGGTCCTCGTGGTCCTCGGTCCTCATGGTCCTCAGCCCATGGACGAGGGCGAGCAGCTGAGCAGCAGCCCCGGCACGAGGGCCAGGCAGGTTTCAAGGGCTCTGAGCACGAGGGAACCCCACTGCTGCCTCGCTGCTACAGCCTCTCCCGCTGGGTTATTTCATGGGCTCCTGTGTCAGAGGCTTTGGGCACTGGCCTGCAACGCACAGTTACCACTTACAGCAGCACCTGCTCCTAGATAGGAGCCATTCAAGCCCTGCAGATCCCTCCAAGGCCTCGGAGGGGCCCTTGGGAAGCGCCAAGGCTCTCGCGCCGCTCCCGAGGATGCGGCTGGCACCAGCGAGACTCCAAGTTGCTGCTTCCAAGACGAAAGTCGACTTAAAGCACTGGAAGGTCTGTGAAAGCTCAGAGGACAGGAAATGCAAAATAGCATTTGGCAAAAAGCAGCGCATTTGAAAAACAGCGATATATTTCAAAATACAGGCTAAAGTCATCGTGGCAAGAGAAAAGAAAACCTGAGCGCAATTTGAAGGGAAACAACTACTAAAACTTGCTAAACTCAAGGTAGTTAGTAAAACAAAAAGTCAAAAGCTCTTCCACTGATGTTACAGGAAAGACAAATTTAAGAAAAAAGAACCTAAGGGACATTAAAGAGGAGAAACAGACTTAACAAAATAGCAAAAACATTTCTATGTTTAAAAATTTGCATATGGAGTCTTAAAATAATTATGAGACAATGACTTTTTAAACTCAGTAGCTAACTGAAACAGATGAGAAACTGGAAATATTATAAAATTAAGTCTAGCTAAAACTCTTTTTAAAGATAGATTCTGAGGAGGTATTCAAAAAAAAAATGCAACCATTGGTGAAAGACTTGCAGAATATCAGAAGTGACCAAGCATCAAAACATGGTATTTCATTAATTTTTTTTTTTTTGTCAGACTGGCTTGACTCATCAACAGCTTTTCTGAGAAGCTGCTTTGAAAAGCTTTGTGAAGTGCTGTGAGGCTCCTAATTTGCAAGCTCTATCATTCACAAGGACTAACATGGCTCGGGAGAAGATGTGCTGGCTCTAAACTCCTTAGGCATCTAACAGAGCCAGGCCTTTAAAAACGGACGGCAACAAGTCATCCACGGCTGGTCCCCCTGCTCCCAGCACAGAGGGAATAAGCCACAGAGCAGCCTCGCCACAAAAACGTCTCATTTTCGTCATCTGTGCCAGAAGCTTTGCAAACACTGAAAACTCACCAAGAAGTTTGTGGGTGAAACTTTGGCTGGAGAATGAAAGACAACTGTTGTGTTCCCCCTTTACCTTATTTCAGCGTCCTGCTTGAAAAGTACCCGGCAACATCTTGTTAGATGCCTCTCTGCAGCTTATTTCAAACTAAAATAAATTAGATCCTGATCCAAGGGACAATTTGTGATAAAGCATATGGCATTTTTGCTGTGCGAGAATGGTAGGTCCAGAGGAACTGAGCTTGTAAAGCATCTTGGTTATCATGCTGCCACCTCCAGCTCTGGTTTTATTGAACTCCCTTGATGAACGTAGCTGACAAAGTTTAAACACAAGGAAACACAACTCTCAGGGTGCTATTTAAAGTCATTGCCACAGAGAACGGAAAGAGTCGGGGTTGATGGGGATTCTTGCCTAGACAGGGTTCAGGAAATGCTCTTTTGCAGCCAGCCTTAGGCCCTTCATACCTTGGGAATCCAGCAGGCTGTTCTCAGCAAAGGAACAGCACGTACTACTGAAAGACTCCAAGAAAACGTGTCTCCAGAATGACTGAAAATGACCATCTCCGTGCACAAAGAAAAGAACATTTTAAGTTATTCATCCTGCATCTTGCCGTTTGGAAAACTGCACTCTCCCGCAGAAACACTTTGATAATGAAAGCAACCCCCTGAAGGAGGAACGTGCCCAGAGATATTGTGCGAGACCTGCAGCTGGGAGGGGATTTTCAAGCTCCAACAACCACCCCGCAGCTGAACCTCCACAGCAGGTGCTCTGCGCAGAGCGAAACCCACTGCAAACACACGAGGAATGTCCCCCAGGGCGAGACGATTCCTTGGAGCTCCCCGGATAAAACAGGGCACTGAAACCTTAACAGAGCTTCCGTGCAACAGCAACTCCTTATTACTGTTCCACTTAGGCTCCAGCTAGCTGGGAGGGATGTCTACATGCGCAGGAAAAACAGCATTCAAAGCTTATACATCAAATGGGAAGGAACGGGGGCTTCGCCTCCTAACACTCATAATTCCAGCTCACAAGCACACTCGTGCACAGATGATCCATGTTGCAGCCCTCGTTAGCATCCCAGCGAGCCCATTCTCAGGCAAACACCCTGTGCAGCTCCTTACAGCTCAGTTTGCACTGAAAATACCATCCACAGCTTTAATAATCTAAGGAGCAACATATCTTAACAAAAAGACATAAAACCTGAGACCTCTCAATAATCTGCTTAATTTACCAAGCTGCGGGCTCAGGCTATTCTACTGATGTTGAAGAAAGAAACCCCAGCTGTGCTATCTGTGTTTTATCAGCTCCCTCTCCTCCAACGCACCGTATCACACCACTACAAGTCCACAAAAGAAATACCTAGTCTGTAATTGGTATTTTTGGCAGCCAATAATATAAACACGCAAGGGAACATGTCACGCGTACATGAGATTTAGCAGCAATGTGCAGCTCATTCTGCCTAGCTAAAGGAAGTCTTTCGAAGATTGCTTCCATTTTGCTGGGGAAACCAATGCAAAAGTTGCTTCACCTGATGGCTATTAAAAATTATGTGCATTTCAGACACATGCACAGCACACACTCCCATAGACTGCTGCAGGGATGTTTTTACTGCATGAATACTTCGATTCTTAGCTTCTAGAAAGCAAAATAAGAGAATGTTCATAACCCCAGTGACAATAACAGCCAAGCCCAAGTTCAGCCAGTCCTAAATCCTATCACCAGCAGCGCCCAAAGCCAAATGCTTCAATATGGCCAAGAGACCCTATTTATACAAAAAGTTACCCTGGGGAAAATGCCCTCACAGGGGTATTATTTGCAGTAGCCAGAGGTTACTCTCTACCTTAGAGCACACGGTTTTGTTGGCTTCTTCTCCAGAATTCCTGCAGATGTTTCTTTTAGGAGCATTTTTATCACCAGATTGTGGTTGTCCTTGCTGGCCGGAGCAGGGCCTCTTCCTTCTTGGAGTGCTGGGATCTTTTTTGGCCTAGGTGGCCTCCCGGGAAGCTCTCAAAACTGGTTGTGCACCATGTTAAAATGTATTCCTATTTTTTCCAAAGAGTTTTCAGATCTCTGCCCCACTCCATCTCCTACAGCAGGAGGAGCAGGTAGAAGCTCATGGTTTAAGGATTCTTCATGCTATTCCCCATTCTGTCTTCTCATCAGGTCGTTTATAATTCACTGAAGTCTAAGAAAACTGGTTGTCAAAATCTCCCTGCAGGCCAGTGTCCACTGGTGACACAAATCCTGGTGTTCTCCTGAAAATCCTAGCTGAAGACAAACAGAAAACAGCTCGGAGCTGAAGCAGCTCACGTTACTGCAGGAATTTCACATTTTTTATGCAAAGTGTAAGCACGAGTTTGAGTTGGATACAATAACTGATTTCCTCTGCCACTTGTCCTCAGTTAAGCGTAAAGAGCTAAAATATTAACACACAATGCACCTAACTGCGATTTCCCAACACTTCTCTGGAAAAATAAACTGCCCATATATAGGGAAAAAAAAAAAAGAAACAAACAAACAGGGACATTACCAAATACTTGACAGGGACAGGCCAACTTATCGGTCACATCACTGGAAGTCTTAACCTTGGTAGCACCTAGTTCTGAAAGATTTTCCACGGTTTGCCTTGACAGAGCCCCACAAAATTTCACACCCCCAGAACATGAAAAAGATTCTGGGCAGAAAAGAGAAAGGGAAAAGTAATATTTTACTGGAATAGTGCAAGTGCAGATAAGTAAAATTTACACCCTGGTTAAAATTCACAGTAAGCCTGACTGAAATGCAAAATATATTCACAGTCAAAAAGAAAAAGGCAACAAAATCATCCTTAAGCGTTCTGTTGTACTGATATAATTTTCAGAGTAGCTGAGTTTTTGTCTCTAACCACTTTAATTCTCTCACAAATTAAGTGAATTCATGTATTTTTAACAGTTGTTCCACCTAGTCTCCTCACCAAGGGTACCAGCTTTTCATAGTGAAGGAAATCTGATATAACTGATTCAGGTACATCAGAAATTAATATCAGAATAAATACCATAAATAAATGTTCTGCTTTTTAGAATGCAAATAACAGCCTTTCAATAGCTGTATCAATAGCTATAGCACCAACACGCATTGTGTTTTGTGTGATGTCCTCAGACTGCTCCTGCAGAGTAAACTGCCCAGATGGAGGTAAAACTTGAAATTGGGGACATTATCTGCCAACTGCCCATTCCCTCTTTGGTTCTAGCAGCAGCAACACAAACATAACCTTGTATCGCTGGCTCTGATGAAACTGTTGCCCTCAGCTTTACCTAAAACACAGGAGACCAGGAATCCAGCACGTGTGTTCCCCGTTCCCAAAACCCAGCTGCAATAACGAAGGGTCCTTATTTTGCACGTTACCCAGATGTTTCGCCCTGACTGATAAGACCACACACGGGGAGGGTAGCTGCAGGCCTGCCCCTGTGTGCAAAAGGAGGCACGCTAGGCTGCAAGCCCGAGGGCGGGAGCAATGGTCTTGAAAACAATGTTGGAGTCCTGCAAATCGGAACCGCGGCATCCTCTTCGCATGCGGCCGGCGGAGCAGGACGGCGCGATGGGAGGGAAGGGCAGGCCCATTAAGCTAAACTAGAAAATAAGACGGCGCTAGCCACAATTTTAAAAGTTTTGCCTCTTTTGAACATATTTAAAAAAAAAAAAAAAAAAAGGAAAAGAAAGAAACCCTCTTCCTGGTAGGCGCGAGGTTGGCTCCAGCAGCGCTTCCCGCCTGTGTGCGGGCACCAGCGCCCCGGAGCAGCCCGTGAAGGAGCAGAAGGGGCCACGCCGCTCTGTCTGTCGCCCAGAGCGCTCTCGGAAGGGGCAACAACGCAGAACTAAGCCCGCCGGCCGGATCGTCCCCTCTTCACAGGGCCGGATCGTCCCCTCTTCACAGGGCCGGTCGTTTGGCAACGAGTTTTGGGACACTGTGGGAGCGGGCGGACCAGGACATGAAGCGCCTCAGCGGCGCATTTCTCAGCACGAAGCACGGCTTTGTCTTCGTTTTTCCCCCCACTTAGCCCCCCGCTCACTGCTCGCCCTCAGCGCCCACAAAACGGCCCTTCCGCGGCCACGCTGGTACCGAGCAGGGCCAGGAGACCCCGGCCCCCCCGGGCCGTCACCGCCGGCCCAGCCCCTCCTGCGAGGGTAAAAATCAAAAATCTCCTTTTTCTCCTCCAGCGCCGCGAGGCTTCCCGGCTGGCGCCCCTCGTCGCGCCGGCCTCCCCACACGGAGCCCCGCGCGGAATGGCGGCCCCCGCCCGGCGCGCATCGCGGGCTCG
>VZSG01000278.1:193860-208601 GCA_013398315.1 Nothoprocta pentlandii | reverse complement strand
CGCTGCACCTGCCCCGGCCCCGGCCCCTCCACGCGGCCACGCACCGCGGGCCGGCTCCGTCGGCAAAGCCCCGCGGCGAAACCCACGTACCCGTAACAGCCGCAGCGCCGCCGGGCCGAGCGGCCACCGCATACTGCGCCCCACGGAGCAGCCGTGACTTAAAACCAAGAACAGGGGGGCTCACTCATCCGCCGTCCCTGCGAGGAAGGGAGGAAACTAGAACAGCCTGTCCCAGAACAGTAGCTTGAGTAGATTATTTTAAAAGGGATAGTTTAGTATAGTAAGTTTAGTTTAGTATTATGTTTGTGTACAAACGTATGCACTTTTTATATAACTGTAAATAAATATATAATGACACCTCATGCTCAGCCAGATGCAAGAACTTTTATTTTTCAGTCAACAAGCTGAATGTCACTGTCTCAGGACACAGTGTTGGAAGTTTAGCTGCATCTTCTGCCTTGGTGCTGCACGGAGGACAGGCCTGACACCTATGGATAGATCTTTACAGATGAACCCTTTCAAGCAACTACAGCCATTAAAGTACAGTTTCTTTTTTCTTTCTTTCCTTTTTTTTTTTTTTAATATCCTTATAAATACAGAATCCTAACAAATAGCAGCATTCTGGACAGAAAATGCAATTGAGTTTAATAGTTGCACAATTTATAACACTGAAGAAAACGCAGCCATCTCAAGTACATCAGAATTCAAATTGGTATCTTGCATTCAAAACTGCACGTTAGTCTGTTCCAAAGCACCTAAATTAGCAGGAAGAGTTTCTTTCAGGCTTGAAACCAGTAACTTGATCAGGGAATGGAGAGGAGGATAGACAGAGAAAAAGGGATAAACACACTTTTAATAGTCCATTCTCCCGTAAAAATTTCCCTGCAGGCAAATCCTCATACCTAGGCAAAGAACATTAATTTCAACTTATCTGTCTGTTCACTATGCATTGCCTTGGGCCGCAAACCCGTAATTCCACCCTTCAGAGTACAAACCAAAAGATAGAGACACTTGCACGTGAGGTCTGCACGCTGCAGCCGCCGGCACACGCACCCGCAGCGCCCCAGTGCTCTCCATCCCTGCACGCACTTTAAGCTCTCCTAGAGGGATGCTACAGATAACAAAGACAACTGAAAATGTTAAAAGACTTCTAACAGGTTTATGTGCAATATATACTCCAGCTCTGCAGCTACAATGTGCACTTCCCAGTGATTAAGTATTGACACGGCTCTTGGAGAGACTGGCTCATTTTCAGCGATTCCATTCAAACCGTTAGGACTCGGCTGTGTCTGGATTTGTGACACAGGAGCCCATTGACACCGAGCTGACTTCTGTCCCAACTTGCTGCACAAATGGGCTCTTCTGTACTGCCTGTGACCCATAACCTTTAACCACCAATATGGAAAAGCCCGTTTCCACTCTGGGTGAAATTTTATATGTAGCCATTCTTCAGCTGAGAACCGAAACATGGGAAAATGCCTACCCTTTGGTAAAAGCAGAACAAGAGCTGATATTGTTTTGGCCTCAAAACGAGTAAGATTTCCTTCCCTGGGGCAGCAAGCTAGCCTAGTGATTAATTACACTTTCTCTAGGAGTCAGACAAAGGCTGAAAATGAGAAGCAGCATTTTTGTAACTGAAGGGAAGGACAAGAGAGAGTGCAGTTCATGTTATTTCTGTTCTCCTATATATTCCTTCCCATCACATTGAGAAAAACAGGAGCAAAAGCTGGCAATTTTCAGGCAGCTACAACCACAGCACGTTTAACAGACGATGCCTTCTTGTCTTGTACTACCTTTGTAGTTTGCCACTATTAGCCTGCTCCTTATAGGGACACTATAAAACGCTTTGGGGGCAAAATAAAGTGGGTTTTTTTAATAGGTTTTCTAGAAGTCCTAGAGTAGGTATTTCTTTTATTCTGCATCATCCTTTAAGCGTGCACCATTACTTGCACAGTCTTTGCAATTGCAACGTATTAGATAAACAGCTTTAAGCACAATAGGAAAGCTAAGCCAAGGTGCTAACTTCCATCACCTACGGGCTCTAGATTCTTGCATCCTTAATTACTAGTGGCTGAATATTTGTAGGAACAAGGATACTGGTAATTAGAAGCATTCCCAAGAGGTCTCCAACAAGTTGCTGGCAGAACCCACTCCACTATGCTCAAAGGAAAAATAACTTCATGCCATCATTTTTAACCTTGAGCCATGTAATATGTTTATATAATACTTGTTTATAGACTAAATCTAATGGTATATATTTGCATCTGTTTCTACCCGAGAGCAGTGGGAAAAGGTTCAGGGTCTGAACTTTCACAGGTACTTCCAAATGCAGTCAAACTAATTAAAGTTTTGGATTTTATGTCTTCCTACCACACTCCTTTTGGAAATTTAGAAATACTTTCCAGAGCACGAATGTCCTGGCTCATAATATTGAGAAACAAACCGAGCCTATAAAAGATCTGGAAAGCCACACTATCTTGTAAAATTTCCTTTATTTCTACAGAAGAGATCCTGAGTAAAGGTGGTTGTTAGTGAGGACAGTTGTAGGGATCCAAGATACTTTAAGCCTGCAATAAATGCAAGTGCAGAAGACTTTTTGTTCAGTCACCCAGCAGTTTTTGGAAGAATGATATTCCTAGATAAACAACCCAGAGACTGATTTGGAAGCACATGGAAGACCTACGTGCCAGGTAGCCTGAGCAGTAACTTGAAAATCCAGAACACAAATATCCAGCTCTGGAAAGAATTGGGATGTGTTATGCGAACATGGGCCTTCTGAGACCTCTTCTCTCTCTCCTCCTTCCCAGGGCATCAGACCAGCCTCTCTACCAAGAAACTAGACCCAAGAGCAGATTTCAGAGACCCAAGAGCAGATTCAGAGTACAATTAAGTGACAAAAGGAGCGCTCTGCCTGCAGCTCTAATCAAGCTCCATAGATGGTCCCTGTTTTGTTGCAGAGGTCGAACAGTCTGCAAGCCTCAGGTCTGCACCACAGAATAGTTTACTGGGACCGCTGCTGTGTGACACGTGAAGTGCACCCAGGACAAGATCCCAGTCCTAGGGATTCTGGGGGTTACTGAACACACTGGGGTTAAAGGGGGGCTGTGTAGAAGGAGGTGGCATTACAGAATAACTGAGAAGAAAGGGGAAAACAGTGAGTGGGCACTGTGTGATGCTAGTGTTGATCACAAGTAGATACCCGCACTAGGATGCTGATAGGGGAAGAAGGCCTGGACAAATTCCTGCATCCCCAACTCTGCAGACCTGACCACGCACACAGTTTAATGGCAGCTTAATACCCTCTACTGGCTTCTGAGTCACTGAGTACATAAATGCTTTACAGTTACGTTTTCAGGGAACAGAGTTACTTTTATGAACAATGTTAACACTTGGCTCAAGTGGAGGTCATGTCTTT
The DNA here is from genome assembly GCA_013398315.1 of Nothoprocta pentlandii. Taxonomy (NCBI): domain Eukaryota; kingdom Metazoa; phylum Chordata; class Aves; order Tinamiformes; family Tinamidae; genus Nothoprocta; species Nothoprocta pentlandii. Next base: position 205,186 of record VZSG01000278.1, on the reverse strand, counting down.
AAATGATTATACTATTACAGAAACCTTAAAGTCTTGGCATAGCAAGTGCCAAAAATAATTCCATCAACACAATCTGGCCTGCTGCCCTTGAGTCACATTTTCTTAAGAAAATAATAAATTAACTAAAGAACTATACTTATGGAGTATTTACAGAACAATGTCTCCCAAAATATCTAACTTCCTGTACAAAAATTTTAATATTAAAGTACTCAAGAAAAGCATCTAGAGGCTTATTACAAAGCATTATGTTAATTTTAGACAGTGCGTAAGAAAAAGTAAACAGCCAGTAGTTTTGCTTATTGTCCTCATTTCACCTCTCTGCCACAGGAAACAAGACCTTTCTTCTTCTGTTGACTCTTGCTGAAAACCGGAAATCTCATCTATGTTTACTGTAGACCCAATTTCTGGTACTTGTAATCGTATCTATGAAAAAATACAATAAATTAAGTAGTGCCAATAATATTACAAATTGTGAAATGTGTGAAAAAGCTTATTAATCTGATAAGCTATTTAGATTTTTAGCATAAATCCATGTTATCATTTATCTTTATGAATCTGGATCTTGTAAGGCCAGCTGCTAGTGAGAGGAAAAAGTTTTGAGTGCATTCTTAAGGAAAACGAGTATCATCTGCAAGATTCCTTCAGCAGAGAGACACATACAGCATACGAAGAACCTCTCCTTCAGGGAGTCTTAGTTCCAGATTCCCAAGTTTCTCAAGAGATGTAATAAAAATACAAACTTTTGTTCTGACAATAATACTTGTTCATTTATGAACTTCACTTGGCTATCAAATAGGACCTATGTTCTGTATGTCCCAGTTCTCTTGAGCAAAGACAATATTCTGGTAAAATGAGTTCTTCTATACAAAAGCATCAAATGTTTGTCACTAAACACACCTACACATTTAAAGCATTTCCTTGCACTCTGGATAGTTTTTGTACCCCGTTTGTGAAAATATATGAAAATATCTGGACCCAGGAGCCTATAGTTTCGGGGTTTCTTTGTTTCTTTCTTTGTATATTCAGTATTTTTTAAACTTACTATTTGTATACATTATCTCTTTATAAAATAGCATTAATAACTAAAATTAAAATAGCATAAGTGACCAGCGAATATAACCTGCAGAGTATCTGCAGACATTTAAACCTAAGTTAAGAAGACATACGCCATCCGGTGGCATACAGACAAACTTCAGGAGAGCTTGGCAAGGAGGAGATCTCACGTCCTCTTTATGGCAGGGATCAGTTTTGTGCTCAGTTCGTTTTTGTTTAAGATGCAGGAAGACAGGAGCTCCCCTTATGCCATTTAAAGGCTTCAGAAGGAAAAAACTACAGCAGTGTTTAGAGAGATGCTAACAATCGCCACAGAAAAAGACTATCTTTCACATGAGCTACTTTCAGAGAGAAACATCTGGGTAATACATAGCTCAGTATAACTGAGAAAGATGCAAGAAGTACCTCAGTAGCTGAAAGCTAAAGTCTGACATACTCTAGAAATAAGGCACAGGATAATAATTTTCTGAACAAGCTAATCTCTGCTCTAGAGAGTTCTCATACCAATGCTGAGCCTAGAAATTGCAGTAAGGAGCTAAGTAACTAAGCTTGAAGAGGTGCAGCCATTCCCAGTTACCTAGCAGTGCCTTCAGACCTTAACCATCGAGCCCCTCAATGGTTAAGGGCAACCATCGAAAGGGCAACACTTTGATGTTTCAAACTAACAGGTTTGAATATACATAAGTTTAATGAAAAGTCTCTCCAAAAATGCTAAAAGCGACTTGAAGATGTGCAGCACAGACCTTGCGGTTCTAGAAGCTTAATCACAGCTCTGAGGACAGAGCAAGCAAAACTATTTTCTTACTTACCTAGGGAAAGAGTCTTTCTAAAGAATCTCTGTAGTCTCTCCAGAAGTTTATATGTTAGTTTAAATTAAACAGTGGTTTTCAAATACTGAAGTACAAAGCTTGAATTCTATTCAGCATGATTCACCTTCATTAAATTTGCACTGTTCCTTAAACAGCAACAAAACTCTCAGTGACCTAGATCCTGTACAGGATCCAACAAATGTCATCTGTTAAAGGAAACACTCCACAGATGTTTTTCTGTATCTTGTGTGGACACTGAAGCTAACATTAGGGGCAGGGAAGAGGGATATTCAAACAAAAATAGTTCAAAAAAGAACTAAATGCATCAACCAGCTCTAGCCTTAACAGTGACAACGAAAAGTGATTTCTAGGGTAGTGAAACAGAAACATAAAGGCTTTATAAAGAAGTTCAAGCGTCAGCTAAGTATTCAGCAAACAGGAGATGAAGCTTCAGGAACTTAAAGACAAGATGAACAGATAACCAAGATGGGTAGGAAGTTACTGGCTTGCAAAGGCAAAAGGATTTCCTTTTTATATTATCTTCCTGTCCATACGGGGACACTTAGAGAAACACTGACTCACCTAACTACAGTCAGCAGTATGGACACGCATATGGACAGTTGGGTAAATTCTTCCTCTACTATCACACAGACATACATACACACACAGAGCTTTTACGCTCCTAGGACTGTATGATATTGTATGTCAAAGATCATAGAAAACGTTAGTGTAGTTTATTAGTCAAGTACTGAAAATGAATAGAAAGAGAATATCGTTAAGTTGGAAATTAAAAGATTTCAGGGTATTTCATTCTTTGCTTAGTGATTTTTGTAAATATTCAGACTTAAAAAAAACCCAGAAACCCACAAAAACAAAACAAAAACACCACACACAAGACACCTTACACACTCCATCAGCCAGTTAATCATCCAGAGAGCAGAGCAGGTCTATACTCCCTTACCTTCGGGCATTCTTTTGGGAAAGCGGATTGCACTTCTGTTAAGTGGCATTTTGGAAAGCCTGGAAGACCTGTGACCTGGTGAAGTTCTAACAATGGAGCAGATTTCTCCTCTATTGCATAGAGGCTGAAAAGATTAGTGACATTTAATTCACACAACTATTCACACAGAAGAAATACTCTTCTAGCTTTTTTTCTAAGAAAAATCAAAAAATTTGGAACAATGTTGACAGATTTCAAAGAGCGTCATTAAAAATATTTAAGACTACTCATGTACACTTAACATGCTGTAACAAAGAGCAATGGAAAGCTTCACAGCTTAAAGGTTCTCTTCAGCTATGTGTAACAGTGTAAGACTTCAATACACTATACTCTAAATCCAGTTTTGGCATGCTAGTTTTAAAGAGTTCAATAAAATTTAAACCTGAATATTATTATTTTCTTCTGGCCTTTGAGGAATAATTTCTGAGCTCAAAGATGCAGGAACTCTTTCTTCTGAATTTACATATGGACCTGAGGTCTTGCCCACGTAAGGCTTTCCACATCAGCAACAAGCTAAGCTACAACAGCACCACAATGGAAAACACACAGGAATAACTCACCAAGGAATTAACAGAATAATTCAAACCAGCTAGTATTTGTTGACTCATGCAACAGATGTTTTATTGCTTCAAACATATGACTTAGCACTTCAGTCTCCTAATCCTAAGTGATTATCTTGGGCCTCCAGCAAGACCTTGATGTTTTTCCATTTGTTAATCTAATATTCATAAACTGAAGTTTGCTTGCAGTAAAATACTGAGTTTTTACAATACTAGGAAAGTCCATTTTTCCCTCTAAATGAACTAGTGTTGAATTAAGCAGTCTATGTATTAAGCAGTGTTCCTATTCTCCAGAACTACGCAGTTTGCTGACTCTGTTAAAGAACCACGCCATAAAAGTGACAAGAGATGTCACTTTTATTGCAGCACAGAGGGAAATGGTAGTATTGATAAAGAATTCAAATTGGCATTTATTTATCAAATTGATCTGGGAAGACAACATAATGGAGGTAATGCAAGGAGACCCCACCTCCCCACCTCCCAATCAGAAGTAGTTTTAAGAACACAGAATATATATATATACACACACATATATTTAACTGTCTAGCTAATTGAATTTGCTTTACAACTACATTATAACACAGGTATAGCCTGAATTTAGTTGTACTGTGATGACTAATTTGCCTTGTTTTAATCACTAAAAAAAGATCAGGATATACACTCACATCTAGTTCTGCAGGCTGGGCGTAATCAGGGATTTTTAGTAGGGCTTTGTTATTCTCCATGATCAGCACGGTGGAACTCATTTGCTAAATAAAAACAGAGAATTTAAAATCAGTTTGAAACTCCGTGCTGTAATTAATTAAATGCTAATTCCTACAGTACTCCTATAGCACAGAATATTGCACCATTATAAGAGTATCATTACAAATTATTATTAGTTCTTATGAATTAAGTACTCAATTATAATGCTTACTTTGTCTCATGCTCTTCAAAATTAAGACTAAGAAGCAGTAATTTATTGTAACTAGGAGTTAAAATGCTTTCTAATATATCTTATATTTAATTGCAGCTTCTTTTACCAGTCAAAACTCGCTTCAATTCTAGGCCTTTGTTCATCACTGGAGCATACTAGAAATTCTTACCACAGCATCTGGCTTTTTGGATGGCGGGACTTGTGCTGTCAACTCCACTGATCTGGCTGAAGTGCTTTCTGGGGCAGATTCAAGCTGTCTGAATGATGATGCGTCTTCTAAAGGCCTAGAGAATTCAGCTCTTTTCTTGCATTTCAGCTTCTTGGCTTTAGTGGCTTGACTGTCAGGCTAAAGTGTCAAATAATTACACTTCATGTTATAAAGGAGCCTTATAGTCTGCTAAGTGCTAACAATGAGACAATGTCACACCCAGATCTACCCAGTAGAACAATCAGTCCGAAAGGAGGGATCTTACCGGTACCCGTGCCTATTCCTGCTGTTTGTTGCCAAGGGCAAGCCCTGTCCTCACTCCTCCCTGCAGCCAGCTCCATCAAGCAAAAGGAGCAGCACCTGCCCTTCCAGGCACAGCCTTTCACCCTCATGAGGAGGTGGCAAGCCATTTATTTCAGCCTAGCTGTTGTATTATTAAAAATATTTCACCCTTCTTTCCAGTCCTACCAGTGAAGAACAGTGAAGATCAGTTTTTAGGTCTGGAGTTCTCTCTCTTGCAGCTGTAATTTTACAGACTTTTTTCCCTGTAATAAATTTCCAATAAATTAATAAACTTTAAGACAAAGACCAGCTACTCTCCAATCCATGTCTTACAGGATTGCACCTATAAACACATGCAGCATTTTACACCTCCCTCCCTCCTAACACAGCTGGATTCCTCTCCCTTTCCTTGAGGGAACATGGTTGCTTATTAATCTGACGCTCACCTGGTTATTTTCCTACTAGATACATATACTGTGGCAGCAGAGGAATTACATAATCACAACAGTCTTTGCCAGTGGCAACTTCTGCTGCTATTGCAGTCCAAATTAAGTAGAGGAAAATTATGTGGTACCTGGGCCACAGCCAGAACTGCATCAGTCACAGTTTAGACCTGCAGCTGCACAGGGGAATCCTTACAGCACTTGAGAAGGCCTGATAGGGACTACACAAAAATAAGCAGCGTGACTCAAACAGCTCCCTTCCTGGGTAAGTTAAACAAGAAAAGCTGAAGTGTTTTCACTGAGCATCACTTGTGATCACATGCAGTAATACAGTCTGTGGTTTGTGTTTTCTCCTAACAACTTAGTGGCTGCTACAGCTGAACTAGGTCTTATTCAGAAGACAGATCGTAGATTCACACTTCCCTCCTAGCCTCTGTTGAGCTTAGCCTGTGCCAGGGGAACAACTGTCCACGCGGAAGTCCGGTTCTGTTATTTTCCCATCATTTAAATTTAGTTCAAAAATTCTGCTGTCTTACAGCTTATACGATTGTTTTAGGTCACTATTTTACCTGCTAGAGTAGTTGAAATATTTAATTCTGAAGAACTGTAACTGCATTTTGATGGTTTATTTCTAGGAAAAGGAGGGAAAAAATCAGCACTCCTTACAATGAAATCAATATTTATAAAACAATGCAAAATAAAAACATATAAAAATGATAGAATAAAAAAATAAAAATGTTAAATCAATTATACTTCATTTTTTGACAGTTCATCATCAAGTCATCGCTTACTATGAAGGTATTTGGAACTTAAAAAGATGACCATCACTGAAGTATGCCACACAGAAATATATAAGGACACAATATATTTTAAGAAGGACACAGGAGAAAAAAAATTAACAGTCACAGAAAAAAATCAGAATGAAAAATGTGAAGATCTATGACACAGCAAAATAGATATGAATGCAGTATTAATGGAAATGTCTAAGAAGAGCAGAAGCAGCACAACATGATTTGAAAGAGGACACTGTCCATAGGAGAAAAGCTAAGAAATGTTTGTGTTTATCTCAAAAGGCCTGCATTGTGCCCAAGTACTCTGATAAACCCTCAGCATGGATGACTTGCCCACAGAAAATGCTGCAACCTGCACCCTGAAGGAAAATGGTAACAAGGCTGCTACTTACCACATCCATCATTCCTCTTTCTGTTAGTCCAACTATTAAACGGACACGCATTGCAAACAAAAATTAAAAATTAAAAAGAAAAATAATAAAAAATAATAAAAATAATAAACTAATAAAATTAAATGATAAATATAATAAAAATAAAATAATAAATACGGGGGTAGAACTTGACTTAAGATTTCTGAAAGCTGCATGCTTCTGAGGCAAAAGACCACCTCATAATAGCTGAGGACTCCTAAAGCATATGAAATATCTGCCCCAAAATAGCTTTTGTCAAATCCCAAACCCTAGAGACACAATGAAGACTTGCTAACCAACACCTCCTGTCCCCTGTATTACACAAGCCAAGTGGACAGACCATTTGGGTACACACACACACACAGGTGCTTTTCAGTGAATGAAATTAGCAAAGGAACAAGTAAGGGTAAAACCAACTTCTTTAGAAAATTCACAGTTATTACAATATCACCTCTCTCTTCCATAAGGCTAGGGCAAAAGACTGTATGACAGATTTCCCTGCTTGTCTCAGAGCAGTATTTCCAGCAAAGTCAACGGTGGGGACAACGGTAGCTGAAACTCAGCAGAAGGGTTTGCAGGATCAGAGGTTTATTCATACCAGACAAAATACTGCTTGGAAGAGGGAAAAAACTGAATGGGTTTAGGTATGTCAAAGATTACCTTCCGGTGTATTGGTCCTGAAAATCCTCCTGCATAGGTTCTAAAAAGAAACAAAAGTTAAGCTTTAAAAAGAAAAAGCCAAGCAGTCTTACAATGTTTATTGCACGCTAATTATAAAGCAAATATTAGAAATAAACAGAACACTAACAAGGAGCTATCTCCCATTATAGAGAAATGCCTTAAATAAAATGATCATCATAAATTCTGCAGGGATCTTTGCACTACAGTGAAATATGTTCACATTTATGTTTTGAAATATTTTAGAACAGAATTACCTAATATTGCTGACAGATTTGAGATCTGTGGCATCTTATCTATGGTTATTGCTTTGCTGGAGTCCAGGAGAGTCGAGTTCTTGTATTTGATAAAGTCCTCAAGGCAAAGGTTACTTCTGTCTGGACATGGAAGAGATATTTAAACTCTGATCAAACTGCCAGCTATCATATTCACAAGACAAACTTTAGAAGAGGGAAGACACTGCCCTGTCCAAGGCTAGGAGGAACAGATGGCTGAAAAAAAGACCAGTTGGTCATCCCCAATAAACCGCTTACTTCAACTGGAAATATTTTAATTTTACAGTATGATTCAAATTACGCCAGGAACCAATTCACTCTGAATTGGAGAATCAGTTATACAGATTCCATTTTAAGCCTGGCTGAAGGCAAAGATCTGACCTGGGGAGCTAAGCCAACAAAAGCCATTAGTCTTCCTATTGCACATACTGCTCCTATCACTTCCATTCCAAACAGAGCTTTAAAAAGCCAAGCAGTCTTACCTGACCAACCACCTTCATCTCTGAATATTTCAGGGGATGAGCATACATTCAAGCTGTCATTAGAGCCTGTGTTATAGTCTGCAGTGGAATCTACATCTAAACACTCTATTAGAAAGGTTGAAACACCTGAGGGAAGAGTCAATCCTGTACCTACAAAAAGAAGAAAAAACACATCATAAAGAAAGGAAAAAAAGGTATCATCTTGTACATGCCAGTGATTTCTCTTATTAGCGGGTCTAAGTTTTACTCCTATGTTGAGTTAAATATTGTTAATTCAGTATCTTATACTAATACACAATACACTTAAAAAGGCGGGGGGGTGGGGGGGGAACCTCCTGAAGACTGATTTACACCACAATTAGCTAACAGGAAATATCTTACTTGTCCAATGTGCACTAAAATGTCTGGCGGATATTCTCTTCAGTATAATCTCTCTTTCTTCTAATAAGTCAGAGAGTTCTCTCAACAAACCTTCAACATTGCCACAGAAGTTTGAGCTCAATTAACTACTTTTAATTATTAGAAGTAGTCTTTACAAAGTTTCTATCCTTAAATGCAGGGTAATAACCACCTGCTTGGAATTACTTCCTGCGCTGTTAGAGCTGCCAATTCACCAAGTTTGCTGAACAGTGTTTTCCATTTCAAAGGCTGCAAATCAAAATTTTGAAAGCGTCTCCAAAAATAAGTGCTGCGAGCAGTGCCAAAAATATGGCACTGATTATACCAGAAGTAAAAAATGGTTTTCCCTGGAAAAGTCTGTAACAGAAAATAAAGACAAAAGTAGTACTCTACATTCTCTATCAATAACTAATGCCACAAGCTATATTCTTACATGAATGAATCTGGGAAGTAAACACACAGAAGCAGAACACTAGTTTCGTGAAGAGCTAAATAAAAGCAAAGTAAGTTACTTTTTCTGAAAGCCCTATCTAAAAGTTAAGTATGAATCACACGTATGCTAGAAAGACGCAGAAATCCAACTAGGCCCTTTTGGATAACCTGGTAGTCTCAACCAAACAAGAACACCACACAAGCTAGAGGCCAAGGCCAGTACTTCTATAGAACTGGCATTAAAATTCATTGCAAGTTGTACTCACTTGAAGTCACTTCAGCATTTTTCAAACTTTCTTTACTTTCAAAGTTGATTACTGAAGATTCCTAAAATTAGATGTCAAATACAAAAGAAATAGAGAAATTTGATTTAGATAAAGAAATACAGTTAGGTAAGTTCCTACATTTTCACTTAGAAACACAATTCATGCTGCCCCCTTTCAGAAGTCCAGAGCATTCATATAAGTACAAACAACTTTATGTGATAGTTTGGGATTTATATACCATGAAATTATTTCCAGAAATGTGAATAACTGGTGGAGTCTAAATAAGAACTAATATTTTAAAGACAAATAGTTCCATATCAATTTCACTTAAATCAATTTCACTTAGAGTTGTTGTGTCGGATTTTAGTCCTAACATATCCAGTGAGCTACTGCTTTGCAATTGCAGCACTGTCGCAAAACTCTTCTGCTTAGTCAGCTCAAAATACTTTGTTATGGTTGTACAGATACGAAAAACAGCACAAAACTGACCTGCCAAAGACTAACACTCAGCCTGTGTCTGATCTAGAATCAAGCAACATTCTGGAACAACAGTCTAATGACCTATATAGCACACAGCACAACTGCTAAAGCCTTTCCTCATTAAGAAAAATTAGCATTGATGTGCACTACCATGCTTCCAATAGCTGCAATACTTTGTATTGGTATTGCAGAGAGGGAGAAAAAAAACACCAAGCTCCAGGATCAAGTTCAGCCTGAAAAAAAATAGAAGCCTGTGTAGCTCGCAGCAAATTCTACTTGAGTAGAAAAACAAATTTATAAGTCACTAACATCCAGATTTGTATTTATTCCCCATAAACTGTTAGTGGGTAAAGAAGCAGACAGCATTATAACCTTCAGCAGTACAGCACTTTCTCCCATCTGCTCTTCAGTTTCTTCCACAACGGTTACCTCTTGGACATTCAGTAGAGTGCTGCAGTTGAAAGAACAGAACAGAGCAAAGCTCAACATACAGAGCTATATATTCAATCAGAAGTCAACAAAAATTACATGAGATGTTTATGAGAAGACATTAAATGGTCTTATAAAAAAAGTTTATCAGGAATTCAGACTGGACTGTGTCCAAGAGGCATCTCACACAAGCAAGGAGTACTAGTTAGTGTTTATGGCAGTGTATTTGATCACGTTCTAACAGACCTTTGATTAGATGAATGGCTCGCTTGTGTCACTTCAAGCTTTTCTTTAATTTTCGGTAAGGTTTTCAGACTGCACTTTCCCTTCAGGCCTAGAGAAGAATGAGTATTTAGTTAAATAATCTTAGTTTTATCACCAATATTTAGATTATTATTTCTAAGAAAACACTCTTAACTGTTCTTTCCTTTACACCAATAACAAACTTTGACCCTAATTCTACAAACATCCTGAATTCAGAACCTGGCTGTTTCTGCCAAGCTTCATTTATCAAAATATCAACAAGGACAAAAAAAAACCCATCAGACTCTTAGAAATACGCAGGTGTTTTAAAAGTGTCTTGATTAAAAGAAGTGACCTTTACTCTGCATACACCACGGCCTGAAGATTTTAAACAGGGTTTCACCAACATTTCTACATGGACTGGTCATCACTGCACATCATCTCAAGCATGTGATTACTGGACACTGCATGGGCAGCCTCCTCTTTCCCTCCTTCATCCAAGATGTTTCTATATATTAAGAGCAAACAGACCTCAAAGGGCTGCTGGTTGCAGGGGTCATGATGCAAAGCCTAACCTTTAAAGATCAGTGATCACCCACTGATCTTCCCCACTTACTAAAGCAAGTGACACCACCCACACCAGCCTTTAGTGCCCTACTTTGGGCTCCATTTTTTTAATTCAAAGCCTCCAGCTCCAAACTTGAGAGCTGCTAAACTGTGTTCAGGTGTAGGAAAGGCCGGCCTTTTAGCAGAGTAACTTCATACAATGACTTAAAACATCCTCCCAAAGGGGAGGGCAAACACTTTGCCATGTCTTTTCCATTGGAAGAGAAAAATTCCCTGATTAAAAAAAAAGAAGACACAAGGTGGAAAACCCCTATTTTTTTACTAAATGACTAAAACATAAGAAACGCCCCCGAAGGCCAGCCAAGCTACCTCCCTTCTCCACATGCCACCTAGGCAAACTTTAAACTTATTTTAAGAGCCTCCTCCCCAGCACAAGACTCCTGAGCAGCACCCTCACTTCCCCTTCCCACGCTGCCCCGGCCACAAACCCTAAATAAAACACATATAGCCCGGCACAGGGCGGCGCTGGGCGGGAGCGGCGCTTACTGCTGTGCCGGGGCGCCGCGGGCCCGGCGCCGCCGAAGAGGCGCCGGCGGCAGGGCC
>VZSG01000278.1:182664-193783 GCA_013398315.1 Nothoprocta pentlandii | reverse complement strand
CGACGCGACGCCCCGTCAGGCGCAGCCGCCAACGGCCGGCGAAAAGGGGCGGGAAAGGGGCCGGCAGCGCCGCCCTCGCTCCCGCCCGCCGCGATGGCGGCAGGGGGCGCTGCCCGCCCGCCCGCCGCGCTCCTGAGGCGGCTGTGATGGCGGCTCCGGGAAGGGAGAAACGCGAGGCTGCCGGCGGCCAAGGCCCGGCCCGGCTGCGGGGGAGGCGGGAAAATGGCGGCGGCTCCTTGAGGGAGGCGGCGCGGCCGCCTTGGGATGCCGCCAGGCCTCCTGCCCTTCATGGCTGCGTTCACAAACACGGCCGTGTTCTTACGTGCGGGTTGGAAAACTGTCGTTTGCAGACAGCGCTGGCTGCCATGGGCCCGAGCAGCTCATGGAAAGTCCCAGAAAACAGAAAAGAAAAATGACAGCAGGCCACTAAGGCCCGTTTTCCTTAAGAACAAGAGACCACCCCCAAACAGAGATTTCTGAGGAAAAACACGTCATCCCAAAGAGCAGCCCTGACTAATCCTGCCTCGCCACAGTCACCTCCCCGGGGGCTGTGCAGGGCCTGGGTATTGCTGCCCCTTTTGCTCTTGGACTAATAAACAAGAATAAATTGCTGCCCCTTTTGCTCTTGGACTAATAAACATACACAGGGGTTTGGGTCTGTAATACAAATTCCTGCAATCCAAGCAGTGCCTGCCAAATACCTTATATAAACATAATTAGATGTTTATTATTAGATGTTTATCAGTTCCGTACTGATGAAGCCCATCGCTTCCTCAGCATGAAAAATGTGGATATTTCCTTGGGTTTTCTGGATGAAAGGAGGTAGAAACATGCATGCAAAAACCGGAGCAGAGACTGCACACTTCTAGAGTTTATTGTTTTAAATACATCATCTGAAAAAAAAAAATGTTATGCATTTCCCACTATTCAATCGTATTAAATAAATATATTACTTTGGGGTTATGTTATTACTGTTTTAAAATAAGAACTGAGCCTGTTTCAGAAAGATCATGACGTGTCTATCTTTGGCGAACCTGGAAGCAATTTATTTGCCAAAGATTGCTAAATAGGTTTCAGGGTCTGATATTCTTTTGGTCATTATTTCATTGGACTTGAGTTTTGCTTTGGTATGTCTTTTTTTTGTTTTGTTTTGTTTTTTGCTTTTTTGCTTTTTTAAATTACATTTTGTTTGTTTGTTTGCGTTTAAAAATGCGTTTCTGGGTGGCTTCACCCCAACGAGGCGGACAGAGTGCTGAAGTAACCACAGATTTTTATAAAAGAGATTTTATTGTATGTCTGTCAACAAGAATAGTCTTTATGAGCAGCTTTGAGAAATGTGACAGTTTAATTCTTTACAAAAGTCTCCAAGGATGACTTTTTGATATACATGCTAATATTCTGAAACTGAAAAAAAAAAAAAGTTTAATTACAATTATATTTTAACCCCTTCACCTTCTGCTGAAAATAGAATAGGCAACACTTAGGAAAATGCTTCATTTGTTTGTTGTTTCATTTGTACTTGCTAAAATACTTGATAAAAAGCTGTAATAAACAAAAGGCCTTAAAGGGACTCTGGATGCCTCAGATCAAATTATCTTTAACAATTCCAGGGAGCTAGAATTGTTTCCCTCCCAGTTACTGCAAGTTTCCAGTTTTCTCATCCAAACTGAATAGCCTCAGCTTCATCATTTTAAGGGGAATAAATATGTCACAGAAACCTATAAATGTGAAAAGTACCGAGGAATAAGTGAACTCCAAGGAGGACCAGGATCTAATTCTGATATCTTTGTTTTTCATAGACAAAACCAAAGTGACCTAGAGAAACAAAAGACCCACAGAGAGAACTGACTTTAAATAAAATGCTTCTCCAAATCTCCTGTAAGGCATCAAGAGGTCTTTAAGGAATCTTTCACCATGCAAAAATAGTATATTCTTTCCCAGTTTACATTCATCTTGTAGCAGTTTATTTACATACAGATCTCTGGTTTGTGCTTTTAACACATGAAAAATAAAAATCCTATGATTAACTTGCTTCATTCCAGTTTAAGTCAAATTATTTCTCGCTGTATCCAACAAAATTATATCCATGGCAAAAATGTCAGTAGACATTACTGATGCTGATATATACTTATTTTAACAGTGATGATAGATTGCAAAAGAGAACCTTGTTAATAAAGAACTCACCATTTCTCTCTTATCTGATGTGTATCAACTATTTTAAACTGCACATGTCATTTTCAATACAGAAAAAAATCATATATTTCCTGCCAACAGGGGGTTAAAACCCGACACCAATTTGTGCATAATTTCTGTTCACCCTTTTGTGTATCTTTGAGTATTTCTGTGGCAGAGGGGTATTTTTTTCTGTGCAATGAATATTGGGTGGAGAACATACAAAGTAAATAAGCAATAGACCCTTCCTAGAAGATGTTTTTTATTCTGTTTTTTTCATATATGAGTGCTGCAAACAATCTTCCAGGGATTTCAAAGGCATAGCACCAGGCCCAGAAAGACTCTCCAGTTTTGGATAGATAAGGGAATATAATAAATCGCTAACTACATTGTACTTAACACAAAGCTGCCTGAGGCAGTGGGTGTAGGATTGTCCCAGACTGACCATTCCTGAGTCCACCCACAGCAGGACTGAGAACTCCCATTTCTATGGGTTTGTGGTGGTTTCTCTTTTTTTTTTTTTTTTGATAGCAGAATGAGTCCCTCATAGGTAGCAATTAGTTAGAAAGAGTCATTTTTAAGCCATCAAGAATAGGTCTGTTTAAGAGGGTAATTGCCATTAATTCAATGGCACTTGAGTCTCAAATCTATCAGGAAGACGTATTATATATATATATGTAAATATATATTTTTAAAAAATCTTGTAACTGGTTAGCTTCAGAAAAAAAAATGTTATTGGACAAACCTGGGGATTTTCTGTGATGGTCACAATAAGTATCTAAGAGAAGTCAATGCAAGACAATCTTCTTGGATTAAATAATTCCTTACACATACACTCATGTCAAGTTTTATTCTCTTACAACATTGTTATGCTTCTGGAGACGGAGACTGATACTCAGAGGAAAATCTGATTGCACAAGAAAGTACCAGAGACAGCTTTCATTTATTCATACAGCTTCACACAAATCTGGAACCACTGGAAATATTCACTCGTTTGGTATGAAATAATTTCTTCTAAATTTAGAATCATACCAGTGTGGTCAAGTCCCCTTTTTTTTTTGTTTTTTTTTTTTTTCTTTTCCCTGTTCTTTTGGCGTTAACATTATTAGCTCTAGAACATCTGATATTTTGCAGCAAGAGGCCTACAGATATGTTACTCATTAACAAAACAGCGATACGTAAAGAGCAAACCCAGCCATAAATTAACTGATATTAGAATCTTCTCTCCTTATACAAAATCAGAGTTGAGTTACCTGAAAAAAACAGGTAACCTTGAAATCAGCTTAGGGGAAAAGTAAACTAAATACATGCAGTCATGAAAATGTTCAGGGGAAAATAGCTTTTTATATTTATTTTAATAACTTGGTAACTTTAGCTACTTTATTCTTTCTTTCAGTAGGTTGCATTGAAACAGAGAAGAAATTCCACAGAATTTGGCTGTCAGAATTTTGGCTGACACAAAAATGAGGTGGACGAGACTCCCCAAAGATGAGAATTCTTTATGGTTTGACCTAAAGCGCCACATTCTGCAGCTGGCAGCAGCAATCCGCATCCTCTGTGGAGGTGACACGCTAGATTTCCCCAGCGAACCTTTTTGCAGTTCTCATCAGTGAAAAACAGCAGTAAATTCCCACCAGATCACAGCCGTGGTGTCTCTTATGTGCTTTGGAGCAGTGGGAATGATTCCGTGGGAAACCAATGAAGAGTCAAGCATAGAAAGATTCCGGCTGACACTTCTATATTCCATTAATCAATCACCACTTCCTTTATGCAAGTGATTATGTTAGTAAGTTTCCTTCATATTATTTTGTTCCAAAATTCCTGCAATAAATCAGTCTTTGTGTAAAACCAACACATCAATGCAATTTATTTCTTTTTTCTTTTTCCCTAAAAGCATGCAATGGAATTTTAGAGGGAAAGAGATAATTTCGATTAATAATTTAATCCTTTAGCTTCAAAGGTCTGCAATGGATTCCAGCCTAAGAGAGAAGATAAGTGTGCTTTCTCTGCCCTAGCAGAGAAGATCTAGCAGGCACGGCTCCATGCTAGGATGCACTGGTGCAAGGAACAGCAGCTATTAAAATACACGGATGCTTAGGACCCCGTTTAGCAGAAGGCGGCCACCCACAGCGCAGCGACTCGAGCTGCTCCGCTTGTCCTTTGTACCGTGCTGAGCGTCAGGACGGAGCACGGCATCTGCTCCCATCCCAACGGGGACTTGCCCCTTCCCAAAGGCTCCGCTGGCTCCAAAATCCACGGTTTTGCCCAGCCTCATCGCTCTTTATCCAGAGAGGTCTGACGTTTCTCCTTCCACGCAGCCTGGGCTCAGGAGCAGCCATCCTCGCTCTGCTGCAGCTCCCAAGGGATGCCGTCCTCCACGGCAGGCGGGAACCTTTCTCCTTGTTTTGCCAAGTCCCGCACAAAATCGCCTTGTGCTTCGTTTCTTTACTGCTGTCCCTGGAAGGGAGCAGGTCCGACGGGGCTGCCGGGCCTGGCAGCACATGAAGAAGTGCCGGGGAGCGCGGGGCGCTGCGGGCTTGCGGGCACGCTCGCTCTCCGGGGCAGCTTCTTCCCTTTTTTTTGCATTCCCAAAGGAAGCTGCTACAGAGCTGACACTGCTTTAGCAACTGTCCCAGTGCGAGTAGTGCTGATGTCCACGTGTGGCCGCAATGAAAAACCAGCAGCCACGTATAAACCGAGCTGGGATCAAAAGGAAATAGAGGGAATTGTAGCCTACGGCTTCCTAACGCGCTTGTTGTTCCATGGTGATATTAATCTGGCCTTTTAAGTATAGTATTCTAAGAGGCCTATCAAGTACAAATACCAGGAGATCTGCTCCTGTTTCTCTTCTCATTGTTAGTTAGCTCATTAATGATTAAATCAAATAAACATAATTTATATCCTGCAGCATATAAAAACTTAATGTATAAACCAAAATCCATCTCAAAGTTCCAGATCAGGGAAAACAGACTTTCTCCATGAATCACTGCTTGTTTGAGGTAGACCACATTATTGAATTATCAGCAATTTTAGTTCCTAATCTATTAAGTTATATACAGTCAAATACCAGCACACATCCCCAAAATTCTTCTCTCTGTTTAATCAGAAACACTTGTAGTTACAAGTAAGTTTCCATCATTTACTTGGTCATAGAACTGAAATTTCTGTGTATTTTGAGGGTTTTGAACGTAATTTTTCGTAGTCTCCTGCTGCATACATAGAGTTAAAAACAGACTGTATCCACATTTGATGAAAAAAATAAAAAGGAGGAAAATGGAAATTAGTGGTGAAATCCTGGAGCGATGAAAGGCTCAAAGGTAAGAATCAGGTGCTTATCCATTTCGGTGGGCTGCTCCGGCTCGGTTCCTTCGAGCGTTTTGCTAGCACAGCTGCAAAACCCGCTCTTCCCAGGAGTCCTCCCACCGCTTCAGATGGAGATGCTTGAATATAGCTCTTCGATCTGCCCTTTGAAGTAATCCCTTAGCTCTGGTCTCTTAGCCTTTAACGTAGGCGTCAACAAACCATTCTGCACTGAGAACATATCGGAGTGAATGTAAATAGCTTTGACCTAAAAAAAAAAAAAGGAGTAAAAGAGTTTTAGTGGAGAATCCTGGACAGGGATGTCCCTTGCTTTCAATATATACGAAAAGAATCAGAGTCCTGCAGATATTTTGTCCACTGGTTATCAAACCAGGGAGGATACCCATGTCCCTGGAGTGGGTTATTACCTCTGCACCCAAAACTTGCACTAACTTTGTTTTGAATTTCCAGCCTAATTGGAAGCAGAATCCCAGTGTATGTTGCTCAAAGGAACATTTACAACTTGCCAGCATAAAGGCTCTCTCTTACAAAACACTGTACGTGACTACAGTGAGAATAACAAATACTAACACATCCCCATTCACTAGAAGTGGACAAAGTGCATGCCTGACCACAGTAGAAAATGCGTTGGTTGTTTCACTTTACCTGCTCAAAGGAGTGAAGTCCACTCTCCTTACCTAACCGCACCATATCTTCCATTATTGCTCGCTGCAGTTCCTGGGTTAAAACACACAAATTCTCCATGAAATATCAAGAAACATCTTTGCCTAGCGAAAAAACAGCACTTGCCAGCAAGAAAACACTTTTCTGAATGATGTTTAAGTGCATTATTGTCACATATAATTATAAAAATTAAATGGTTTTAAAATGTTCAAGTAAGTGCAATGCTGCTCTTTCCTCTGAAATGTAAGGCCAATATTTTCAAGGTGAGAAAGTAAAGGCTGAATGTCTCAATTTGCAGTCCCTCAACCATTTGCAACACTGTCAGATGCAGAATTGTTTCCCACTGATACCAGCAGGCTGATTGCATGGAATCAGCACTCAGTGATGGGGCTGGAGGTGCTTTAACCTCTGTAACTTGTCATTTTTATAATAATTCCTATTACATCATTAACTGATGAATTCGCCAAAACCTGAAGGATGTTATTTTTCATGGGATTTTTTTTTTTTTTTAATGTGGATTTTTGGCTAGGGAAAGGTCCAATCATTTGCTAGAGAAATAAAGATGAATCTTTTATTTGCCAATGGTTACTGAATCTATACAAATAGGAACAAATTAGGGAGTTTAGACACGCCTTGCTCATTTTCTTTTCTTTTTTTCTCTGAATATCCCATTATTTCATAGCTTTCATTGCTTGTAATTACAGGTAACTGCTAATTAAACATGCAGACAAGGGTACGTTGCCTATCTTCATCATAACGGGCCTTTAGCGGGGCCTGGGTGAGCGTTCACCACATCCCGCTGTGGGATCCTGCATGGAATCCATGCACGGATCCACAAATCCTGCACCCTTGAATCCACAATCCTGCATGGAATCCATGCATGGATCCACAAATCCTGTATCTACAGATCCACAATCCTGCATGGAATCCTGCACGGATCCACAAATCCTGCACGGAATCCTGCACGGATCCACAAATCCACGGACCCTGTGGGATCCTGCACGGAATCCACAAATCCTCACCATCCTGCACGGAACTCGGCTCCCACCGGCCTACGGCAGCGACGACCTGCTGGGGCCAGCCGGCACATGCCCCCGTATCCAGGTTAATCCTGCTTAAGAGATTGCTCGACTGGGTTAATTTTCCATGAAGAAATAGTCCTTGACAGGGGGATCATTAATAACAGAGGCTGCCTTTAACTGGGCTCTGCAAGGAAACGCCTGCGGTGCACACGGACGATGCGAGGACAAACCTTGTTTTTGCAGAGCTCCTCATAGGTTCCATCAAACCCTCTCTTCTTGGCCCAGCCTGGCATAACTTCTGAATCGGGTACCACAATTCCCACCAGAAAGGCCTGCGGGAGAAGGAAAGTGAGTTTCGGCTGAAGCCTGAGCACCACCTAAGGCAATTCACTGATGTGACTAATTAATCCTGACGAGTTTGCTCCCGTGCAGACCTCTGCTCGCTGAGTTTTCCAGGCTGGCCCTCTCCATGCTCAGAGACCACAGCACTGCCCAGAGCAAGTGGCCCCAGTGCCTCCATCAACCGAGGGCTTCAGGTCACTCTGCTTGGAGGGACAGCCACCCCTGGTGACCACTCTGCTACTGGCACTTAGTCTTGGAGCTCTTCTGTTTCTAAAAAGTCATGTTTTTGTAGTCTATGTCTCAGCAAGGGCCTAAATCTGTCCTTTCCACAGCACACAGACACCACCAGCACAGGGCCTCCTGCCTGAGAAAGGGCCCAACAGCCCCATGAGGGAGCATTGGGGGAAAAAATGGGGTAAGGTTGGGCAAAATGGGAAGCAGCCAGCTCTGAGCAGTGGCTGCATCACTTCTGCCCAGTTTGCTTCAGGCAGTGTGGCCAAGGAGAGCGGTAGAGACCTGAAGAGTGGCCATGGCCATGGCGAGTGATAGAGACCCAAAGAGTGACCATGGCCAAGGAGAGCGGTAGACACCCGAAGAGTGGCCATGGCCATGGCGAGTGATAGAGACCCAAAGAGTGGCCATGGCCAAGGAGAGCAGTAGAGACCTGAAGGATGATGCCAAAGCAAATGTAAAGGCTTGTTCTTTGGCCACAATATCCTCCAAGGTGCTTGGGGTCACCTCCTAGACAGCCAGCTCAAGAGCTGCAAACATACATCAGGGCAAAAAACGTGCCCTGTGCCACTTGCATGTTCCCCTTAATCCATCCTGGTTCTTTATTTACCTTAACAAGCTGAATGGTTTTAAAAGCAAAGAATAAGAACTTAAGTTTCCTGAGAGGCTTATTTTTACCTGCAAGCTGTCTCCATGGACGTATATCTGGGCAACAGGGTCACTGCGGATATAGATATTCTCAATCTTCTCTGGTGCAATATATTCTCCCTGAGCGAGTTTAAATATATGCTTTTTCCGATCGATAATTTTAAGAGTTCCATTCTGTTAGGAGAAAGAAATAAGAGTTCCCAGAGATGTTATTTAGCCCCAGAGACACAGCCCAGCCTGCCCTTCCATCACCACTGCATTGAAGAGGTAATGATAGAGCTGAGAAACACGGCCCTCTGCCAGCACGTGCAAAGTGTCCAATGCAAGAAGGGTGAACGCCAATTTTCATGCATTTGATGATAAGAAACGAAGAGTGTTAGTAGCAGGCTGTTCAACAACAGGCTGAACAACTTTCAATTGGAAAATAGGGCCAGAAAAAGGATTTTAAAAACTTCTTATAATAGTTTCATAAAATAGTTTCTTAAAACAAATGGCATTTCCAATTGCAAAATACTCCCTTAAGTGAATTGAAATTCCTCTTTCAGTGCAAAAGTTCAAAAATTAAGTCACATGAGAAGTAAGCCTACGAGCAGTACGCACAGGTAACCATTTCCCTATGTCTCCCGTGTGAAGCCAGCCTTCCTCGTCCAGCGCTTCGGTCGTCTTCTCTTCATCTTTTAGATAACCCTTGAAAACGTTTGGTCCTTTCACACATATCTACAAAATAATCAGAGATGGCAATAAATTATTTTACTATTTTGCTATAAACTAATACAAATTCAAAGAGTAATTCATTGAAATGTAAATATTTTAGTCATTGATTTCATAATAACTGGGCTCTATGAAACAAAATGCAGAACAAGCTATAGATTTTCTTCACGCTAACGGATGCATGAAGCAGGGAATGCAAAACTGATTTATCTGCAGTTCATTTTTGTCCATCTGGCACAAGCCAAGGACATTATTGCAGGAAGCTTAATTTCTGTGCAACACAGAAATAGCAGCAGTGCACAAATAGCAGCAGTTCAGCTGTCCTTAGCTGAGCGTTTTTAAAGTAATCAGATGTAGGCATAGGTGGAAGCTGTGTTATACCCTCTGGTTAATTACTGCAATTGTTATTGCTCTGCTGCAGTTTCCCTTTCCTGACTGTCATGCAGAACACCTCCACAACCACCCTCCCTGGAAAGCTGAAGTGCTGCTTGCCCTGCAGCCTAGCACAGCATTAACTGCCAAGAAACGGTTAGACAGAAGTGCAAGTTGCTACCTCTCCTTCTCCCTTGGAAGCAAAGTAATTCAGCTCCTCCACATCCGTCAGTCTGATCAAATTACAGGGCAGAGGGGCTCCCACGTGACCTGGGAATCAAAGTTAGTAACTCATTTGTCATCTCTCCCATAACCAGTAATTAGTATTTCATTATTAGTTGCTTGCACCTTGTGGATGCCCCTGGTGAGGCTGGGTGTTCTTGCAGCAGTTGTGCCTGTGAGCAGAAGCAAGCTCCTCAGCTAAGGTTGTGAACTACATCGGTGCAATATTTAATATGACAAATTTATTGTAAATCCAGCAAGACTAGTAACCCAGACAAGGCAAACGGCACAGGGAATACAGAGGTCAGCTTATTGCGGACTGCATCGCTCAAGGGTTGATTCCAAACCTTCGCAGGCAAACTTGCCCAATAACATCTTATCCATATTGATTTATTTGGGACTAGTGGTATTTCCAAGGGCATTACACTGTCTTACAATCATTCACCCAGCAGCAAAGGCTGCCTAACACCCTGTGACATTGCAGTGAAGAGATTTCTAAAGAAATGTGCGTTTCTCTCCCTTCTGGCAAGGTCAGGAGGGACCATCAGGTACCTGATGTCCAGTCCCCGGGGGTGGTGAAGGTGCAGCCGGCGGTGCATTCCGTTTGCCCATAGCCCTCGTACACCTGGCAAAGAAACCGCATCTTGAAACCCGCATGATATTTCACTGTTAGAAACTGTGCAGAAATATTTCACTGTGCAGAAACTCCGGTGGCCGCCTGTGCAGCACAGCGGGGCGAGGATGAGGGGGACCACCGGCTCCGGAGCCAAGCAGCGTGCTATGCAAGGGGCAAAACCTCTTGTTTATGGAACCTTCTGAAAACATACCCCTTTTCACTAATTATAGGCTTTTGAGTGAGACCTTTGCATTAAAACTAGTGCAGGGCTTGCTAGGGAGAGGGAAGGAGCCACCCGAGGTCTTTAACATCAGCACCTGGAGGCGCTGATCTTCCCGCAGCTACGGGCAGAATTAACCCGGTGTCACCAGCATCTCTCCTTCAGCATCTTTACCCGGCCACATGGCAGGGGTGTCGGGGCCAAACCTCTGCTTTTCGGGGGCAATTCCGGGCAATATCCGTGACGGGGGCCCCCGTCGGGAGGCGGGCAGGGGAGGGCGGCGCGCCGGGACGTGCCCACGCACCTGGCAGCCGAGCGCGGCGCGCAGGAAGCCCAGCACCGCCGGCGACGCGGGCGCAGCGCCCGTCACGATCATGCGCACGCGGCCGCCCAGGCTCGCCTGCGGACGGAGCAGAGCACAGCGGTCACGGACCCGAGCCCGGCGGGCCGCCAGCGAGACGCTACGGGCAACGAGAGCAGTTATAGGTGGAACAAATGCAACGCGTTCCTATCCACCATGGGAAGAAGGCCCGGGGGAACTGCTCCTCCTCCTCCGGTGGGAGCATGCGGGGTGCTCCC
>VZSG01000278.1:163785-179242 GCA_013398315.1 Nothoprocta pentlandii | reverse complement strand
GGTTATTTAGTACTTAGTTGGTTTCTTTTTCAGGGTGGAAAGGGAGGATTTCCACAGCCTCTCGGGCCTTACCTGCACCATGCGCTCAAACATGTGTGCTAAAGGCAAATAGGAAACGTGCACCTCCGCGCTAGTGGGAGCCCACTGACTCTGGAAGAAAGCAGAGGAGCCCCGCGAGGCTCGTCAGCGGCAGCGCTGCTTACCTGGATCACCCTCTCAAACATGTGAGCCAGAGGCAGGAAGGAGATGAGCACATCGTCCTGTCTCGGAAAGATCACTTTCTGCAGGCGAGGGGCATGGGAGACAGAAAGGAAAGAGAACACTGACAGGAAGACAACGAGAGAGCCGTGAGATGCCGAGCGGAGAAGCGGTGGCAGGAGGAGCGCGGGGCAGCGGAGCCGGGAGCAGCGGCCGAGCGCGGCCATAGGACACGGGAGCAATGGAGCCGCCTTAGCAAAGGGGAGCACAGACACAGAGCAGCGCCCCGGGCACCCCGAGCTGCGGGTTTAGGTGACAATCTGCAGCAAGGTGCAGACGCACGGCGCCAAATTGGCGCCCGGGTGTGCGAGCGCGGGAGCTTTGCTAGCGCCGGCTCTCTGCAAGCCAAGCCCTCCCGTACAACGACTTTTAGGAGCATTTCACAGTTGGCAAATACAGCCTTGTTGTCCTGATAAATGCATAAAAAAATCAAAGTGTCTTCTTGGCATTTGAAAAGTGCATTATGATACAGTTCTTAAGTTCACTAAAAAATGTTCCACTTATCACTGAGCTATTCAAAACTGGCACAAAAGCAGGGAAGCAGCAAATCCACAGGATTTTTCTGCTGTGGGTATTTTTCTTATTCACTGGCATTACTCCCAAGGCTTTTGCACCTTGCACGGTGTCATTCCTGAGGCCGGGCATTGCTCCCTGGGTGGCTTGGCCATGGCCATGGCATGTCACAGTCCTGCAAGCACCAACACGTGCCAGCCCAGTAAGGCCCATCTTATCCCATATCCGTGTTTGTTTAAAAAGGGGGCCTTTGTTTAAAAAGGGGGCCTCAGAAAAGTCAAGGATTAAGACTGTGATGTTTCCTGCATTAACAGTAAGAGGAAAGCAGGTGCAGGGTAATTAACTGTACATCCCACATGGACATTTCTGTGTTGTATAATTGCCTGTTTACATGGTAAAAATACATTCTGTGTGTTTGCTAGGCACCAGGAGTAATAATCCCTCATGGGCCGTGCTGCAGCACTTCTGCTCCAGGCTGAACCCATCGCACAAAACACATTATACACATTGTATATACATTTACCTGGTCAGTGCTGTGTTTGTTAGAGTACATAGAACCCCAGCTGCAACACACTTTAGTGTCAACAGGATTAACTATTCCTGTAAACAGCTGTGTGTTCTTATATGTATATTGTATATATACATACTTCGGGTGCCTAAGGCTTCCAAACATGCTGGAGGCACCTTGGAGCGGGTGCCTCCATCCCATGGGAGCCCAGCTGCAGCCGTACAAGGCTCGCTGGCTCCTGCAGCTCGGGGAGGAGAGTTGTGTGGTCCCGGGAGCTCCAGCAAAGGCCCCTCGGAGCTTCCTGACGGAACCACCTGGGATGGAGCCGCCCGGGATGGAGCCGCCCGGGATGGAGCCGCCCGGGATGGAGCCGCGTGGCTGCCCTGCTCCAGCTCGGCGCCGCGTCCCGGCCCTGCTGCGTCGCGGTTATTCACCTCGGTCACCTTGAGGAAGCCCGAGAAGTCCGCGACCACGTTGCCGTGGGTCAGCATGGCGCCCTTGGGGTTGCCTGCAAGGAAACAGAGAGCACCGCTGCTAAAGGCCACCCGGCAGCTGCGGCTCCTAAAGCTGGAAAAAAGAGAAAAAAGTGAGAGGGTAGAAAACATGCTCAAATTCTCAGAGTTTTAAAATGTATGCATTTTTCACAGTCATTTGCTAGTAACATCTAGTAAAGCCAAGTCTTAAAATACTCAAAGAAAGAAGGTAGAAAACAAACAGACAGTCCCAGAAGGGCCGCTGGGCTGCAGCGGGCAAAGTCCTCAGTACCAGCAAGGGCAGAGGTTTGGAAGCAAAGCTGCCATTCTCAGAGCCAGGACAACCCTCCTTCTGGAGAAACCCAGCACACGCTTCTTGCTAGCAGCTAAAGCTGCTTCTAACTCTACATTTCCAGGCTACTCGCTCTGCAGCGAATGCAGAGCTGCACGTGGACGGCTCCAGACTTGGGGGAGCTGCTGAGAACATCTCCACCAGCGAGCAGCTGCTGCTGGGCACCCTCAGGCATGCAGCATCCTGCAGCAAAGCAAAACCAATGCCCAAAGGAGCAAAACCATCCCCGGCACTTGTGCTCTCTGCACATCCCGTCTCTGCTTGCGGCACTTCTTGGTAGATCTTAGGTGGAACCACGTCTTTGAGAGCATGAAATTCCTGAAATTAGGAAAAGTCCCAGGCACTGCGGGCAGCTGGGACTCAAGGCTGTTGGAAACAGGGAGTGCAGTGCTGGGCACCAGCCTTTTCCTTTCTTAAGACCGCAGAAGATAAAACATGGTCAATCACGCGTCCCGTGTCTGCACTGCAAGATGGGAAAACAGGAGCCCAGAGAACTTGGGAGGATTTCCAGACAAATGCAAAATCACTCTGCCAAAACGTATGCCAGAATTCTAGTTAAAAATAAAAATATCACTGTTTTAATTTACATAGCTACTGAAACTCATCTACATATATATATATATAATATATATATGCACACACATATACACACTTTAATGCTAAAAAATGCATACAAATATCATTGCTGTGTGTCAGGATAGCAGTCTATTTGCACATACTGAGGTGATGCTAGTAATTAATTGCTAATCTATTCTAGCACTTCATGATTAAAATGCTTGCACTTTTACCTGTAGTGCCACTAGTAAAACAGACGATCGACAGATCTTCTGGCCGAGGAGGCTAGAAATGCACGAGGAAGATGGGAAAAGCTCATCAGTGCAATGCAGTATAGTCAGGCAAAATGTTGCAAAAAATGCAAATGTTGCAACTTAAAAATTAAACTTATATTTCAAATCTGCCATAAAACACTTTTATTCCCCTTAGTGGATATAAAAGACCATCATAAAGCTCTTTCTACCAGGTTTCTTCGCTCAATAAGACTCCATTTCCCCCATTATGTTTCACTCCATCCATGACAAGATTTTGATGAAACATTTGAGTCTCAGATAATGTACATAAAACCCCCAAAATATTGCATTCAGTTGTAATGTATTCAATAGTATTGATTATTAATTTGTTCCTTTTGTTGTAATGTTGTTGTGAAGTATTCAATACTATTGATTATTAATTTGTTCCTTTTAGAGTTGGAAAACCATTCACGCAGGCTGCAGGAACAAACAGTGTTTCCCAAACACAGACATTTGATAGCAGCAATAGATGATATTTATGGTTTATAGATGGTTGTTTGGAAATTCTTCTTAAATATGCCATTCATTTTTGGTGGCATGCATGGGGGTTCACAGAGCACATAACATTGGTTGTGTGTACAGAGGAAAACAAAAACAATTGAACAACTGAAAACATTGAACGAATACTTACCACACAATAAATACAAATACCCCAACATTAAATACAAGTGCTAAGTGCATGTTAATACTTATACCATGCTCGTGTCCCTGCCAAAAAAGAGCAAAGCTTACGAGTGAGCCTGGCCCGTGCTGGGCTCTGCTGCTGGGACCGGGACGATGACGATGGACAGTCCCAGCAGCAGCCCATGGGTTGCTCTTGTCTCGTGGAATAGACACAAAATGATCATTTCATTACAAAAGTGAAGGCTGCACAGCTGAACTCACCACAGGGACGTGCCGGCACTCACGGCCACGCTCCTGAAAGAGATGAAAGTGACAGAAATTACTTCCAATTTCACCCAGAATGGGAAAAGCCGGCGGCTGACGGCACGGGCTGCAATACCAGCCGGGATGTGGGCAGCCTCTGAGGAGCAGGACATGGGACAAGGCGCACGGAGATGCCAGCGCTCACGGGCTGCACCACCTGCAGGGCCACACGGATGGGGACGAGCTTCCCTGACAGAGGTTTGGCCCCCAAACCTGCAGCCACCCACCCCGCTCACAAGTCCCAGGGTATTTTGCAGCAGGAGCTGCAAAGCCCATGGAGAAGAGGAGGCCAGAAGAACCCACCTCCACGTGGCGCATGGCCTGGACGCGCACGCCGCAGCGCGCCCCTCTCTCCTGCAGCTCCTTCTCCAACGGCTCCATCAGGATGATGTTGCTGAGCCCCGGCGTTTCCCGCCTCTCCACGTGGTCCAGGAGAACCCGCGCCTTTTCCGGCTTGTCACAGATGACCGTGGAAATGTCCGCTGCAAGAAAGCGTCCAAACACTTTGGTTTTGGTAAATCTTTGCTCCAGGCAGCACGGCTGCTGGTTCAGCACTAGCACATCAGCTTTAACACTCGCTCCACACTTGCAGCAGAGATTTGGGAATGCAATAAGCAATTCTTTTAGAAATGACACTGCAATTTCACCTAAAAAAAAACATCTCTGAAGGTGCAGCTGATGCCTGCAAATACTCTGGGGTTTAGTTCAATATTAAAACCTTAGACCAGGGAGTTTCCAGGAGCCCATGGGTCTTCTAGGAGACCAAATATTGCAAAGAAGAGCAGGGTAGCGCTGGGCTGTTGTCTCTGAGGTGTGAACTGATGATATAGAGCAACCAAAGATACCTGACTTGTCCTACCCCAGACATACAGAGTACAAGAATGAATGAAAGAGAAAATTTCTTAACTGGTTAGAAGGATAACTGGTTAAAAGAAAGGAGTCCTGCAGTAGAGTACTAATACTGCACAGTCAGATAGCCAAAGACTTTTGATGAGCAAGAACAGCTCTCGGGAAAGCAGAAGACGATGAACACGCAACCCTATGTCTTTCCATCCTTCTTACCCGTGTTGATGATGTACCGGATGGCTCCAGGCCCCAAGGTGTCGTACAGGGGAACCACCACCATGGAGTAAGTGTAGCAAGCCAGCTCGGAAATGATCCACTGCATCCAAAACCAGGAGTAAGAAGGAGGCAGTGGCAACACGTCTAACACATTTGAGAGCAAGCTTAACATACAAAGCAAGCTCTCAGATCAGGAACACTGTTAAGAGCATGCAGTTAGACGGAAACTCTCTCACCTCAGGGCGGTTTTGAGCAAAGACCCCGATAAACTGCTCCGGGGACGGTTTGCATCCCTGCTGAAGCAAGCCTGAACCCAAGGCTTCGGCTCGTTCACAGACCTGGAAGTTGAAAGGAAAATAAAAGCATAAAAAGAGGAATACAAGCAAGGGGAAACTAAGCAAAGGCGACCCCAAGTCACGCAGTTGTTCCTGCAAAAATCCACCTTACAAGTCCATCCCTTGACTCAGGAAGGACGGAAGTAGCAGGGGAGCCTGTGGGAAGAGCCCCCTCCAAGCTCACCTCTTTGTAGGACAACCACTGGTAGGGCTGCTTGGGTTTCCTGAATCCCAGGCAGGGGCCGTTCTCTAGAAGACACAAGCAGAGATTTCCAAGTCACAGGGGTGGTGACAAGCACCGAAGCACGGAGCAGAGCAAACACCCCGTTACCAAGGTCAGCTCTCACTTTGGAGGCAAAGCACCCATCAAGGGCCCTCAAACCTGGGCAAGACAGCCCAGCACAAGGAGAGATTAGTTTCTGGGGGTTCCCCACTTTGGTGCCAAGCCCCATCTTGCAGCTGCAGAGAGTACAGCAACGATTTGCACAGAAACAGCCTTATTACAACGTATTTCCCCTAAGACAGCGAGATCATTGCTGTCTGGTGAATGCTTTCATCCCAAGTACGAGCTCCTGCCGCTCTAGCTGCCCTTTGATTTAAATACTTCAAAGTGAAAACTACTATTAATATCAATGCCTACTCGAGAGGAGAGTAAGATTATACGTAGCACTACATGCCAGGAAGTGTATTTGAGAAGTTTAATTAATTTGCTATCTGCACTTATCTGCACAGGATCCCTTCCTCCACGCATCCAGCGAGCTATTTATATACCACCCTTAACGTAGCGGCACAGTGCAGAGAACTGCTGCACCGACGAGCCTTTGGTGGCTCTGGAAATAATAATATGACAGGGAAATCGGAGCGTTCAATCTAGGACATGCAAATGACAGGCAGGTGCTTGAGGATCCCAGAGCAAGCTTGTCTAAAACATTGTCCTAAGGTTGTAGGACACTTAGAACATAAACCTCTCTAATTTGTAGGACCAACGTGAGAGTTCACTGGATCTTCTAATGACCAAGATGAGCATCACAAGCAGCAGAGCACGAGTAGGCATCGATCTAATGGGGAAGAGTCACCACAGGTGTGGGACGTGGCACCTCACAAGGGTATGGGGACTCTCCCAAGGTCTCATGGGTCACATCAGCAAGTAGGGTCAGATACAGCGTGATTCGCTTCCCAAAGGGCTCCTGCCAGGGCCCTTTAAGCAGCTTTCTTTAAAACACTATGCTTCTGAGGTGTAATAAGCAATTACTGATGGCAATGCAGGATGCAAAGGCAGGAACGAGTATCAGGTTTTGCAGTGGAGGGAGCTGCTGCCGAGCGCCGCAGCGACCTGTGCCGGGATCAGTCCCACCGGACACATCTGTAAGTGCTCCAGGGATGACTAATGCACAGACAGGCCTGCTGATGCTGCAGAATTCAGGAGATGGAGAGCTAAAGTTGCCTGCCAATGGCAGCAGAAAGCTCTCATGATACCGAGAGACCACAGAGTAAAATTTAATGCTGTTCAATGCAAAACGAGGCACACAGGGAGTAATAATCCTAATTATAAACTCATAATGATTACTTATAAATCAATTGTTTGGTTATCAGTAAAAGAGATCCTGGAACTATTCCGGATGGTTGTGAAAGCATCAGCTAACCCCAGGAGAGAACAGACCAGGAAACTTCCCAATGTCCTGGGTGAGCAGCCTGGGTCGTGCAGCACTGGATGCACCACGGGGTAAAACAGCACCAGGAAAGGAGCCGAGATGGGTGACAGGGAGGAGTGAGAGAGCAGTGACACCTTCCATTCCTAAGGACATTTGATGGAGCATAAGAGTCAGTTTGTGGAAGTGCCCCAGGACATCCATGGAGGATGGGATGGGGAGGACTGGAACCCTCTGCACATCCAGAGGCTCCAGGGATCTCAGCATCCCGTGTGCCCGCACTGAGCACTCACCAGAGATGTTAAACCCTCTTCTGAAGACCTCGTACATGGTCCTGGCGTCGTCGTAGTAGTGCGTGAGCAGCTGGTCGCTGTCGCCTATCACGGACCTCCGTGCGCCGCCCGAGCCCTGAGGGACCAGAGCAGCACAGCCAGCGGGAGCAATGGCAGGAGGAGAGAGGAGCACAGAAAAGTGCAAAATAGCCCAGAAAAGCCCAGAAAAGCACCCCCAGGCTGCTGGCAGGAGCTGAGCTGCAGCTGCACACGCCAGGACGAGCTCAGGCAGCCGACACCATCCACCCAGAGCTCGTCGGGCTGCCTCAGCATTCCGTTCAAAACATACATTGCAGCGAGCACTGATAGCACGCCCAGCTAAATCTCATGGCCTGCAAGGAAAGCAAAGGAAAACAGTGCTTTTGGCACCTGCTTTTACCCAAACTGGGCTTCTAATGCAGTTACTGCTCCTTCTCCTCCCTCTGCCCCGGAGAGGCCGCCTGCCTCCCGCATCCTTATGCACTTACCACAACTCGGGCATTTTTAGACAAGTGTGATCTTTTTTTTTCTGTACAAACTAAAAATAAGCCCCCTTTCCACTCTACAATAATGTCCAAACGCATCTTATATTAATGGAAAGACCTGAGGACAACTGAAGGTAATTATGTTCTAAAAACGGAAAAATCCAGAAAACAAACAAGCCTTTGCAATTGCATCTACCACACCCAGCTCAGAGTTAAAAACACCCATTTATTTACCCCCCCACACACAGCTGCATTGATTCCCAAACTGAAAGCACCCACCTGGAGCCGCAGGGGCCGGAGCGCCCGGGGGCTCTGCACCCTCCCTGCCGCACCTCGGCACCTCGGGAGGCATCGCGGTCCTCACTGTCACTTATAGGGGACCAAAGACCTTGTGAAATGAGCTTAGGGATCCAAGTACCAGCCTAAATCTGCTCCCCCAGGCTTGACCCTCCTTGTTGCCACAAGAGGCAATTTACAGGTCCAGAGGAAACCTGAGGAGGATTAAGACAATTTGCAAATAGCACCCAAGAAGGCTACAGAGAGGCTCAAACTGCTGGGGGGCTTGGTGATGCAGAGGCTGCGATGCAGATGTTAAGACTGGTCTGAAGGAAGGGGAAGGGGAAAGGGCTCAGTGGGATATGAAGCACCATGTGCTGATGGCTCCTGCTTAGAAGGTCATCAAGATGCAGGCACCTCTGGGCACCTTCCCAAGCTATATCCCAACTAAATCAAAGGAGAGGCCAAACCAAGGGGCAGATTAAAAGAGAGGACACACTGAAGCCATTAAGAGATAATGGCAGGAAGATAAAAAACAGGATGGCAGCCATAGATAAGGACAGATAAGGAGAAGAAAGTCAGTGAGTAGCTGTTGAGAAAGCACAGAGCAGGGCCAGGGCTGAGAAAGAAAGATCAGGAGAGGCTGCCAGCTCCTCATGGGTATGGAAAGCACATCCAGAGACCAGGACCTGGCTGTAGCTGAAGGGGAACGGAGGGAGAAGGAATGGGGAATGTTGGGTGCACATCCCCATAGGTGATCCCAGCGGGTCCACTGGGATACTGCTGTCTCAGGGCAGGGATGGGAAGAAAATGTCAGTGTGAGTGAAGGGTCTGAGTTATGTGGACACAGAGTCACTGAGCACAGCAGGGTTAGGAGGCCCTGGGCACAGGCAACACGGATGGACAACAGCTTCATGGTGGGTCTGCTGCAACCTGGCCCAAGGTACAGAGCAGGGCAGTGAGGAGGGCAAGGAGGACTGTGCCATGATGAGAACCTGCTACAGGGTTAACTGGGCCAACAAAAATGATTTTTTTTTTAATTATTTAATTTTTTTTTTTTTTTTTAAGTGAATGATGGAGTGAAGGATGATCAGGGCCTGGAGCATCTGCCCTGTGAGCAAAGGCTGAGGGAGCTGGGCCTGTCCAGCCTGGAGAAGAGGAGGCTGAGGGGGGACCTGAGCAGTGTCTACAGACACCTCAGGGGAGGCAGTGAGGAGGAGGGGGCGGCCTCTTTGCAGGGGTGGCCACTGACAGAACTAGAGGAAACGGCCACAAACGGAAGCACCAAGAGTTCCCCAGGAACTTCAGGAAAAGTTTCTAGGCAGTGAAAGTGCCCGAGCCCCGAAACAGGCTGCCCAGAGAGGCTCTGGAGTCTCCCTCCGTGGAGATCTTCCCAACCCGCCTGGACGCAGCCTGTGCCACCTGCTCTGGGTGACCCTGCGTGTGCAGGGGCTTGGACTGGATGATCTCTAGAGGTCCCTTCCAACCTTCAGCATTCTGTGATTCTATGAAATGATCCCTAGCACTGTAGCCTTCCTGCCCAGCAGCAGGCAGAGGTTGAGGCCCCGTGAATAAACCCAAGCACGCTCTGTGGCTGCTTCCAAGCACCCCAACCCCACGGGCAATGCTGCCTCTTACCTCCAGCTCCGCCGACTGCCTGGAGAGGTCGCAGGGCGGCTGCACGGCCCTGGGCCGGCACGCGAACCAGTAGGCGAGCACGGCGGCGAAGGCGCCCAGCCCCACGAGCGCCGTGGCCGGCAGCCCGCGCAGGAGCTGGCCCAGCTCGTCGAGCTCGGGGAGCCGCAGGCCCCGCAGCACGTCCTGCGCTTGCATCTTCTCCGCCACGGAAAGGGCAAACTCTGCGGGAGCCAAAGGGAGGCAGTGAGCTGGGCAGCGGGGACAGACCTTGCAGCGGGCAGAGCGAGGCTGTGCCCGCAGCACCTGCAGACCTGCCCTGCAGCACGTGCCTGTGGGCACCACGCCACGGGGAGCCGTCCTGCAACGTGTGCCGTGGGCGCCACGTGGCACCCACCTGCCTGCAACGTGCACCTGCATGCACCACGCTCAAATATCTGCTCTGCAATGCACGCCTGCGCGCAACACACTGCACAATGCACACCCATGTGCACCACGGTGCAGAGATGGGAGCTACAACACGCACCCATGTGCACCACGCTGCACACATGTGCCCTGCAACACAGGCCTGCACGCAACACACTGTGCACAATGCACACCCGTGTACACCATGGTGCAGAGACGGGAGCTACAACACTCACCCACGTGCACCACGCTGCACACATGTGCCCTGCAACACAGGCCTGCACGCAACACACTGTTCAAACCTGCCCTGCAATGCACACCTGTGTGCGCCATACTGCAGAGATGGGAGCTACAACACGGACCCGTGTGCACCACGCTGCAGAGATAACTCCTCATCCTGGCGTACAAGTTTCATGGAATAGGGAGCAGAGCTGAGGCTGGGGTAGTGAGCTGTGGGCTGCCAGGCTGGGGTACACTGCACCTTTGGGACAGAGCCCAGTCTGCAGCACACCAGGCTTCCCATGCGATCCCCAGCATCCCGGCATCCCAGGAGGTCGCGGCACAGCCCTTGGGAAGCGGGAGCCAAAGAGCTGCGGTTCCCCAGGGGAAAGCTCCAAGCTGGAGCAGAGCACACACATAAAAACACTCCTGTTTTCTGCCCCGCACAAACACACCTCCCTGAGCATCTCCCGCAGAGGCCTCACCACCCAAAACCTGCAGTTTCCCAGGGGTCACTCAACAGGAGCCTCCACTTCAGGTGCTGCCCTTCCCTGCTTGCTCCCTGCACGAGCTGCACTGCTCTTCGAGCAGGATGCGCTCCCGGAGCTGGGAACCACTGAGACACCCGCTGGGAAATTGCAGCTCAGATCCTGCTTTCGTTCCATGCTGGCTGCGCTCGGGCCCCAGGAGCTGCTCCTCGTTTGCCACAAGCCCGCCCGGGCTCGGGGCAGGGAGCCCGGGCGCCGTCCTTCTATTTTCAGCCTCCTGGAAACCCAAGCGGCTGCAGACCCTGCCGTGACCCACGGAAAGAGCAAGGCCAGCACTCCAGGGGTCGCAGCCAGATGGAGCAAAGGGCAGCGGGAATGCCGGGATGCCAAGGAGCACCTGGATGCTGCCAGCACCGCTGCCCAAGGAGCCTCTCACCCTCCTACCCTGCGGATGCAGCTGGGAATAAACATGTCACTGGAATGGGAACCCAGAGCCATCATCCAGCCCTGCGTGCTCTGGGCACCCGCAGGGACCTGCCGTGGCCAGCAATTAATCATGCGCAATTGCTGGGGCTTCAGCAATTATTGGGATTATCGGCCAGGCTCACGCTAATGCTATTTAGAGCCTTGCTAAACTTTTTTTACGTGCTTTTGCTCCTGCAGAAGTGTGGGGCTGTAGTTGTGTAATTCCAACTCCATTCTCCCATTTATCATCCCCAGCACCAACCAAGTCGTGCTGGATCCCACTCCGATCACTGTGGCAGGGGATTCTCATCAAAAGTGCCCCCTATCCAACCCCCTTATCCTCGACACCACCTTGTGCAGGTGTTCAGCTTTACCCACCCAGAGTGGAATAACATGCTCCTAGTGCCACAAGATTCATAAAGATACGTAAAGTCATTGTATATTACCTAGATTATACCTAATTCTCTGCAGCAACAAGCTCCCAATGTTGCAAGACGTAAAGATATATACAGTTACCGCACATTACCGAGATCGCACCTAATTCTTTGCAGGAATATAAACACATTTAGGTGAAAAGCCGAGGCGGGAGCAGCAGCGCTGAGTGACGGCGGCTGCAGCGCGGGGAGCTGTGATTGAAGGAAAGGAGCCGGGTCGGCGGCGCACGCGGCTGCTGCGCCCGCGGTGACGCAGGGATTTAGGGAGCGCGGGAGGCACCGGCCCGCGCGGCGGGACGCACGCGGGCCACCCCGCGCAGGCGCTGAGGAGAGGGCGCTTGTGGCTCCTGTGTTTTTGCTGGTGAGAAGAAGAAGAAGAGACCTCCAGCTCCCTGAGGAGCCGGGGCCAAGCTGTCGAGCTGGCCCCTTGCCAGCCAGGCTGCTCCAGAGCGGGGTTCGGTGCTCCCTAAGCCTCTTTAGGCTCCACGGCCCTGGGGCCAGCGGGGCTCCCGCACCGTCCGCGAGCACCGGGAGCAGGGCAGGATGTCCGGGGGGATGAGGCTGCTGCTGGGTCACCCGTGACACCGCACATTAGTCCTGCTCCGGCTGCGAGCAGAGCCCAGGGGACACGGGAGGAGGAGGATGGGGAGCGGGGTGGCAGGGAGGAGGATGGGGGGAGGACCATTTCATGGCATGTGGAGGATGGGGAGGAGGAGGAGCATGGGAAGGAGGAGGAGGATGGGAAGGAGAAGGAGGAGGACCATTCCATCCCATGTGGCATTAACCTGGCCTGCAGCTGCAAGCAGGGCTATCTTCCAGGGAAGGTGAGGGCACAAAAACAGCCCTAGAGAGAACATCTATGCACTAAGCAGCAGCATTTATTTTTATATACATATATGGATATATATGCACATATATATGTGCATATACACACAGGCAGATGTATGCATATATACTGAAAATGGGACACATATATATTGAAAATGGGATGCATATATATTGAAAATGGGACGCATATATATTGAAAATGGGATGCATATATATTGAAAATGGGATGCATATATATATCTCCTTCTATAGAAAAATGCATTGCTGTGTGCTCAGCATGACAGGATTAGCATTCCCACTGCCCGCGTTCTTCCCGAGGAGCCCCGCGCTCCCAGCGTTGCTCACGGAGCGCCCGGGCCGGTGGGTTAAGCTCCCCGGCGGGCGGCCGGAGACGCTGCGGGTGCCGCGCGCCGCCCGCCCGGCTCCGCGGCCGCTCGCCAAAGCCGCCGCTAAGAGGCTTCCGCCCCCGGCTCCTCCTGCCGTCAGCAGGCGCGCGCGGACGGCAACTATTTTTAGGGGAAACCTAAAAATACCTCCGCGGGCCGCGAGGATTTGAGCCGCCTGCAGCGTTCCCAGGAGGAGCGGGACGGGACACACCGGGAGCGCAGCCCCGAGAGCGCAGCCAAGGGAAGCCCCTGCAGGCGTTTTCCCATTCCCACCTAGCTCTGCAGCTCCGAGCTCTGTTAACTCTGAAGCCTATCAATCACCTAACACGCGGCAACCCAAAGCCTCACATCATTACGCTTGCTTCCCAGGCTAGAATGTGACAGAACAGCCACAAGGTTTTATGGACTGGGGCTCTTAAACACCTCATCCTGCAGCTCCAGCTCCTAGGGCTCAGCCAGGAGATGCTTTCCGAGCACTCACAGGTCTCCTTCATTTCCCCGCACGACCCCTGATTATCCACAAATCTCCTTCCTTCCTGCGAAGGGGATTTCTGTGAGCGACGCCGGCGGGTCTGATCGCCGCACGTGCTTTGCACGCCTGGTGACAGGCAGGGAACAGACAGCGTGAATAACTGCTCCGAAGGAGCTATCCGGGGCAGAGCACAAAGAGACGCCCGAGCAGGGACGGGAAGGGCGGCAGCAGCCCCGCGACAGCCGCTTTCATGGAGCGCGGGAGGCGGCGGCGCCGGCTTCCCGCGACGGGGCCTTTCCAGGCTGGTGACATGTTTGCTTCCAAGCCCCACTGGATTTGGGAAACGTTAGGGACGGGAAACGTCATGGCCCTTGTGCAGGACACTCGGGTCGGGCAGCGCTCAGCGCACCCGCTCCGGTGCTGCCACATTCCACGCTGCTCTTTGCACCTGCTTCCATTTTACCCTTCTGGCTTCTTCTTATTTGCAATGAAAGCCATTAAGGGCGTATCCGTGATTCTGGGCTGAGAGGTCCTGCCGCAAACTGGGGACACGGTCCCTCCATGAGGGGACACCCGGGAACAGGGAAGCAGCAACCCAGGCTGGGCAGAGCCTTGGAGGGACCTCACGCTAGAAGCGGCTCTGGAAAGGAAAGCTTACAAAAAATAAGTCCTGTCATGACCCCGCTATGATAAATACAGCTGTCTCCTTCACTTAAGCTTGTGGTAATTAGATCCCGTTAATTACCAGGGAAGCGCCCTCCGGAGCTGGGCAGTTTCCCCACGGACCCTGTCCGTGCAGGTGGTGACGAGGGGACGCTGAGAGCTGGAGCGCGCCCGGGGGAACCGGCTGTCCCCAGCTCCTGGGCACTGTCCCAAAGCGAGCGGCCACCGCGGCTCCGAGCGCCCCTGGCAGCTGCTCAAGGAAGCAAAGGGCAAGGAAGGGGCAGGGAGGGAGCGGAGGCCAAAACACCCGGAGCAACGGCTCCCTATCTCCTGCTCCTGTAGATCCCAGCCCTGTGGAAGCAGCAGCACAGGGCAGGACATGGAGCTGCTCACTTGCTCCAGGGGACACTCCGATGGGCCTCAGCACGAGCGCTCCTGGCCTCGACAGTCACCAACGCCACCAGCCTTCACTTGGAAACCCTCTCACACCTCTGGCCTCCAGGCTGCTGCTCAGGCACTGCCCAAGGCTCCTGGTCTGGTCCCAGCACTGGCCACTGGTCCTGGCACCAACATTTTGGAAGTCTGGTCTCCTTCTCAGGCCATCTCCATGCAGAGGTCACCTGGGACCACCAGGGAGCACGGACACACGGACAGCAATGGGCAGCCAGGTTTGCAGTCGAGGTCATTGCAGCCTCATGCGTGGAGGTGCTGGGACACCCGCGCAGCACAAGCTGTGAGCTTGCCAGGCTCCGCAGGGCTCCCGCGGCCACATCCGAGCCCCTGGACCACAGCCTCGGCATCTGGCGGAGGCTGCAGCGGAGGCTGCAGCGGAGGCCGCGCTCTCTCGCTCGCTGTGCGCAGGAAGCGCTCACCTCGCACACCACAGAGGCAGCGCTGGTGGCACCGCGGCCGCGCACCGCGCTGACGTGGCGGTGTCCCCGGGGCTGCCGTGCGCCGCGGAGCGAGCGGGAAAGCCCCTTGCCAGCCCCTGTGCCGGACGCAGCGCTGCCCCGGTGCCAGCCCCGCCGTGACATCGCTACCGGACCACGCTGCGGGGCTGCCACCCCACCGGGCTGGGACGTCACTGCCTCCCACTGCGTGGCCCAGCACAGGACCAGGACCTCCCGCGGGGGCACCTCACCGCAGCGCATGGCCACGCACGCCACGAGGTGCAGCCAGGCCACGGTGGCCGGGCCCTTGTCACCACCCTGCCATCCAGCGCAGAGCAGCTGCGCGAGCCCGGGCGGCAGGGCTGGAGCCGGCATCGTGGGCACGGCGCAGCCCCATCTCCCCGCGGGCACCTGCGGCTCCCCTGCTCCTGCGGCACGTCCCGAGCCACCCGCTCCCGCGCGGGGAGACCCTCCGCCCTGCTCGTCCCCGGGGGGAGAACGGGATGGGGGGCAGGGAAAACGGGCGCCCATCCCCAGAGCAGCCGGTCCCCGCGCGGCCGCACTCACCGCACCGC
>VZSG01000278.1:149539-163597 GCA_013398315.1 Nothoprocta pentlandii | reverse complement strand
ACCCCCCGCGCACCCGGTTGGTGCGTCTGGCCGGTCCGGAACGGGAAGCGATCCCAGAAGGACCTGCCGGCTTCTGGGATTGGAAAAAACAGGGTTCATCTGTGCGCACCGGGCCCTGCTAGCAGCAGGGTGCAGTTAACGCTGCTGCTTGCAACCCCCCGGGAAGCAGCAGCTGCTCCCAGGGCAGATACCAGAGCTTCCCGGTACCTGCTGGGCTCAGCTGGGGCCAGGCTGCAGTTGGGTTTAATCTGCAAAATTGCCCCAGCCGTGGGTGGCTGCAAATGTGCTCTGCTCGCTCCATCTGATCCGCTCTGAGGGACCCGTTCCCACCAGCACAGAGCCCAGGGCAGCACCCTGCACGCACTTGTGTTTACGTAGGTATAGGAGCTCCTCTTTCCAGCTCCTCATCCACGGATTTTGAGTTTTAAACGTGGACTGGGCTATTGCAAGGAGATCCCAGAGCTGGGGCAGCAGCAGGACCAGGACCTCACTGGAGCAAAGTGGCCACAGGCGGCTGGACCGCAGCACCGCGTGGATAAACGTGGGCAAAGGGGGTCAGCACAAACTTGGAGGAAGATATTTTAGGGGGAAAAATGATGTTGTGCTGAAATGCAGGATATCTATAAATATTCCCTGTTGAATTTTTCATTGGAACCGCACGCAGGTACTTGGATAATAAAGCAACAAACATCTCTATGGTTTGGATGTTCTGGAGCCCCAATCTTGCAGTTGAGTTAGGTGTTTTCTACAAGCAATCTGAGCATAAATGAGACCAAGCTGCAGCTTTGTTCCTAGGCAGATCTCCTGGCCTGGCTTTAAGCTCCGCTAGTGCTTGCATTGCTGACCAAGGCTGGACTCCATCAAAACCCTCCAGGTTCATCCCCAAACCCGGTGCAGCTCTGCACTTCCACATACCCCATCCCCACTGCCAAACCATGCCTTTTTGCCCTTCCTTGGCCATCCTAGCCCTGGTTTCAAAGAGCTAATGCAGGAGCGAGGCCGCGCGGCCGGAGCGCGGCTTCCAGGCGTGCTCCCAGGAGCAGCGGAGCTCGGAGCCGCTGGCGCCGGCAGCATCGCGCCACCCGCTGCAGCCTGTCAGCGGAGGGATTTGCTGGCACGCTGGCGCCCGCGCCGCCTCCTCGCTGCAAATCCCTCAGCCCTGGGCACGCAAATCCCTCCCCGCCAAGGTTACCTGCTGCGCCAGCCCCACACGCAGGTCACAGAAGCAGCCGAGCGCCGGCAGGGCTGATGTTTGCGTGAGCAAGGGGAAAACAGTGCATACGGCTTAGGGAATGGGGATAACTCACTAAAAATTATGGAGAAATATTAAAAAAAGCCAATAAAACACCATGCAAAAGGCTTTCCGGTGCCTTGGAGCACTCCAGGTTGCTGGTGTAACTCATGCAACCATCCAAAGCTGCAGCATGCAGGAGGCGGGGGACACTCTGGTTCATCTGAGCACGCTGCAGAAAGTTGTATTATTGCATTTTTGCAGAAAATTGTAATTTGGGCTTAGATCATGCACCTTTGTGCAGAGCAGTGCTCATTGGGACCGGAGCCGTACTGGGTGCGCTGAGCAAGGTGTTTCCAATTCCAAGAGGGAGCAGAGCAGCCTTGTCTTCTCCCTCCCTGTAAAACCACCTCTAAATCATGTCAAGAGGATTTCCACCTTCCCTGCCCCAAGCTGCTCTCTGCAGAAATCCCAAGCGAGCCATTGAAATCCCCTGAATTGGCACTTTCTGTTTTTTCAGCCTTTTCTTACTCATTCACAGCTCTTGTTATTTCAAATGCAAATTTGGCTTCCGGATTCACTTCAAACAACAAAAGAATCACTTACGCCCTTTCTAGAGAGTTTTCCAAAGCAAAAAGTTAAAAATAATAATAATAATAAAGTAGTAAAACAGTAATTTCAGCAGCGACTCCTGCCTAGAGCAGCTCCCACTCATCTCAGAATTTTTGGAGACCAGGTTGTCCTGGGGAAGATGTTTCTTATTGCTTTAGGGATGCAGGTGAGCAGAGTTTAACTCTCACTCTGTAGAGCTGTTGGTGGGACTGGGCCTGAAGGAACAGAAATGAGGCACTCATCACACAAAGCTGCTATTTAAACAAGAAATTAAGCAATAAAAGTGAGAAGAATTGGTGGCATTCTCAGAGTATTTTGAGTAGATACAGGTGGAAGTGTAATGGGTGTTTAGAGAATCCCTTACCAGTAGAGACACAAGAGAAAATCCTAGACTCAAAGTACCTGCTCCAAGGGGATTGGTTCTCCTCTAATTCCCTAAGCAGCATCATGGCCTGGGGGTACTTGAGTGATTTGGTAAGTGTGATCAGAGCAACCATCACCAGACGGGCAGAGCCACAGGACACAGAGCTGGACCAGCTCTGGGAGGGCCGCACGTTCACCCAAGCGCCACGTTCCAACATGGGGTCCCCTCCAGCATTTTTGGCTCTCACCATGAGGCCCCACCTGGACCTCTGACAGAAACAAAGATTGTGGGGAATGTTGTTGGACTGGTGATCTTGAGGATGATCATATATCCATCCTCAAAGGCGGACAGGGCATCCGAATGGAGCAGCACATCATCCCTCTACCTCTGGCTCAACAGCAGGATGATGGAAGTTGTCTTTGGCTTTTGCCCGTAGAGGGTGGCCTTACAAGTGTAACCGCCTCCGCAAGGTCTTTCCTATGGATGATGAAGAGACCCTTCTCTGGAAACATCATTTTCCAAGTTACCTGGTCTTTGAACATGGTCTCATCCACAAGTGGCCTGCACCAACTCGCTTGGCCAACCTCAGAGCAAGACCCCATCACCTCTGCAGCCCGTTGGCCTCACCATAGCCAACCATCACATACCAATTCACACCTCACCGTGACCAATTCATTGCACACTGATTTGGCAGCACCGCTTGGCACCAATGAAATGGAAACTCTTTAGTGCTGTTCAGATGTGGCATTTCTGAGATTGTATCTGCACCGCAGCAGCCACATAGCTGAGCAAATGGAAATGTGAACTGTGCAATACCTCAGGCACAGACCTAGGCAAAGAAACTTCGCTCTTCATTGGGGTTTTCCTAACGACATGGTGGTTTCCACTGAATAATGCGTTTTTTGAGGAGGGCAAGTGACGCTTTCTTCCTCCAGCACAAAGGAAAATAATGTGGACAAGATAAATCTAGTTACCACCTTTCCACGCTCCCAGAAATGGTGCAATCCCCAATGGGAAAACCCGAGAAACACCTTGCTGGCTAACGGGGAGGCTGTTACTTCGGGAGCTACAGGAGCAGCAAGGGAAATATGTGGGTTTTGTGGGAAAATCCCTGACACGCCTTAGTGGAGGCTGCCTTTTAGAGGCAATTTTCCAACGTTCCCACGCCACGCTGCAACGACATTGCAGCTCATAAAACTTTGGGTGGTAAGGAAAGGGCAGGCAGAGCCTGGCATGAGCCAGGGGAGCTGGCAGCGCACTTTGAAACTCTCTCTCCTGGCTAAAAATCCCCATTTCCTTTCCCTTGCTCACCTCTTCCATCAGCAGCCACCCATTTCCCAATAACACCGTTTCTGGTCCAGAGCTAAAATATTTATGATTTTGCTTATATACCCAACGAAGAAGCCAAGACACATCAGCAAAAAGCTGTTTACAGCGAGAGAGGGCTTAGATACAGCAATCGACTCTGGCAATTGATCGGAGCCTGGCCAAACACCCCCCCATCCCGCTGTACAGCACCAAGGCTTGAGTTCCTCACAGGCTCCAAAGCAGGATTTGTGAAGGAAACAGAAGACCCTGTGAGCGCTCTACAGCAGCCTGCAGAGAAGCACAGAGAGGAGCGAGGGCTCCTGCTGTTAAGGTTGGGCTTTAGGGTTTTTTCAGATAGATATTTAACCTATTAAC
The DNA here is from genome assembly GCA_013398315.1 of Nothoprocta pentlandii. NCBI lineage: Eukaryota > Metazoa > Chordata > Aves > Tinamiformes > Tinamidae > Nothoprocta > Nothoprocta pentlandii. Next base: position 159,707 of record VZSG01000278.1, on the reverse strand, counting down.
TCATATCTCAAAGACGCATGCTCTGTAGTCTGCCTTAGAGTGCATCCAACTAGGCTCCAGCACGGGAGGGTGGTGGGATGTGACCCCTCAACACCCAGCTCCGCAGAACAGCATGTTCCCAACCCAGCACCTCCATGGAGGTCCAACACGGGGCTGCCTTACACTTGTCCCAGCCATGGGAGCAGAGAGGAGACAGGGTGCGACCAAACCCCTGGGGCGCCTGGACTTCTCACCCAAGACCTGAGCAGCTGCGATGAAATAATCCACTTCCTTGCACTGATTCCACAGAGGAACCCACACAGAGTGCTTAGAAATAACAGTCATATTAATAGAGGCTCCTCTTGTTCTTTTCTGATAAGAGTGCATGATTAAGTCGACGGGTTGGTTTGGGTCTGCAGGAAGAAGTCATCTATCCAAGCCAGGAAGAAAGCCAGGGAGAAAGAGCTGCCCTTGATGCAGCTCTTGAGAGCAGCCTCTCCAGGGGGAAACGCTCCCATGTTGCGTTTCACCCACCAGCATCTCTTAAGTCCTGCCCAGTTCGGCTCTAGCTTGGTTAATGTTTTTGGGTGCTGCAATAAGGAGGTGCAGGTATCTCTCTCAAATTGCTCCCAGCAATCTATGGATGAGGAAAGGTTTGAGCCCTGCGGTGCTCTGCAGTGTCTGGTGACGTCAGGAAAATGGCAATCACGCTGCTGTGGATGGAGTGTTGTATTGCCGTGCTCCTGGCTCGCGCCCAAGTCAGCTTTTCTGTTTCAGTGGGTATTCGGTTAATTCAGTTTGCCATCTGTCTTCAAAGCTTTTCTCCGCTTTTCATTACTCAACTATATTTGTAGTATCGGTACTAGAGTGAAGACAATCAAATCTATGTCTCGATTAGTCCAGAGCACTAGAGAAAATCTGGTATGTGCTGTCATTTCCTCCAAGCAAGCAGGGAAATCCAGATACATTTGCTATTTCATTTTGATGGTATCTAGCAACCATCTAAGTGGAAAGTAATAGAGGAATGGAGGGGAAAAAGCAACTAAATCTCTCTCAGATCACACAGATCTGCCCTCATGTGCAGCAGTGGTTAAGCCTGAGCTCAGGTCACCAACAAGTTCACCAGGAGCTATTTGTTACCCAGGGACCAGAACTTTGGGGCTGTGTCACAGCAGGAGAACCAGACTTAGCTGTGGGAGTGTAGAAATCCGTTGCAATTTGAGATTAGCCTTTGCAGATAGGCACTGAAAAATGTTTTGAGCTGCGCCAGTGCTGGCAAGGAGAAGGATACGCTCCCACAACAGCTAAACAGCTGGAAAAGAGAGGCCATGCATGCAGCCACCAGCAAGGTTATCTCAGAAAAGGCACTAAGGTGCCAGGCCGGGCGGAGGGTCTCATGTCCAGCAAGACGTTTCTCCAGTAGATGATGGGTGCTGACTCCTCTCGCAGCTAAGCGTGGTGCTGCTTACTGCAAGGACAGCACGTCTGTCCAAGAGCATCTATTCTGCTGATCAAAGCCAGGCCAGGGTCACCGGCCGCGCCAAGCCAAGGCAGGGCAGGAGGCGAGGGAGGTCTCACCCCAGCCTCCCTGAGCAGAGGGGCTTCGGCTGGACCTGCGGGTGAAGGGTGCACTAACCCTGCAGAGTCTGCACTGGAACATGAGGCCCAGGAGTTGCACTGGGGCCAGTATCCCAGGATGGGCAGGGAGGTGCTCACCAGAGGCACGTGCTCCCACGGGCCAAATCCCACGCTCCATGCCATAAACCAAGCCCGTGGTGGCCCATAATGTACCCTGAAGCAGTTATGGGGCCTCTGGCACAACACCCCGCAATACACACACAAAATACACACACAAAGTACACACTGGCCCAGGGCCACGAGCAAAACCGGGGTCACGTTCCCCCCACACCTCCCTCTGGGGGGAATTTGGTGCTGCCCCTTCTGCTGCTGCTCCGCAGGGCTAGTTCAGGCTGCTGAGCGGCGGGAGCCACCGACTCAAGGGGGATGTCCTGGACATCTCCAAGGCTAAGACTTAGGCCAGAGATATTAAACTCTCATTTTCTTCCAGTGTGGAAACTTCCCTTTCCATAATCAAAATTACCAAATTAAATATGAATGTAAATAACTCTATGTTTTCCCTTCTTGGTGCTTTCCAGGGTGTTTACCTAATGATGCAAAGATGCTGCCTTTTAAAATCATTTTGCTTTGTTCCATTTCCCTTTGGAAGTCTGTTTGGCTAGAGGAAAGCTGCTTGCTAAATAAAGGAGGAAACAGTAGACATTGGACATTGCCTCTCCCTAGAAAAGACATTTTACACATTTTTCAAAGCATTTAATTTTGAATCTGTGCAGAGCGTTTAAAGCTGAACCTTTAAAAACTTTACAGGAAATCAGCTATTTCAGGCACACAATAATTTTGTGATGCTGTCAACCAGGCTATAAATCATGGCTGTGAACCAACAAAGCAGCATTTTCTCCCTTTGTTCAATACATTCACGCTCCAGACACGCACACGTATCTAAGTGCACATCCCCGTTTCGCATATTCACTGTGAATAAAGATAACGTCCCCCAGCAAATGTGCCCCCAATGCAATAAATCAGCCAGAGCCTTTCATGGACGTTATGCAACGCGCTGCCCGGGGCGTGCGGCCGGGCTCGCTCGCACACGCTGCAGTTGCATCCGCCTGCTCCCAACCACATGCACACAGCAGAATAATAAATATCCATCTGGGAAACCGTCTTGGCTGCTCCGTGCGGCCTCCTGCCCATCCTCTCCCTTTACATTAACCTCCTCCCTTTCCAGTAACCTTGCAGCGCAGCCGGGGGCGTTGCAAGGACCCACACGCGGCGGTCACCCCGGGGAGGCCCCGTGTCCCGCTCCCCACGGCCGAGCAGAGCGCCCAGCACGCTCCCGCGGCAGAACCCGGGACAGAGGCGGCCGGCGGGGACTCACCCACGAGCAGGCAGCCGCAGCCGCCGGGGGCCAGCAGGCAGGCGAGCATCGCTGCGCGCGCTCCCTGCGCAGCGCCGGGCCGAGCGCGGCGCCCGGCGCGGGGCGGCGTTTGCAGCCCTCCTCCTCCTCCTCCTCCTCCTCACGCCATCCCAGGAGCCGAGGCTCCTTCCCCGGAGGGGCGCTGCTGCCCTGCCAGGCCATCCCTGCCCCCCAGAGCATCCGCAGCGGGAGGGAGCAAGGGGAAGGGGAGCAATTTTCTTCACTAATCCTCATGTTTATTCCATAGCTCCCATTATCTTTGCATCTGTCATCCTTTTTTTTTTTTTTTTTAACATCCCATTATTTTTGCATGGTAACCTGCACAGGAGAAAGCCTAAAAGTTCCCAGTAGCTACAATGCCAAAATATCCATGGCCTCAGCTGCAATGCCAAATTATCTACGACCTCTTTATCTGTGGCTTGGACAGATTAACACCTGTAGATATGTTAAAAAACAGCACAAGACCGATCACATAAGAAAGACACCAACTCCATGTCATGGCAAACACACAACGGGCGATAAAAGGTCAGCTTTGTGTTGTTAGAGATTCCACCTTTCCTGGACAGGGTTGTCTTAGAAAAGCACCCCCTGAGCTCCACAGCACAAAACAGGCTTGGCAGTAAAAGGTTTTACAAGGGCTGCACCCGTGACAAGCTGCATCCCTTTCCCGGTCATAGTGACATAGGGATAAAATGGGACAGCAGTGGCAAGGAGGCAACTATAACCTCTCTCAGGATTTCTTTCCAGTCTTTTGAGTGACTGTAACATGGCAGATCTGAAAGCAAACAGGACTGCTCCATGGTGTGGAAGGCAGCTATTTGGGAACATGGAGCAAGAAACACCAAGGAATCCCCTGCCCATATGAGGAATTAGGGCTAGTTCACCTCTGCCTTTGGCTGTCCAGGGCATGTATTTCCCTTTGAAGAGGAAGGTCATTGATTTTCTTAAAGATGAGATTGAATCACAGAATTTCCATTTCACAGGTAACTTTTGTGTAGTTTCCTTTTACTTCACTATGATTAGGATTTCAAGTTTCCTGCATACAGAGGACCAGTATCTGATGTCACTTGAGTCATGTCACCACCACCCACTTCTGAAAGATGCTAGAGAATACACACAAGTGACATCCACCTTCCTCAAGGCTGCTGAGCGTGTGAGACTCTTGGTCTCCACGCAAACCTCATCAAGCAATCTAGCAAGTGATCTGGTAGGAAACATGTCTAGAAGGGTCTCAGAATATGATTCTCATGGTAGATGCCACTAAAGACTAAACGGATGGTGACCTGAGCAAATCCTGACCCCAGAAATTTGTTCCTACAACTCTTCATTGGCTTGTCTAACTACAACTCCACTGCTGCTACACAAGCCTATCAATCCTTTCCCTAGTTATTGGGCAAGGAGAATTTTCTCTCCAGCTTCGCAGCCTTCTCCACAGCAAATTGTGTGTTTAAAGACTTATCGTGCATTGTTTCCTCAAGGCTACCCAAATCCTGCAATCCCTGTGCCTAAGCAAGCCCAGAAGTACTTCAAGAGCTCCAGTGTCTTTCACTGAGCCCTGCTCCTAGAGATCCTGAAATCTCCATTAGCTGGAAGTTGCAATATTGAATCTGATTCAGGGGACAAACTGAATTGTCCTAATGATGTAGGAACTCTCAGTCTTTAAAAATATGAAGATTTCTAATATCTTCTGGAAATCGAGGGACCAATGAGAAATACTTGAAATTCATTGGAGTTGTGGGAACTGGAGAGGTTTACAGACTTGCATGTACAGTCGCACACTGTTCCAAAAATGCCTTTCCTCTGTCTAGCAGGAGAGAGGCACAAAGATCACTAAAGAACCTGGATGCCCAAGGCAGGCTGTGGTTTGCCCAGCCCTGGGGAACCCTGGGGTCTGTTTGTGCTCTGCAAAGAGCTTCCCTGACCTTATCAGCTCCTTCAGCAGCTCTTCTAATCTCTATACAGATTTAAGAAAAAAAAAAGGCTTGTGGTGGCAGACAAGAAGGCACTAACTTCCTGCCTCTCTGTGAAGTTCCTTCATGAACCTCTTTGTAATTTGTAATTTCAGATCTTTGTGAACTCTGTACTTCACAGTCCTGCGGAGCTCAGGGCAAACCTGGCCAGCCCAAGGGCCAGCTGCTCCATTTCCTGACCACGTGGCTCACGCTGCAGCAGGGGCCATTTCAAGCGCTCCCATCCAGGGAGATAATAAAGGCGATTGTCTACAGAGTTACCATAATGACAGACACCTGTGAGGCCAAAGTTTTCCACAGTCAGAAATCACCCAGAATCTTGCTCAAAATTCTGGAATTGCACATTAGCAAGCCCCAAAGTGCTACAAATGCAAATTGCATCTCCTGCAAATTGCAGGAGAGTTAAACCACAACTGCAAGAAAAAAAAATCTTAATTTCCAGGGCAGTCGACAACAGCAGAAGAAACCGGGCAAAGAATTTGAGCCTACATTGCCTAATAATAATAATTGCCTAATAATTGCCTAATAATAGCCTAAGTTTCCCAAGTCACCCCAAAGCCTCTTCCTGCCCTTTGCTCCCTGTTCCTTCTGAGCCTGGGCTGGGCAGCAGGGAAGGGGCACAGAACCACATCGCTGTGAGGAAACAAAGCAGCTCCTGCTTGTTCTCACAGCACATGCAAGAAATTAGCCTATCAGAGAATAAACAGTGGTTTCCTGTTTAGATGTAGCTTGAACTTACCCTTCCATGTCCATTTAAACTCATTTGATCAAATCTGGTGTTATGATTAATGGTAACATAAAAACTCTTAGAAAACGTTCCATTCTACTACGAAGCCTTTTAAAGATACACAATATATTCCAATGTGCAATCTGATTTCTATTTCAGGTTTTTCAGTCTCCCCGCACTTCCAGCCAGCTGGTAAATAGTTACTATGGCAGCACTTAATGCAGAGTGACTCAGCACTCCCCTACATCTCATATCATCTCCATCTGTCCTTCTGGTTTCTTATGATCATAACCTTGCCCCATCTCCTCCCTTTCATTGCAGAATTAGAACTACTTTAGAAAACATCCTTCCTTGTATAATTTGGCATTTATTTTGGGAACCAAAGCACAAAACTCTTCAGTAAAGACCGTACCTCTTCAGGATGCTATTTCAGCTTCTCTTTTGTGAGGATCACCGAGATATCTGCTTCCATCATCTCTCAGTGTTTCATATAGAATCCTCTGTAGGTTTAAATTGACTTGACAAGTGAGCCTGTCTATCAGCTCCAAGAATTCCAGTCTTTTTTTTTTTCCTCTTGGCTGTGAGAAAAGCACCTCCTGTTTTAGTTATCATTCAGAGCTCCTTGCTTTCTGCTCATGGTGAGGAATTCCAGTTCTGCATTTACATTGGATTGTAAATCACGTTTAAACTTTGAGCTTTCTCTCCTTGTTTCTCTGTTCTTTAGCTGTAAACAGGTCAGCCACTCATTGCTACCAACACTACTGCACAGGTGCAGAGAGAAGCCACATCCTACTGTATCTTAAAGGAACTTGCCAAGAACAAGAATTCATAATAGTCATCTATTTGCCAAGTTTAAACTCATGAAATGGTTTTGATTGCTCATCAGTTTAGACAAACTCTTTCCTGCAAAGTCTGTGGCTTTCCTGTGGCTTTGTATTTCATGGTTGGACTGTCCCAGGTCAAGGAGGGTACAAACTCTTTTACCAGAGCTTTTTCAGCAGTTGAGATGTTTGTTAAATCTTTGTCAGATATCTAATACAGATGGGTCTCAAATGCCAGCTTGGGAGCTCATCTCCGTCACTATCCTGATTCCTGCTTTCTAAAATGTTAGCTGACAGGTTTGTGAGAAATGACGACTTATATATGTGGAAAGGTTTAAGGCTCTGCTGTCCTCATTCAATGAAAGTCAGCATAGTGTTTTTATAGTCCTTCAGTGCAAAATTGCACTTGAGGAAGAATCTTTTTGTAGAGCTCCTCAGGTTTCTTCCAAGTTACTATCAAAGAATTTATGTGTTTACAATCCTGACCTTATACAGAAAGTGCTAAATATTCCCACTGCAGTAGCAGCTCTGTGTAATCATTTCAAAGCACGAATAAGATTATCACCTGGAACAATAGTATGATCTATAGGTGCTGTAGGGAGAATAAATAGGCGGAAAAGACAAGTGATATCCAAGTCCTTCCAGAAGGGTAGCATGAGCTCTTCCCTTGCCTTTCCCCAGAAAGACACTATCCCTGAGGCAGGCAAGGAATTTTCGCCCTGATTTTTGGTGCTGCCGATAGCAGAACTCAGCAGAGTGGGAAGGGTCCCAGCCGCCGCTGCCGCACAAGGCTCAGCACCACGGACAGCGACTGCCTCCCTTGCCCAAAACCCGTCATCTTTGCCCCAATAAATCACTGGGGTCATCACCAGCTCCTCGCAATGTTCAGTGCTACCTGCCAGTGCTCTAGAGGAGCTTGTTGGCTAATATGTTGTATATTCTATATGGCATATAGGCTACTACACCAACCTGGAAGCTCCACTTGTTCCTTCTGGAGTGCGTGTTCTCCACAAGCTCTTTAACCACCTTTCCCACCTGGAAAAAAAGAAGACAACTAAGTGCTTGCTGTATTATCCATATTATACTCAAGAACACAGACTGAGAGCTGTCAAGCAGGACAGGTATTCAGGATGCAAAGATGATATATTTGCCAAAGAACCAGCACACAGATCTGTGCTACTTGGCAGCCCAGCTCAGGAGCAAATGAAGGACAACTGTCATTATGGTAAGTCCCTTGTGCATCCCACAGCACAGAGAACAGTACAAATTGCTCCTGAAGGCTGTATGAACATGCTGTACAGTGCCAATGCATAAGCGTTCCTCTCTATTTAGAAGATTTAAACAAACATACATTTTGGCAAAACAAAGGGCTAAGATCAGTCCTTCAAAAACAAGGATAAACGTTCCATCAAGAGAATTAGTTACTGCCTCTGACCGTTACATAAGCACTTCAAGCATCGTTGATACCAGCCTGCAGAACATTCAGAGTTGCTAGCAGCTCCTGGCTAAACTATATTTCTATATTGTGTAACTTACCTTACCACAAATGTGCAGTCAGCCTCAGAGGGCAGCAATGGCCAATTGCTCCCAAATGAAGCCAGGGAACAAGCTTAAATATGCAACCAGCAGGACAGGGCCCAGTCCCAGGATACCTGAGCCAAATGAGAAACCAGGCCTACGGATGACAACCAGGAGACAACCAAGAGCTCAAATGATCAGAAAAGCTTGCAGTGAAGAGGTAGGTCCATGATTGAGCCAGTAACTCATTCCAGACACTGGGTTCTGGGTCAACGTGGACTTTGGCCAGGCACAAGTACAGCTGCAGCTGAGATGGAGGCTGATACTCACCTGACATGGCTCAGGCAGAGAGTGCTGGCCTTGGGGCTGAGCTTAAATAGTCTCTCAGGCCTATGGGCAGGTGTGGGTGGAGGCTGCAGGTGAGGCTGGTCAGGACCATCAAGGTCTGCTAGTGCCCTCAAGTCCTGTCAGTTGTCTGTGACAGGAGAACTGTCAGTGAAGAGGCTTAGAGTCCAAAGTTTCTGCAATAAGGACTCTCAGTGTTTGACCCTACAGTGCTTGGCATGATGAGGGCCCTATATAATACTATAATGTGGAAATTAATTAATTTATCTTTCATACATATATTCACAATAAAGATATTTCATTTGGTAAAGACATATATGTATACAATCTGTAATTCCTGGTCTCTAGAGCAATCTAGCAAGCATAGCACTTTGGTAGGTCTCATTAGTTTCATAGAATTTACCCCGGCCACATCTGCTTGCTGAGATAAATGACTGTAGCAGCATGATTCTGCTTGGCTGTAAGGAAAAATCTGCAGGCAAAACTGCTGCTTAACTGTTCACAGGAAAGGTCAGCTGGATGTTAATGAGCCACATCTCCAAAGGGAATCGTGACAGAGCCGGTACCTGAGCACGTGTGGAAGTTCCACCTTCTCACAATGTTTCTGGAGGGAATTTCTCAACTTATAAATCTTGAACTAGCTTGACATGAATTTGGGGTGAAGGAGTCACAGGGTAATATTTTTTCTATCAATATCTATCTCTTTCTATATATACTTATATATATACATATATGCATATAAAATTATATATAATATGCCCACACATATGCATGCACAAATATATACCTATAAATATTTGTTGCATACATCAAAAAGATATTTTTCACACATTAGCAGTAAACTGTAGTGAACGAGAATTAGTAAAATGTGACCATTTAACCTTTCAGTAACAATCTATGCGAAATCTGACACTGCGCAGAAGATTCTGCCTCCACCGGGACAAGCTGAGAAGATCTGAGTTTACAGCTGACACATAAAATCATCTGCTTGGTTTTAAACTAGTTATTCAAATGGGCCCTGTTCACTAGAGACTGGTTACCAGCGAGTCGTCTGGTCTCTGCAGCTCACTCATCTCTAAGTTTATAGCAGAGCTAGCAACAGTAACTGTTGATGCTCAAGTAGGCAGTGAAAATCTGGAGGAAAATACAATATTGCTCATGCTAGGGAGAGACACCCAAAAGGAGGGGTGCACACACATGTTTGGGCCATGGAGACCTGGAGGTTGCTGAGGGAATTATCTCATTTGGGAACATTTGAAAGGAGCAAACAGGTTCTCCCGGGGCTGGAGAGGGCAGGGAAAGAGAGCAGCCCTGCTCGAGCCTCCCTGGCCTGGCCAAGGAGCGAGATCTGCCAGTGCTCCGCTTTGCTGTTGATCAGGGCACGACCTTGCCAGGGGCAGCCGCTCTGCAGAGCACAGCCCAGCGCTTTTTGCTTTGTTCTTGTCTGTCCTAATCCCTTTTTCCCTGGTTTTTGAGCGAGATGCCATCTGCCGTCAGAGGCTCCTGCCGGCTCGGGGATGAGCCGGGGAAGCAGCGGGATGCAGGGCTGGAGGAGCAGCTCGGGGAGGGCACTGGCTCGGATGCCTCTTATGTGACTTCATGTTCACATCTGTCTCGCACATTAATTTGTGCCATAATGGACCAGATTGTGCTGAGATGGAGCATCCTTCAAACCAGCATCTTGGCATCTGCATTGTGTCTGATGAGCTGCTAAGGCCACTTTGGCAGAGCAATTTCTGTCCTCCCTCCCTCCCTGCCTTTCCTTCCTTCCTTCCTTCCTTCCTTCCTTCCTTCCTTCCTTCCTTCCTTCCTTCCT
>VZSG01000278.1:24175-149332 GCA_013398315.1 Nothoprocta pentlandii | reverse complement strand
GTCAGCTGCTTATTTGTGTTGACTTAATTAAAATACAGAAAGGTCATGCAATTTTTATAGCAGCAAGGTTAAGAAGTTAGAAAACTGTTCAAACGATAGAGGAGATCTGAACTCGAACTTTGCTAGCACTTCAGCAACACATGCAAACCACCTGTGTTGCATGTAAAGAAGGGTTCACTATTAAGGACATAGCAGCAAAAACAGCTGTCCAAGAGTAATGGTTCCATTAATATATGGAATGAGATAGTAGCTTGCAATGGAGTAAAATGCCCTGAATATCGGGATGCAGAACTGAGTATGAGAGCATAAATAAAACCCTACAGATGCAGAGTTCAGTTGGCTCAGCCAAACTACGGGGAAAATACCCTCGGATGATACAAGCAATCTGGAGGAATGATGCACAACGGCGTGGGTCATCAGCAGGGCTTTAAGGCAGAAGTGTCAGCCCAAGGGACCTGCTGGGTGACGCTGGACGCTGTCAGAAATCCTGCAGTGCTGCCAAGAGCTGGCGGCCCCGGCCAGGAGTCTGGGGAGGATTTTGCAATGAGGGGTGATTGAGCAACAAAACAGTACATAAAAATTCAGTGTTGCTATGCAGAGACCTGCAAAACAGCAAAAAAACAATTGCTACAAATAGTAAAAAGCTCTGTATTAGAAGGTCTCATTCAGCCTGCGGTCAGGGTGGACAGTCCTCCAAGATAAGTAGGTGTGTGTATTCCCTAGCTGTGAAAAATGCTAATAAAAGTCAGGAGTCTTTTGGAAAGGATTTGAATACATATATATATAAACATGCATATATATTTTTTTTTATATATGCATCTATGTAGTGCGTGGTGGTCAGACCTTAAGTGCTCTGTGCAGGTCAGTCCAATGCCTCCACATCAGGAAGGGTCCTGCAGGATGCAGATGGGTGAAGGGAACCTTGGGAGACAGAGAGGAGCTGCCTGAACTGGGGACCCTTGGAATAGGAACAGCAGAAAGGGCCACTGCAACCATGGGAGGTCAGAAGAAGGTTAATTGCAAATAACGATTCATTATTTCTCTAAACACCAACACAAACAAACAAGCAGAAACAGAAAGACATTCAATGAAATCCAGAGGCGGCAGCGGTTTGTGAAAAACAAACAGTATCAGGTTCCTTCTCACATGGCACTGGTGGAGCTGCGGGATTCATTGCTGTGGGTATCACGGGAAACAAAACCTCCACGTTCATTCAAAAAGGTGTTAAAACTTTTGCTAGAAAGGAATTAGTAATGCAGCTTCTGACCCGCTCAGCTTAGCTTGAAATACAGAATGTGAGAACACGAGGAAGTTGTTTCGCTGAGTGAAAATGAATAAAGCTAGTGGGGGGAAAATGAGCTACTTTTGAAAGGTTTCTATAGAGGAAAACTCGAAACATGCACGCAGGTAAATCCTGACGTTAGGTCTTTCTGCAGTGTGAAACTGAGATTTTCAGATGATCTTTCTGTCCTCATCTATTCACACAAATACTTGCTGGCTTTACAGTGTAGCTGTCGACACCGATTTCTCAGGCTTTCCCAGCCAGGGAGCAGCAAGGTGGGAGCTCGTGCTGGCCCTGAACACCGAGGGGACGGCGGCGCGGTGCAGAGGGCCGGAGCTGCAGCCACAAGCTCTGAGACGCCCAGAAAGGGCTTCCACTTTCAATTTGCACTAGGGTGCTGGAAACACATCTCCTGTTACGCATGCAAGAAACCACAAGATGTGTTGTTAACGGGGAGGGAGCCGTTCTCTGGAAAGAAGGGCTCTCCGGCGGCTGCACGGGAGGGGATGGAGGGACGGGGAGGAGCGGAGGGGCCCGTGACACCCCGGGGAACCGTGATGAGGGTCCTGGCTGCTGCTCCCAGGTGACGTGATCGCTCCTGGACCCCAAACCTTTCCCTGGGGGTGGCAAGAGGTGAAATGCTGCAGTTCACCTGATGATCAGATCAGATATGGAAACCTATTTCTCAGCACTTGCATGGGAAAACGGAGCAAAATTCCCACAGCAGTGAGAAATCTTGCTTTTTCCCCCCAGTTTGAGTAAACTGAGCCGGCCGTGTTTTCGTTTCTCAGCCCCGCTCTGCTCCCATGAGGGTATCTGTGGCCAGCTCTGCGCCCACGCTGCCTTGTCAACTATGGGTGGTACCCAGGGGCTGCCTGTGACGGTTCTCAGAGCCCGGGGGGAAGAGCAAGCTAAAAGACACAGAGGAAAAACATGCAACGGACGAGAGCTTGCAAATATCACAAAAATACAGAGATCTTGGCAAAAAGTAGCATGATTGACAACTCGCTGTGAGTGGCTACCTTTGAGGACATCTCTTCATACTTTTCCTGTGTGTGTGGACTCCTTAGCAATTGCCAAATATTCATCTCCTATTTCACCCATTGTTGGATTTGGGAACCAATGGTCCATGGGCTGGTTGTCTTCTCCAAGAGAAGCACGTCTGGTAACAACTCTATGGGAACAAGGCCTTAATTATACACCTGTGTTTCTGATGCCTCACCCCTTGCTGTTCCCCTAATGATGGGGCCAGAGCTGTACTAAGTTCTCTGAACCTCTTTCCCTACAGTGAGGTGCCACAGCTGTGATCTAGGATCCATGTGTCTGTCCTGATGCAAAGGTGCCTCCCTCCACCACGGTGCTGAACTCCTCTGGAGACACCATCCATGGTGCCTCCTCATGATGCACCTTCAAAGATGCCCCTTCTTCCCTCCCAGGCGAGGCTGAAGCTCTGCTTGCGCCTGACTGGTGCCCACCGGCCTGTGCAGCATCACGTTGAAATTTTCCATGCTGACAGGATGCTTATCTTGGAAGATCATAGAAATCTTAGCGGTTTCTAAAAATATATCTAAGGAAAAAAGATGCTTAGTAAGACTGAAAAAACACTCGTGACCCTTTACGTGGAGCCTCTGAAGTGTGGTTCACCCAGTTACGAGCCAGGCTGGTGTCAGCATGATTCTACGGGGTAGTGTTTTGGGATTTTGGTTTCTTTTTCACTTGATAAAAGAAAAACAGAATTCAATGCGAAAAATTCTGCTGAAATTTAAAAGTTGGAACGTGCCGAAACAAGAGCTGCAGGCCAAGAAAGGTTCCTCCAGCAGGCTGAATGAATCAAAGATCTCATGGGAAAATTCTATGAGAGTACGGAAGCTTTGAAAGCATCATACAAGGAGACCAACCTCAGGCTGCACAAGCAACCTTCATGTCAGGATTTCCTTGTTTCTGAGTGTCCAGCTCTGGATATCCTCATCTTAATGCCTAAAAATCGGTCACTGGTGAAAGGATTCGCCACACAGGCAGACCACAGCAAAAGAAGCAGTGAGAGGCATCATCTCCACGTCATCTATTATCACAGGACATTGACAACTAAAAAATTGTACAGTGAAGCCGTGGGTTCCTGGGCCAAAATTGGCACGTGGCCTTTGTCTGGAGGTTGAGGGCTCCTTACATGTAGGGAATCACACACAGATCCAAAAATACTTGCAAAATCTAAATTTCCGCTCTCGTAGCATTTCCTGTGCAATGGTGAGCATCCTTCTGCAGAAGCAGAAACCGTCTGCTGCCCCTGGTGTCAGCTCAGCATCATCATGACCAGGAATTGGGAGTTTCCATTCCTTTCCCACATACCTAAGGTTGCCTTCAATACCAAGGTAGATCCTGGAGAAATGATCAAAAGGTCATCAGACCATCATCAATGGTTTGAATTCTGCTTTGTATCTATCTATCTTGATTTTTTTTTGGTCCAAATACCTGTGCTCTTCAAATCATCCCTGACTCTAAGATCCAGTTTATGGAGCTTCACTGATCTGCATTTGTGGATTGATCCTGAGTGGTGGCTTTTTGTCCTAGCGACACTAGTTTCCATTTAGTGATGATGTCCATGATGTCCACAGGCGAGTTTTATTGTCTGAAAAATATTGCCTGAACTCGTCTGAATGCAGCCAAATTTCTGACCACCCCTGACGCAGCAGCAGAGCTGGGGCCTGCTACACTTGACCCTCTTGACATTTTCACGACAAAACACGCGATATTATATTTGATAAAACCAAAACTTTTGCACAGCTCTGAAACTGCTGCTGATCTGTAAGCTTCCAACGACGTGAAATAAGCTAGTTTGGGTTAATAGCCAGAATTATTTATTTGCATAGCTTATTCTGTGATCTGTTTATAAATAAACTAAATCACTTAAAATAATTGCTTTGAAGATGGTGATATATTTATTTTAGGAATCATAGATTTTGTTAATGAATGACCAATGAAGAGATAAGGACGAGCAGTTCTTTTCCTTCCTGACCTGTAACCGCGCTGCTCGGAGCCATTTTTGCCAGGTCGGAATGGGCAAGGGCAGGAGTTTGGGCACACGCCGAAGCCAGCAGTGAGAATATTCACTAACCACCACAGCTAGAGCAGACCTCACGAGAGAGTTATGAAGAGTGCTGGAGCTGTGCTTTCTAGGACAAAGTATCCGTAAGGCTGTTGTAGAAGAGAAATAACCGAAAAATAAAATCTGTATGTTAAAATTTTATGATACAAATGGATGTTTTTGTTAGTCTCTTATTCTTTCAGGTGTTGGAGTGACGCAAGGTAGTTATTTAACCCGGATCGCCCGGTTGCAACGTTGGACCGGTGCACAATTACAGCACAGCTGTAAACAAACACACCAAAATAAGTCAGCAGCCCAAAGCACAAGGAGCTCGGCCCTCGGCCGGCCCCAGGGCCGTCCCCGTGCTCAGCGGGTCCGGGGCAGCGTCCGCGCTGGATGCGCTTCCCACCGGCGGAGCGCACGGAGCGCGCGGCTCTGCGCAGCCCTCTCCTGGCACCAGCAGCCCATATAGGTCACCGGCAGCGGCTCGCTGCAGGTATGAGCTGCTTCTTAGAAAGGCCCTTCACAGGTTTCCTAGAACGGACTTGTACATTCTTTTACCAGGACTCTGTGGTTTCATCAATTGCGAAAGTTTCTGCTGTGGTTGGGTGTTTTGCAGAGCACTTCTGTGGCTTGAAGTTAAAGGCTTTGGGGAGAGTTTCTTTAACTAGAGCTACCAAACACCTCCTAGGCCAGGACGCATGTGTGGAAGGTGAGCTCTGTGCTGATCTACATGGGCTATATGCCCTCTAGAAGTAGGTTATGTTTTTGCGACTCCTCCTTCGCCACCAACACACAGCTGTTCTTACTCATCTGTTGCAGAAATTGGGAGCAAAGATTCAGTAAGCCAGGATGTACGTAAGAGCCTGGGTCAACAAAACACACTGGCCTTCCTTGTAAAAAAAAGCATTAAGGAATATGCAGATAAGATATGGGGCCTCGAGTCCGCAGGACGTGGTGCAGTCCCAAGGCGCTCGGCAATGTGACCGGCACCCATGGGATTGCGCCGGTGCCAGAGCTGGCTCCGTGTGCCGAGGAGGGCAGGCGGCCACGGCCCGGACGGCAGCACGGCCACCTGGGCTCTAGCTGGGCTCCAATTCTTCATCAGCCCCTTTTACTGAAGAAAAAGGGGGTAGAATTGAATTTAAGGCAGGCCATAAGGATTTGAAGTGTTGGATATGGCAGGGGGAAGAGCGGAGCACGGCTGGGCTGTGGCTGACGTCCTTGGGAGACATAGGAGCAAGGAGGCTTTCTGCCCCCAATCTAATAAAAAACCTCATTACCTATTTGGATTATTAAAAAAAAAAAAAAAAAAAAAAGAGGAAAATCTTTTCTAGATCTGCGTGCTCTGTGGCCTTGGGAAGAGGAAAAAACTTTGGGAAGGCAGGGGCAGGACTGCAGGCTGAGATCAGCAAGACGGGGTGATTTAAGGCCAGGCACAAGTGCTGCAATGAGGGAGCGAAGGCTCCGAAGGCAGCAGCGCCGGGAGCAGAGCTCGTGCCCAGGGGCTGCAGGAGGCAGCAGGGCTCCCCGCTTCACACAGGGCACATTCCAGCGGGCGGGACGCAGAGCGGGGACCCCGGCGCGCTTCCTCCGGGCCGCGTTCCCGCGGGACGGCGCCGCTCGCAGCAGCCGCCGCCGCCGCTGCCGCTCCGCCCCCGCGGGGAGCCGCTCGCTCCGCTTCCCGGCCCGCGGCAGCCGAGAGCAGGACCGCGAAGCGCCCGGTGCTGGGGTGTCCCGGCGCCCACCCTGGGCCAGCGCTCGGCTGCCCGCCCGTGCCGGCGGCGGGAGCAGCGTCCCCGCGAGCCCCGGCAGCCGCCCTCGAGCCTCCGCAGCCGCCCTCGAGCCTCCGCAGCCGCCCTCGAGCCCCGGCAGCCGCCCTCGAGCCTCCGCAGCCGCCCTCGAGCCTCCTCCGGCGCCGGGTCCTCCCAGCCGCGCTCCGCGTCCCGGGGAATTACCGGGCGCTGTCAGCGGCTACAGCAGGAACGTGGAAGGAATTATGAGGCAGGGCTGAGATAGGCATGAAGTGCTGAGGAAAGCCTGGGTCACGGCTGGAGAACAGCCCCGGGGTGGGAGCGCTGCACGGGGCCCGGCGCGGGGGGGGGCCTGGGCTGCATATGGGGCACAGATGGAGAAATGGGGGTCATTAGTGCAGCTCGGATCCCAAGCGAAGCCCCCCAAACACACCTCGGGTGTAAGGTGCAAGGTTTGCAGCATCCCTTCGCCCTCTGCAATGCTCACTCAGCAACTGTTGCCCAAGCAAAATCTATTTATTTTATATATATATAAACACACATATACAAAACACATATACACATATCTACACACACGTATGTATGTATACATACACATATGTGTGTGTTTGTATATATATGTATATATACACCACACACATATATACATATATAAGAACACACAAAATATACCTGATAAATATATAGAACTAAATTATAAACATATATCCTTATATAATGCCAGTATTACAGCATATGAAATATGGTTTTATATGCTACGTACTTATATGTAGCGTATGTATATGTATAATACTACATATTACAGTATTATAATATTATATTATATACATATTATAATTACATGCAGCATTATATATTTAGTGAATCGGATATAGTATAGGATATCTATTATATACCATAGAACGCTTACAGTATTATGCATAACATTATATTATAAATTATAGATACGCTTGTAAATATATAGTCTCGTAAGCAGACCGGGGAAATGACTGACATTGCTACACCCCTACCCTAAGGCAGGTGTACGTACAACTTCTCCAAAGGCAGGAATGCAACGATTCCCTTGCCTCCCCTACAGCTCGGCCAGCAACAGGTATTCCAGCAGCAGGTATTTCTGTGCACGCTGAACCCAGCAACGCTGCAACCCTGAGCTTATTCAC
The DNA here is from genome assembly GCA_013398315.1 of Nothoprocta pentlandii. NCBI lineage: Eukaryota > Metazoa > Chordata > Aves > Tinamiformes > Tinamidae > Nothoprocta > Nothoprocta pentlandii. The sequence goes on along the minus strand of VZSG01000278.1, from coordinate 142,054 downwards.
AGAAACCATAGGGAATACTATGGCACTTTTACATTAAATTTAAAATGAAACATTGCAGATTATAACTCAAGTTTTCTGGGGTATCTGTGCATTTTCTTTACATGTCCTCTGAATTTCTGTAAGTACAGTAGGATTAAAATAAAAGAAAAGATCTGTCCTGTGTGCTTGCATCTCTGCGTGCCTGCATATAATCTATGAGGATGCTCTCTAATATCCTTGCACATGTATACACAAGCATATTTACTTTTCATCTCCACTGGAGACCTATATAACCCGGTATATAATAAAACACAGAGTGTTAAGGAGAGGGGGCTTTAAGGCTGCTCTTTCCCCGGCCAGGACGTGGGCTCGTAATCATTTGAGCAACCCGCAGATTCCATCCTGCAGGTAAAACGCTCCCCGCCTCCCCGTTAGCGTGAGCATGTTTGTGGTGAGATATTAATCATTTCCTTCGGCGCGGCGCGTATAAAAGCGGCGCGGGGCAGAGCCATGCACGGCTCTGCTCCTGCCGGCGCCGCGCACGATGCTGTCCCACGCCGCGGTGCTGCTCGCGCTGGCTGCGCTGGCCCGCTCCGCGCCGACCACGGCGCCGCCCGCCTCTTGCTCCAGCATCTTGCACTTCCAGAGCAGCATCCGGGAGGCTCTTGGGAACGTGCACAGCATCCTGGTGAGTGTAGCTGCTGCTGATGAAGGGCCTCGCGAGTGTCCCGTCGCTCTGTGCTGTTGCAACGCCACTGATCTGGCTTTCTCTTCATCAGATCCTGGAAAGTGCCGTGATACCTGTGAACACTATGGTAAGAAACCGCATAGATCTCTTTCTTTTGCAAATACTGTCTCGACTCTCAGATTTCTTTTCCAACTCACAATTCCCAAAGCTTCACATTGAGATGGCTCCAGGGAAAGGGAAAATTGTTGCAAGGAGGCACAGCTGGGCACGGGGCTCATACGGGCGCTGGCCACCTCTTGGCAGACCCAGAAACTCCTTTGCAACCATTTATTCCATGAAGAATTCCAAACTCGAGGGTGGCTCACGCTCCGGGCAGCCCATGGGTTTCCTGGGCTCCTTTTTCCTGCACAACAGTGAAAAATGGAGCTTCCTATGGCAGAGAGCAGCAGGACAAGTGGGAGGCAGGACCCCACCTGGGGCCAAATAGCATCAGTCCCTCCGCTTGAAAAGTAAAAGAGCTGAAGTTTCATCCCATTCGCCACAGATAATTTTACTTATTATAATATATAATATTTACAATATCTAAATATTCATTTTAATTCAGTTGTAAATATTATAATAGATAATATTATATATATATCTATTATAATAGATAATATTTACAATATTTACATATTGTCTTAATGAAATAATTGTATTTCACTGAGACGATTCTGACCCAGTCTCACTCAAGGAGCCATTACCTGAATAAAGCCTGCAATCCCTGCGGTAAAGGGTCCATCTCCCCCTTCCTTGGGTGGTTGCTTGCAAATTATCCATCTATAGGGGCACCTGCAACTTCCTCTGAAGTTGCATACAGACATATGTATCTTTACATTTAAAAGTTTTAAATTTAAAGTAAGGTTGTGCTGTGTTTTTCTAAATTTGGTGTCGGGTAAATTTTGGTGAGCACCAAAATCAGGGGTTGTGTTTGAAGACCCAGCTCTTAATTGCTGTAATGCAATTAACAAAATCCTGCCCGCCTAGGGCCCACCATGCAGTGTAAGCAGAGAAGCAGGGGGCTGTTGCCAATAACCAGTGCTGTCCTGCAGGAGAAGGGCTGCATCCACAGCCACCTGACAGCGCTCCTGAACGCCCTCAACTCTCATAACAGCCTCATCGCCAGGAAACTGGAAAATATCCACGAATGGACAAAGCAACAGAGTGAATTCCACCAAGTAAGTCCACTTTTGTGCTTTCTCCTCAAAAACACGTGGATTTTTGCAAAAGGACGGCCTCTCCGCGTGAGGTGCCCGCTCGAGCGCTGTCGCTCCGGCTGCTCGGGTGCTCCGCGTTGCCGGCACCGCTGCCCGTCCCAGCCCATTGCTGCTCCCCTTGCCCCTTTCTGTGGCGTGGGCACCAGAAATCTCCTGGCTCCAAAGCTAATGCCACGTGCGGGGGCAAAACGCGTCTCCTGTCCCCCTCGTTGAAGCCCTTGCCCTTGAAGAACCATCTGCTGCTTCCTCTGCCCCCTCTAACCTCCATTTCCAGGGGTAATAATGTGAGAAAGGGCAGATGAGAGCGGAAACTGCCGCAGATCCTGATCTCGGGACGCCCTCTGCACCCTCCTTCTCGCCGAGCTTTCCAAAACCATGCAGGGATATTGCAGAATTCAGCATGTTCCATTAGTCTTCATTAAAAAATGGACGTATCAAGTAACAGAGAGGTAAATATGATATTCAGGTGACCTGGCTCAATTGTATCCTCAATTTTGTTAAGGGATCCGATGGAAAATGTGAGACTGTGGAAGCAATGAGGACCGGGCTCTTCAAGGAAAAAACGTCGGAGTTCCTGAAATACCTGTACCAGGAACTGCATGCCAAGTTAGAACGGCTATGCTAAACCCACGAGGAAGCCAAGAATTCCAGTTCTGAAGATGGGACTGTTGTTCACTTATTCTCAGGAATATTTTTATGGGATATTTATATATATTGCTATATATTATATATTTTTTTATCTCTGTATTTATAAATTTAAATATAATGCACATTTGTTATGATGGCAGACACATTTTTGCTAACTTGAAGCACCAAGATATTTTTAAGAAGATTTAAATATTTTAAGTAGTTTTAATAGCTTAACTGACTACGTAGTGATATGCCAAGAAAGCCGTATTTATTTATTTATTTATTATATTGTATTTTATTTATTTATGGATGTTTTAAAATATTTATTTGGATAATGCTCTAAGTATTTTCTCTAGGGGGTCTCTATTTGATAATGTGTGATGGGGAGCTATGTGGATCCCGTTTCTTTACTCCTCTCACACAGTTTTCTCTATCACACTATCACGAGCAATTTTCCAAGGCCAGAAACACATTAGCTCTGAGAGACACTAGTCGAACCCTCCCGCACTCTTATTCTGCTGATAGGAGGTTTTCCCACACCTGATGCGAGCTGAATTAGGTAATATTCATGTTTGAAACTGTGCTTAAGTAGCCACAGCTCTGGTAGCTGCCTTCAAGGTGTGTACACTAGTAAAACTATCAGTTAAATTCCCAGAGTTAATATTTAATGAAATGATATTCCACAGGAATGTTGCTGTTGAGGCTGGGGCGTACGCAAGCATGCCATGCTTCACATATGTTGACTTTCCACCACTTAATATTATTAAACGTTTGTAAAGCTTTTCAGAAAGCAAACAAAATCTTCACAAAATAAACAAAATCTCCCAAATCAAGTGACTTGATCCTCGTGGTTTTTTTTTCTAGAAGGCTGAGCGGTTTCTCCGCCCTCCGTCCAAAGTCCATTAGCTCCTCGGTGCCGTGTGCGAGACAGGAGCAGTGCCCTGGCTTTTGGACCCATCTTCCCCGTGGAATTGCTCCTCAATATTGCTCCTTCATCCCGTCACGCCGAGTCCCATCTCCCCATGTCGTCTACTATTCCCCTTAGCCCCCCAAACCTGGCGCGAGATGTTCCTCAAGACCCGCGGCCCCATGGTGGAGTCCGGCCCCCATTTCCACCTCAGCAAGGTGCCCTGTGGTCCTCCCTTAGAAAGGAGCAGGTTGTTTCCCCAGCAGCAAGCACGGTGACAATTCCTGGGTGTGACGGGGGCCTCCTGCAGCGCTGCTGCAGCGGAAGAGCTTTCCTTGTCCCAGCGCGGAGCTTCTCCTCACTTTTCCCCACTCCAGGACGTGCAGAGGGCACCAAGCACAGGAAACACTCGTGTTGTTCTAGTGACACCAGTGCACGAGCCAGGAGGTGTCCCCAAAGGAGGAGCATCCGAGGTGGGTTTGCTCCCAACATCCTGCAGATGAGGATGCCAACACAACTTGCTTTGCTTTTCCGTCCAGATGCAGATGGCCACATCTCCTCCTCCAAAGAGCTAAAAGCGCCAGTTGTGGAAAGCCGGAAGAAATGCAGATACCAAAATCCCCAGGATGAGGGTGTTTTTCCATCTCGGAAGGCCAGGTGCTCGGGGCTGGGGAGACCCTGCGCTCCGCCACGGCTGCTGCCTCTCCCTTGTCCCGTGGGTGACCAATTTCCTCCCAGGGCGGGGACCACAGACGACCGAAACGGAGCAGCAGCAGCGCCGACTGAAACACAACACCGGCGCCGTGAAAACACCGGCACGCACCCGGAACCAGGGAAAGGCAAAACCGTGCTCGCTCCTTGCACTGACGGGGCACGCCAGCTTTGCGAGCGCTGCCCGGTGGGGTGGGGTGCCCCCGTGCCGTGGATTTCCTTGGCTCCCTGGTTTTCCCTCCGGAATGCTCTCCTGCAGCAGCAGTGCTTACGCTTCCCAAGGAGCCGTGCAGTGGGAAGCGGGGGGATTTCGTGCTTCAGCAGCTGTTTCCAAGTGCTGCTTTCCAGCCTAGAGCAGGAGGACCTGCCCCAGAATGTCCCCGTCCCTTGGGAGGCACAAGGAGAGAAAGGAGAGAAGTTCCTGCAGGGAGGAATTCCTCCACCCATAGCCTGACACTGCGAACCGCTCCCACTCTGCGGGCAGTATCGATAGTGCCTCTGGATTCGATGCCTTATGTTGAATTTCACGTAAATCAGGAACCAGCAAATGAAGCCAGAACCTGTGTCTGTTTATAAAAACTGGAGTAGCAGAGCACAGATGTTTAGATGCATTCGCACAAGTCGTATGGATCCAACAAAATCTCTGCCCTTCAGTGGTCTCCATCAGTGCCACAATAATAGAAGTATTAAGAGGAAGTCCCTCTGAAGAGATTCCTGCTATTGAGTTTCCAAGCTTTTATGAGCAATAAAGTGTCTTAATTAGCCATATGTTGTTATAAATGACATTTCAGCATTTAAAATTCACTTTTTAGGCAATGTACAGTCATCAAATTGCATGCATGTAAAAATATATAAGGATTTTAAGTAGAAAATATAAATAAAGCTCAACGCTCTCAACGAAGCAGATCAGGAAACTCTGAGAAGTGCAGAAGTGAAGGGAAAAGTGAAGCATAAATAATTCAAAGTCAACACGGAGAGGCAGGGCTGCCTGCAGGCGCTCGTGCGGGGAGACGTTTCCCAGGGCAGCAGACTGTCGGGGGAGGCAAAATAGCCGTGGGCTGCTGGCCGGGAGCTCCGGGGGCCTGGCGGGGCTGCTGCCGGGGACAGCGCCTCCAGATGTGCCTTCCAGATGTGGGGGTGGCGGGCTGCGTCCCGGGCGGCCAGATGTGCGGGGATCTGTGCAGCTGTGCCCAGCCTGCCAGTGATGCTCGGGGCTTCTGGCTGTGCCCGGGGCTGCCCAGCTGTGCTGGGGCTGCCAGATGTGCGTGTGGTTGTTCCAGATGTGCACGCACACACAGCTATCCAGATGTGTCTGGGACTGCCAGCTGTGCACAGGGCTCTTCAGTTGTGCCTGGGGGGATCCAGCTGTGCTCGTGACTATCCAGATGTGCCCATGGCTATCCAGATGCGCCCGGGGGCATCCAGCTGTGCCCAGGGTTATCCAGCTGTGCCCATGGCTCTCCCACCTGCAGAGCAGAGCCAGCATCTGGCTGGGTCCCCGCTCGCCAGCCCTTCCCCTTCCCTTTGCCCCCGGACCGGGAGCGCTCCAGCCTGTGACCAGCCCAGGATGGCAGGGCACTTTTGCCAACATCACCCTTTTTCCTCCGGTTATCTCTGTTCCCACATGGGCTCCTAAATAACCCAGATACCATCAAGTCTTGCAGGGAACTCCAGAGCAAACAAGAGTGAAGGAGTGCCAAGTTTCAGGCAGGTAGACCAGTCATGTCATTGTCACGATTGAACTGAGACACCGAGCACGGTCTCCTGAACATGAGTACTACTGCTACCTCAGCTTCATTGTTTTAATATCGCTGAGAAGACACTTACATCATCATAACACAATGACATGCCTATTCTTTAAGACTTTAAGTCTTAAAAACACCTGAAGTACAGGTATGTCATTGTTAAAGTAATGATTTAAGTAATCTTAAGTAATGACTTTGTCTGCAGCCAGGTGTCTCAGGAGCTGCTGTAGCTCTCAGGGTATTTGCTAATATAAAAAAGCATATTTTTTTATTAGAAATTTGTAGCTCTGTTTCTTCCTGTATACAGGTTAGGCAACGTGCACAGTGCTTAACACCATGCAGCTCTGCAGCCCTTGCCATGGGCTGGATGTGCTAGACAGAGACACAGCCCGGGAAGGGGTTTTTGGTAAGGGCATGTTCTACTTTCAGTACTTGTAGGTGTGAGTTATATTTAGCTGCCTGCACCCAATGAACAAGAACTTACTCTGCGCAAAGGCATTGCTTCCAAAGGCCCAGGATGCCAGGCTCGCCAGCACCAGCAGGCTTTATAGCCTTGCTCGTGACCAAGCGCTGGGGTCCTGCAGCAGTGGAAGGCCAGGGTGCTGCAGGCTCGGGTGGGGGCATCAGCTTCAGACCGTGGGCATCCGTGGGAACAGGGCACGTCGGGGCATCGTGCGGTGTCACACAGGGACACCTCCCTCTCCACCAGCCTACAGAGAGCAGCCGAGCAGATCCGTGCCTTCCTCTCCTTCCTCATCCTTCCTTCCTCGGCCGCCCTCCCACGGCGGGTGACTCAGAGCGGTGTCTGCCCCGCAGAGCGGCTGGGATAGCAGGAGCAGAGCAGACCTCGTGTGCCAGGAGGAGATGCCTGATGGGCTCCCGCTGCCCCTCCACATCCAGGCACCAACCGCGTGCCCAAGAGCTTCCCTCGCCCTGCGGGGACCTGCTGCTCCAGGTCTCAGCAACGAGTCCTCCAAGGCTGGGCGAAGCACCAGCCATGGTCTTCAACCAAATCCTTCAGCCCTTCTGCAACACTGCTGCAGACAAGGGTATCGAGGAGGTTTGGGTGACTTGGGCATACCTGGGGACAGGACATACCGAACTGGAGCTCAGACATCTACATTCAAGGCTCAATTTTGCAAGCACGTATCTATCTTAGATGACTTCTTTCCAGGCCATGGCCCAAGAATACCCACCTGCAGAATAGTCTTGGACACCCATGAGAGAGCAGGAAAGCTAGGACCCAGCAAAGGCCGGTGGAGGGGAGGACGCTGGAGGGGAGCAGAGGTGGGAGCCAGCCCACCCTGCCCTCTGCGAAGTCCTGCACCAGCAGCTCATCCCTACCGACCCCTTGGGGGTTAAGTCACCAGGGGCAGTCGCTGCAGGTGTGAACGGGGAGGCTTCCCTACCCCTTTGCCCCAGACGATTTTATCAGGAGAGATGAACGAAGTGTTTTATTCCTCCAGAGAGCCCAAGGAAGGAGGCCGCGTGTGGCACAGCAGCGAGTGCAGGTGCTTGGTGGGGAGGACGTTCCTGAGGACCCCCTTGCTTCTGGGATCCACACCTAACCCTGCCAGGAGCCCCCACTGGTGTGAGCAACGTGGCCGTGGTCACACGCAGGCTTTGCTCACCGTTTCTGTGAAGCAGCACTGCCCACCACCACTGTTCAGAAATGAGGGCACTGCGTCCGAACGCAGAGGAGAGGTGGTCCCTCCTGGAAGGCTCCTCCTGCCCGGTGACACCAGTGCTGCTGCTGTGCATTTCCCAGCAGCGTGGGAGGATCCTGCATTTTGCCTCACCTGAAAGCCCTCTAGCCACCAACGCAGGCACCCACGCGTTGTGCTGGTCATCTTCAGCTAATGGTCTCTCCTCGGCTGCTGGCGAGAGCGGGGAGGAAGAAGGGGCTGATGCAGCAGGTCTGGGCACGGGTATCTTTGCTGCAAGGCCAGCATGGGGGTCTAGGCACCCTCTGACACCCCAGGGTGCTCCTGCCAGCTTCCCCTCCAGAGAGCACCCACCTCTTCACGCCCTTGCTCGGTGTCCCCCATGCACACACGTCCCCAGCACCCCGCGGCTGCTGGCTACCATAGGTACCATTAAGGTGCTGCGACATCTCCAGACTGGGAAAGCCAGCACTGAGCTACCACCAAACGCCAACTAGTCAAGGAAGAACAGAGGAGCTATCAGCAGCATAAACTGCCTCCTCAGCACCGAGAGAGCCAGCAAAGATTGATTTTTAGGGGGTCTGAGTTTCCCACGCTCCAGCCGCCTCCGAGAAGGGAAACTGCTTCGGATTGCAACCTGACGCAGCAATGCAGGAGCTGCTCCCTTCCCCCTCTCTCCCCCTCTCTTCCTCCCTGTTCAAGCACCGCTCTTGCCGACAATGTCTCTGCCTTGAGCACCAGACGAGTGGAGATGAGCAAGAGCAGGGCTCTGCGAGCAGTTGTGCACAGAGGGAGCTGATGACGTGGTGGCTGCCTCAGCTCCAGCGGCTGCAACCAGTATCTGAATCCGGATTAACACACTGCCCGGGCAATTCCACTGTTTGATTTTCCTGAAATATTTGGCAGATTACTCATTTTATCTTGATCTTCACTTCTCATCAGTCACTTTTTAGGCTTCAGAAACTATTTTTATTTTCTCTAGAACATGATTCTGCCTTTGCCGTGTTTATAACACGATGGGTTTTTTCCTCATTAGGATGAGGTGGCTTTGCAGCTGAGAAATTAAGTGGCCCTTTCTGGCCACCTTTCCAGAGCCAAATTTCAGATCACCAGTGGGTGAGGCAACAAGCTGGAGAACACCCATTACAAATTGTTTGCATTCATCATCTTGTGTTTCTTAGTTTCAGACGAGCAAATGAGAAGGTAATGAATCACCGCTGTTAAATATTGCCAAGTTTTTTTTCACATTTGCCAAAAAAAATCAAAGCCACACATTTAATAAACAGCAGTTTAAAGATGCCAGAGATGTGGGGTCCCGGCTGCTCTCAGGGAGCACGGAGGCTCCTCCAGGAGCTTGAACGGGATTTCACTGTAAGCTCTAAGCCAGACCAGGCTTCAGGTACCCTAGTCCTTCTGTGGGCGAGAAGATTTGAAAATATTCCAGAGATTTGAAAATACTCTAGACATAATTTGCTTCAAAAAAATGGTGAAGGCTATTTTATTTTTATAACCAAAGTTCTTGATTTTGACTTAGCAAAGAAGAGCAGAAAAATGCCCTGATGCATATCCTGGCCTCTCCGTTGTCAAGGCTGGGACGTACAGACAATAATATATGGCAACCCATACAACAGCCCTACCATCATTTGGGACAGATTGGGCACATACAGAGGCTTTCTTTGAAATCTCTTGGACAACATAGACTTTTTTTTTTTTTTTTTTAATTTAACACCTAAACCCAGAATTTATGCCATCTGAAAGGCAAGAAACTCACAGTAGCTCTCCAGGACAACATTCCTTGGAGTGAGCAGGGAGATGTTCCTCACTTTCCTGAAGTTTTGAGCAAAGAAAAACTCTATGATTCTTAAAGAATACGGACCTGCTGACCCCCTTGTCAGAGGTACAGAGAATACTAGCAGATTGCCAAAAAATAAAGGGCCTCAAAAGGTCAAGATGTCAAGAGGCACAAGATGACTTAGTCTCGGACTAATATCTGATGATTCCACGAGTCTGTGCGATACCTCCTCTGTCCCTGTCGCGGAAGGGCATGCCCCGGTGACTCAGAGATACTTTCTTGAGTAATTGCAGAGGAAGTAATATAAACCATGGGGAATACCTTTTCATTAAATTAAAAAAAAAAATCGCCTTTCCATGCTCAGGGACTATTCCAAAATGCACAGCCCATGTGCTTTGTTCAATCTGATTTGGAGCCCCGCCACTTTCCAAAGAAGACAACACACTATCCAGACTGCTGGCCAGGACCCAGCAACCACAGCCAGAGGATGAAATGCAAAAGGAATGTCCTTGGGCTGGGTGCAGGAGAGCCAGAATAGTAACCAGCGAGGGCGATTTTAGCTCGGTTTCTAAACATCCATTTTAACACTTCCTAGAACTGCCTGGAGAACAACAGTTTCCTCCTTCTGTAGATGCAGACCACAGAGAGATAAAACTCTTTAACTCCTTCCACAATAAAAATTAAAAAGCATTATCTGTGCTGTACAAAGAATATAATCAAGCACTCCATTGTCATTCAAGATTAATTCAAACTGCAAGAGATCCAGGGCTCAAGAAGACCTTGAGTCTTGAAGACTCAAGAGAGGTGACGGTGCCTGGCAGTTTGGCCGCCTTAGCCAACCAAAACAGAGGCTGCAGATCTGTGTGTCTTCTATAAATATAACTGGGGCAAAATACAAGAAGAAATAAAATGCCTTTGATTAAGGCCGATGTTGCACAAGCATGCATAGACACAAAACCTGGCACAAGCGTGAGGAGGAAACAAGGGCAAGGTCCGTATTATTCAAAGCAGTGAAAGGGGATGCGGATCAGCCTTTCTGCAGAGGAATGAGAACAAGAAGCTAATTTTAAGATAAAGTTTCATCACTGAGCAAAACCATGCTGTGGCTGGCTAGGGCGACTTGGCTTAGTCAATGCTCTGCTAACGCCTCTGTGGGCTAATTGAGAGGTCCCACAAGCAGGCACGGTGGGTCTGGAGCGAGCACAGGACGTACTGAGCTTGCACCATGAGCCCTGCTGTGGTGCATAAAACCCACTCAGATCACCCACCAGTGTATCCTTAGTCCTATGCATTCACATTGACAAACATATGTTGCTCCGTGGAACTATGGCAAAACTAAAACTGGATGAGATTTTAAAGTTTTGAGTGTTCAGGTGGGGATTCTTCTAAGACCAGTGAAGGTTCCCCAATGCAGTGTGCTCTAAAGAGCTTCTGCCTTCCCCAAAATAGCAGGGAACCTTGAAGATGTTCATGCCACAGTCTGGGTGTCTGAATTCCTGTGAATGATTTAAGTGTGATTTGGATAATCCAAAAGTTCCGCAGTGAACTTCTCACAGAGAGTGAATTTCACTCCAAAGAAACAGTCCCAGCTTTTCTTGGCAGCATCACTTTACTGAGACTCTCCAACAAGAGTCTATTACACAGAGTACAGCTCATAAAAATCATCTCTCCAAGCTTTGAGAAATGATCATTTCTGTTAGTGTTCAGTTAATTCATAATGAGTTAGGCCATTTTCTGGTCATTAATCTAATTTTGTACGTGACTAAGACACAGGTACTTCAGATGGCTTTGCTTAAGACTAAAATCATACCAGAGATTCTTATCTCATCAACACAAGTCCTCATCGGATTTTTTTGGTGGAGGTGGAAGGAGGTGCTACTTGCATGAGCCCTCACTGGAAATTCCCTCCGTCCATCACTCCACATCCTAGGGCAGCTATCCCCGAGCTGCAGGAAAGGAAAGAGAAGCCAGCCCTGATCCACAGATGAGAGACCTCAACTGTCAGATCACGGCCACGGTGGTTTTAATTCTGAATGAATATTTACAGATGAGTCACTGTTGTAAAGAACAACTGAGCAGTGTACGTACATGAGCGCACCACAGGTTCCATCCTCCTTTCTGATCTTATCAGCCCTCCCTTTTCTTTTTCCACCATGGCTGCAATCTAAGAATGCATCTGCCTATCATGCTATAAAAAGAATAAAGAGAACAAGGTGGAGACCTCACTCAATAGTTCTGTTTTTTCCAGCAGTAGAAGTCAGTGCTGCCCACACTCTTCCCTTCTGCCCACTGAGCAGCGAGTCATTTCTTTAGCCAGTTTTGAGATAATGCAAAATCCCTCCTGCTCCCCTACCTGAAATAGCCCCTCGCTGCCCTTTCCAGAGGAAGAAATTCTTCCATACGATTTGAATGCAGCTACAATATATTTTATCAGGATGTACGCTTGTCCAAACAAAGTATCTGCTCCATCACTTCCTTTTTCCGAACTACTAAAATCGAACTATTTTTGGCTTTATCTCCAGCAGGGTCACAGCTGTGTGACGCCTGGGACGGGGCCAGCCACGTGCGACTCTGCTGCTGGACGTGCACAGGGCACGGCGTGTTACCCAAACGGCTCGGGCCATTGCTGGGCTCACGGAAAACAGAGCAGGAATGAGGTTTTCTTACAAGAGGTCAGCTATACGCCATGGTGACAAGTATTCGCCGTTATTCAGCCCAAATCTGACTTAATTGATATAAATCCAATGATGGTGCAATGCAAAGCTGCTGGGTCCACTGTCCTAAAGTGGCTGGGGCTCTTACTCATACAAATAGATAAAGAACCTGAAGGACAGAGCAACCATGTATTGCTAAAACTACGCAAAATATCAACAAATGCAGCAGCAACAACTTCACAAAATAACTAGCCAAACCAAAAGGCAACTAGGAGGAGCTACAGAGGATCCTGGTGATTTTAAAAGTATTGATGATAAAAGAATAAAACCAAATTGTTCATAGACAAACACAAGAACAGAGATCATGATCGTGTCACGACGGGTTCTGCTGTAAGCCCCAGCACACAGGGAAGCTGCTGGAGCTGTAATAAATGCTCTGCGAAAGCATCAGCTGCAGGACGAGCAGTGAAATACAACACCAGCACAGGCAAGGCAGCATCTGTGCGGCAGGAAGCAGCTTATCAGCTCAGCCGGCACACGTGCACCTTTATTGCTTTTGCATTTCAGGGAGGAAGAACTCTTCTAACATGACAATCAAAACTATCCCCGGGCATTGCTCTTTTTTTTTTTTTTAAGGGTAGGAAAATCTAAAGTGTGTGGAAAAATATTAGGAAAATTTCTGCAGTGTGGGAGTCTAAGTACAGCAAAATATTTAAGCCAAAAAGTGGGGTTTTTAGATGGGGAATGAGCAGTTTACTGCATGTATGTTTGTGGTGCGGTCTGCACTGCTGCTGTCCGTGCAGGCGGGACAGGGCGCCCAGCGAGCAGAGCGGGGGCTCCCATGGTGGTCCAGGCAGGAAGGGAGGGCTCTGCACAGCCCAGTGGCCTCCAGTTCCTGCACATTAAATACATGAAAACTGTCCAAACAGAGTCAGCGTCCTCTGGGCGAGTGCTGTCCTTATCTGCCCCTGCTGCCCCCAAGAGCAGGGAAGGAGCTGCCCCTTTGGGACCGTGCCCAGCATCACGACCGAGCCAAATCCACACAATCCAAAGGAAGGTGCAGCGCAGGGCTCCCACATCCCACTCCTCGGAATGGGCTCTGGCTGTCTCGCCTAGCACAATCCACCAAAATTGCCCCAAAAATCCTTCAACAGCATCTGAGGAGACCTTCTCCGGGCAGGGCCGCGAAGCGGCCTGCAGCCACAGCCATGGGATGCAACGAGCTCTGGAACATGCCGTTTGTATGGAGAACAAAGCAGCAGGGTTCATAAGCACAGAAAGGCAGAGATTTCAGCGACACTGAAGTAGCCCTGCTTTATCTTGCACCAGTTCTTTACACAACGATGCTTCATAAAATCATTTGAACACTTACAAACAAGCAAACAAACCCCCTTAAACATCTGAATTACGCAGATCCTACTAAACTGAAAGGGGAATCTTCACTCTGGAAACTTGCAGGCTCCTAAATCAGATAAGAAACTAAGAGGTTCCATTTCCTAGGTGAATTCTCACCTTTAGTCCCCAGTGCAGACTTATGTGCGGGGAGGTATTAATCACTTCCGTGAGCGCTGCACGTATAAAAGGAAGTAGCGGCCCAGGCGCAGGCAGTTGAGGAGGTGCTGGTGCAGCCCCATGGCCACGATGCTGCCCTTAGTCCTGGCTTTGCTGGGCTGCGCAGCGCTCGGCCGCCCGTCGCCGCTGCCGCCCGAGGCGCGCGCCGCGCAGGACTGCCGCGTGAGCTGCCTCGTTTTGGAAACTCTGGAGGACATTAGAGGACTGGCTGTTAAGTTTGTTCCAATTTCCTGCCACCAGGTTCTCAGGTCTGCTCTAGTGTGGCGTTTGCTAATGTCGTTTTTATCCTTCTGTTTCAGGAGGCCACCAAAAAGACATCTCTGGTAAGGCTGCTTTCTGTCTCAAACGGCAATGTTTTATGCTCACGGGACGGGTGCTCTGCTTTGGGGACAAAAAGGGAAAAGGAGGGATCGTCAAGAGCCCACTCAGGACATCTGCAGCTTCTTATGCCCTCAAAATAAGTCTCATTTGGCATGTGAGTGGTTCATGGGTTTGTGGGAGAACTCAGCAGAAACACACAGTGGAAGAGGTGTTTTGCAGAGGCTCAAAGTCAATAGCAAGCAGTGGAATCCTTACGCCTGGCGTCTCCACAGTGCCTATAAATTCCAGCAGGATAAATCCTCCTCAATGAATAGCTAGCAATGCAAAACTACTGCCCTGAAAAATCAGTGCTCAGGCCTCTGTGTCTTAGGTATAGCAAGCGCATAGAAGCTTGCTTCCAGTGAGTGCTGGCAATCCCTGTTCTTAGGGGAAACACTGCCAGAAAAGAAGATCTTCCAAAGTCAAATGGAGGGCACTGCAAAGGAACAGGGGGGAACAATAACACCAGCAACGGGTTCCAGGAAGAAGAGCAATGGAGACCAACAGCAGGTAGCATGACTTGAGGCACTCATACACCACGGCCTTCCTCTATTTAAATGGTGTTCAGGAGGAAACCAAAAAGTCCCCAGTTCTACCTGTTGCACCTAGACAGTCTTGCTCTGCACAGAGCCCTGTTCTAAAGAAACTTCAAGCCCTTAGCAGGAGTCAGCGGAGAAGCAATAGGCTGCAGAAGTAGTGGTCTCCTCTAAGTGGCCAAGTATTAATTATTGCACTTAATTCGAGTATTAATTATTGTCCTTACTGTCTGAGATGACACTATTTCTTGAAATAGGATCTTAATTCCATCCTGCGTGTTGTGACAGCAACGTGCTATGAAAAAGACAGAAATAACTATATGCCTTGCTCTTCCAAAAGGACCTGACGGAGCCCGTGGATAACGTATTCTCATACCTGGAAAGATTTATCCAGGTCCTGGAAAAAATCAACCTGCCAACAGAGAGGACAGTTACAAAGAAGCTGCGGAAAATCCTTGCTGCAAGAAATTCCTGCCCCGGATGGAGAGTATGTTTGGAATGGATTTTTCTGCTTGCTGTTACACTTAGCTTAGATTATTACAAGAAGATACTTGTCTTTCTCCGGACTTCAATTAGAAGGATGCAGTTCCCAGCAGATGGATGGATGGGATGCAGATGGATGGATGGGATGTAGCTGTATGGATGGGATGCAGATAGATGGATGGGAATGCGGATGGATCTACCTAGCAGATGCCCTCTAGCCCATGGCCTGGCCGAGCTGGTCCCAGGCTGGGGGCAGCGCAGGGTGCCCCAGTCAGGAGCAATTTGCTGCCCTGGAGAGTCACTGCAGCCTGAGGCTTCACACGGAGCCCCGTCCTTCTGCTTCCTCGCTGCAATGAGCACCTCTCCCGGAGCCCTGGGATCTTAACAGTAAGGAAGAAAGAAGATATTTAAATGGGGGACCTAAACAAACCTGCCTTTCGAAAAGAGTAAAATCTGGCAGACCTCAGCGCTCAGGCACAGTGGCAGGCCTGTTGGTATTCTTGATATGAAATAAAGAACTGCAGTTAGGAAATGGAATACAAATTATATGTCCAAATTCTGGTCTGTTAACGCTGTTTTCTTTTTCTTTTTCATTTTCTTTTTTTTTTTTTCTCTGTTCCCTCTAGAATCCTGGCTGGGACCTGATGCAAGATAAGAATTTATATCAAAGCTTGGAATATTTATTAAGGTTCCTAAATCATAATGCCTATTCCTTGGAAAAAGTGTAGGCTTCAAAGAAGACTGAAGCATCTACGGCCCAGCCTGCCAGAAGACCTCATCTTCACATATCTTAGTCTGGGTATCCTCACTCTGTTGAGTAAGGCTACTGAAAGTCATTATTTAATTATTTATTTATACAAGTATGTGTTAAAATTAATTTATTCTATTTATTCGTAGATATTTTAAGCTATTTGTCCACCACTATAATGAAAAATGCAAAAAGATACTGATTGAGAAGGTTGTTATTTAATAATGAGCAATGAGGAGCTCCTGTTTCCTTCTCCTATCTCCCTGTTTTCTCTGTTGCAATATTCGAAGCAACTTTCTCAGAGCTGCATCCTCCCCAGGTCGGGACATCCCTGCACCTGTTGGGACCCATTCCATCAATAACTAACCAAAAACTGGTGCCTAAGACTACCACCCTTGCCAGATGGTGCCTAACAGGCCCCGTTCCATTTATTTTCACCAAATGAAGTCTTCATGCATAGCTGGTTTTAATGCTGTCATATGCCCAGCATTGGGTTCTTGTATCTAGAGTTTCCTGATGCCTTCGGTGCGGAGTTTTAAGTCTTTTTAGAGGAGGTCAGAATAATGCCCAAAGCAAAAATCTTGTAAAAGGATGCAACTGCTACTGTTAAAATCATACTTAAGTCCCTGTATTTATTGATGTTCTATTTTATGATTTCAGTGTAACCATTTTAAAATGCAAAAAAGGGGACTGCAAATTGTTTCTTAAAGAACTGTTTGTTGCCCATGCACTGCATATAAAATAAATATTTTTAGAAAAACAGATTTGTGAAACTTTGATGCAAAATTACAAGATGTAATCAAACTCTACCAGAAATTATGCAAAATAAATGCCTTGCAAAGATGTATATCATCGTCTTTTTTTTTTTTTTTTTTTTTTTTTTTTTTTTATATTATGGTGCCTTAAAGAATATTCTGTTTAAACAAAATCAGAATAATCT
This sequence comes from Nothoprocta pentlandii, assembly GCA_013398315.1. Lineage (NCBI taxonomy): Eukaryota > Metazoa > Chordata > Aves > Tinamiformes > Tinamidae > Nothoprocta > Nothoprocta pentlandii. The sequence goes on along the minus strand of VZSG01000278.1, from coordinate 125,389 downwards.
AACCAGGGTCTTCTGCTGGCTAGTGGAGCCTCAGCCGCAGCTGTGAGGCAGCTCTGACCACAGCAGGGTGGGTTCCCTATTAATCCTTTCTATATTTTTTCCTGTAAAAATATCTTCACCACTTGTGCTTGCAACCAGCTATTCCAAAACTAAGGCACAACTCTAGCACTTCCATACTGATTTTCATTTTCATTGAAAGGTTCAATCCTGTTTAAGTATAAAATTGACTTCCCCTGCATGACTCTCCATTAACAAGAGGATTCTTCTTTACTGATTAATACCCGAGTTTGTCTTTATTTCTAGCAGGTAAGACGCCCTTTCTGATGCGCAGGAAGGGCAGCTCTTCCCTACCTGCACATTCCCATGAAGCAGAGGAATAAAAACCACAGCCCATGTGGAGAGGACGGGCTCCAACCAGAGGTGGTTGATGACTGACTCCAAGGCTAGTGGTTAATGAGTCAAAACCTACCTAATCCAATGCATTATCCTAGTCTTTTCCTCCAAGCTCTTGGGCTAGGCTAAGCCAGAGAACACGCGGCTTGCTTGCTCTTGTAGTTAAGTGCAGGTACCAGGTCCACGCTTAGCTAAACTCGGGTTTGGGCGGCGTTTCTGCTCGGGGAACGGGCTGCCGCTGCACTCTAGATGGCACTGCTTCACCGGGGACAGGGACCAGCAGCGCCCGGCTTGTGCTAAACCTGCTCTTAAGCCACCCTTTACTGACTGCAACCACAAAATGCTCACAACGGGGAGGAAAGTGAGAAAGGCTTCAGAGGGGCTGCTTGGGGACCAGACCTGGAGAGGTGCCCCGGGCTCCAACTGATTGCCTCGCTCTCCAGGCTCCAAGGTCTAAAGCTTCCTGGTTCTCCCATATTCTGCATTCCGGGCAATCTCGGGGCTCGCTTGCTGAGCCCGGCTTCGCAAAATTCCCTCTGCCAACAGCCACAGAAATCCCTCCGCTGCGTAAAAATAACGACAGGCTATAACGGTCCTGATATTGATGCTGGCAAGAGATTAGAGATGAAAAGGGGTTAATAAGAAATAGCAGATTGTTGTCTCTTACTGGGGCAAAAACTAAGAGAAAAGGCAGCGCTGCTATAATGACAAGGAGCCTGAAGCACCTAACAAGAACTGCCAGGCGAAACGTCAGCGTGAATTGGGTGAGGAGGGAGTTATTAAATGCAGGATGATAATGATGGTGATACAGAACACACTTCTAGTACGTGCAGCAGTACAAAAACACACATATGGAGCTGCTTTCCTAAGTTTCTTTAAATTGCTAACATCCTTCTAGTCCTCTCCTCTGTTTCTAAAGCATTTTGATATTAAGCCATGATATGCTTTCCAAGTGGCTGAGCAACATGGTTCCAAATGATGATTAGTGTGAAAATCATTAGAAAAAATGGATTTAATAACTGCCAGCATTTACCTAATGGCTCAGATGGACAAATAGACTGCAAGTGGTTTGCACCTTATGGTTCTGGCTATGAAATCCCTGTATGGAATAACACCAGGTGGAACCAGATGGTCAGCGATTTCCCCTGCAGCTGATCCAGAGCAACACTGAGACACGTCAAGAGAGGGGGTCCCTCTTGCCTGGTTCGAGCAGAGTCCTGGAATGCCGGGCAAATCCGTGTCTCCTTTTGCCAGCCTGTGAGAATCCCACCTGCAAAGCCCCCATTCACTGCGCTGCTGAGCACTGTGAATGTCCCCTGTCATTCAGCCCTTTTTGCACACATGCACACGTTCATACGGGCATGTAAATCCAAGCCATTAATTAGTTTTGGGAAGTGCTACATAAAGAACCAAGCACAATTAACGAAGTGACAGACGCTTCCCCCCACCATGATAAGTGGCAGCTGACAGCTGTGATTAAAGGGTTACGCAGCACTGTCAGAAAAAATAGTTTTGTCACAATAAGATCCAGTCTTCACACTTACTAATTACGATGAAAAAATATTTTGCTTTATTTGCAGGTCAAAGAAAAATTATTTCCTATAGAGAGAGCGGGGGGGGAAAGTAATCAGTATAGTTTTGAAAGGCTTTTGTACAACACTGTTCACCTCTCTGCTCTCACATTTCCTGCCAAAGGAACATTATCGAGATGCTGACAGATGTTTAGGGCCTGTGGGCTCCATCTGCAGCCGATGTTGACTATGCAGGCACCAAAACCACTAACGTTGTGATAATTTACAACAATATAGGACCAGGCTCATCTGATAGGAAGCAGGGAGCCTCATTATTGTGTTGCTCCGAGTGGAATAATTTCCTCGGATATAAATGTTATTCTTTTACATGGTCTCGCAGCTCATTAGTGACCTCGGGCATTGCTAGTTCTTGCACCAAAATGCTCTCCTCGAGTAAGAAGCTTCAAGAACTAGAGCATTAATCACCAATGCTTCTAAAATCAGATATACCGTGAATTCTACTGCTTAGGTTGTAGTTTGTTTCCTATTTTTAATGATCTAGAAATGAGATAAGATAGCAATCGTATCCTGCACTTACCCAGCTTCGCTATATAAGTGAACTTAATATCTGCCATTAGAGTTGAGCTAGAAAACACGGCACTGTTCGGATAACTAGACTGAGCTCCCAAATACAGCACTTTTAAAATGTACCTTCACATTTTCCTGTTGCTGCTTAGCTCTAGGCCAGCCAGTTGCTTTCTTCCCGAGAAGGAGACATCAGTTTTGCAAAACAAGACTATATCTGCAATAATCAAAGAAATGCTTTGTTTACTTGAAGCTGAAAACGAGAACTTAAAGGTAAAGCTCTTTCCATTTCTCTCTCCCAAATGGACTTCGAGATGATTTAAAATTCACAACTAACTGATTTCTATCATTCCTAGGTGGAGTTCACCATCCCAACACACATAAAGGTAAGTAACTGCTGCTTATTATTCTATTATCATCAGAGTATTGAAAGGGATGCACGGTTTGCAAATTTAAAGGATTATCTATAGTGACCTCTTCTATAATGGGCCTGAGCACTTTGGAAGGCAATACACAAAATAACATCCAAGTTAGGAACTGCCAGTCCAGAACAGCATCATTTTGCATTGAGCCTTAACCAGGAGCCTGGGGGAGAGGTGCAGAGCAGCTGTTACATTTGCTATATTCTATATAACATATATATGTGTTATATAGCTGTATCTTCTGTAAGATTTATCAACAATTCTTTCAAGAAAAAAAAAAAAGAGAAGGGCATTTGGTGGCAAAGTAGAACAGTTTGTTTTCCCTATTTCTCCTAGAATAGGAATTGTGCATACAATGCCATGAAGAGGTTTATTAAGGAACTAGAAAAGGTACCCAACTGTATGTGCACGAAGGGAGTTAAAGCAGGTATGGAACGGCTACAAGAAACCTGCCCTCTTTTGAAGGTAAGCTTTGACTTTTTACTTCATTTTAATTTCAGATATTTTCTTTTACCTATCAATGCATAAATTATTTTTCCTATAACTTGACATTCACCTCTTGGTAAATTTTAGCTCAGTTTTGAGATTTGGAAAACAGCAAACTGTTCGCTCTAATTTAGTGCAGCTGCAGCCCCAAGGAGGCTCCGGTTGTGCATTGTCTTGCACAAATTATACAGACTATATTAATGTCGCCCAGTTAAACTGGCAGGAAGGACGATGGTTTTATTAGATGCAATTAATAATAAACAAAAGACCCAGTGCAGCTTGTCCTAGAGGACGAGCAATGACTAGCAGAGAAGATACAGACCAGGAATGGCACAAACCAGGGAATTTGCCTTTGGAAAAGCTGTTATCCAGCCTCTGTGCTCCATATAAGCGGTGTCCCGGGAACAGTAAGGAAAATGCAGCAGTAGGGTGGAGTTCTCCCATAGCTGGGGTATCAGGAAGGCATCTCTTCTTATTCCTTAGAAGTCTTCTCCCCATGACCACCAATGCTCAGAAGAGATGAAAACAAATTTCCAGCACTTCAAAAGGTGCCTGGAAAACTTCTTGAAATGGATCAACCAGAGCAAGGAATGCGACAACAGGGTGATACCGGGAATGGATTGGTATGAGGATGGTAAATGCAGCTGCCCCGACTCAAGGAGATACCAGAAAGGATCCTTGTGAGATCCCAGCTCCGCGGGGACAGGACTGGGTGGGGAAAGAGACGTTGTTTTAAATTACAATCTTTGTTGAGTGCCAAAGCAAACAGGGATATTGATATTGTAAACTAATTAAAACTTTATACAAGAATATGGCCAAGTTGTCATGATTTATAGAACTCAGTTACTGAAAGTGCAAGTTTGTTATATCAGAGATGCAAGGACAGGCACAAAGGTTTTCTTATTTTGCATATAGGGGAAGAAAACCTAACTTTCCTCCATGGACCATAAGCCCATGCAAAAACTTTGCTAACTGGGGCTAAGAGAGCAGTCTGCATAGGCTATGTGTGCTACCAGATAACTCAAGACTCACAAAATTCATCAGAAATGCAAAGGACGCAGCCCAGCCCTTCAGAGCAACCCATGGAGGGCAAGGGGGGACTTTGAAAACTCTTCCTGTGTTTAAAGTGCCTGGGAGGAAGAGGACACCCACTATATACAGGCTGCTTTAATTTACACGGCACAAAAATCAACTCCACGCTTGAAATTCCTAGCATTTAATAAGTCTGAACAATACAATTAAATAAATCTTGAGGTTTCATGTGACTTCCACATCTGCTGCAATATTTTCTCACAACATATGGAATGATTTTTGCTATTCATTTTTCAGATTTTTACAGTATGCATCATTTACACAGTCTGTGACTCAATGTATGGCAATTTAAGACCAAAGCCAAAGTGGTGCTGAATCATATGCTTTTAAAATGTTACAAGGCATAATATTCCATGAATGAGAATGGAGTTAGCTCCGTGTACAGCAGCACAAAGGTGGTGTCAGACACCTTTTTTTTTAATATATTTGTATTCTTGCAAAATAGTTTTAGTCTTAGGTAGGAAAATAATCGGTAACTGCTGATTTCAAGGGTTTTGTCCCCAAGACTTGAAGAGGAGAGGGGGAATCCAGACTGAAGGTCTCTTGCCATAGAGCCAATATCTCTAAATATAGAAAGAAATATGGTTTGCCATAAAGTTGATCCAAAAGGCAACTACGCATGATTCTAAAGGGGTCTAACAAGCCTCAATTAGATAAAAATCCATAATTCTTCTAAGCCTAACAAGAGCTTGAGACAGAAGTTCAGATTTATTGTGATAAAACATGGCATAGTCATCAAAACTTCTTCCTCTCGGGAAGAGCACAGACACTAATGTGCAAGATAAACCTTATCTTGGTACTCAGACATCTGTTAGCACTGCAGGAGCTTCACCACTCGAGCACTCGCGCAATACCCAACTTCGATGAATTTGCAGGACAAGAATGTGTGTTGAATCACTAAGAACAATAGAACTCACTCATAACGAGAATGGTATTTATCATATATATTTATATACATATAAATGTATATTTACACAAAAGCCCAGAGTAGCTTCACAAAGCTGTAGACTTACATTAGTCAAAAGCAAACCAACAAAAAAACCAAGACGAGTCCTTCTCTCCAGCCCCCTGGGGAAAACCAAAAGAGCACAAAGACTTCTGGAGTTGCCCGTTTCCCAACACACATGCTGAAGGCCAATCAGTATCAGCAGATTTGGCGGATACTACCCCTTTTCTAAAAGTCACAATTGTAAAAACCAGACAAATATCCCAGAGAGGTCAGCGTGCAAACTGCCACAGCTAACAGAAGATATCGCAGATAACAGGAGCGCTGGTATCATCAGAAAAAAAAAAAAGATTCTCTGAAGGAGAAGGTTGTTAAGGGCAGAATGTCTTTCCATTGCCTCTGTGGTCAGATGTGGTGAGACAAGCTTGGGTTTTCCTGCTGTGCCCTTCTAGAAGCTTCTCCCTGACACCCAAATTAGTGTTTAACGCTGAACACGGCCCCTCGGCTCACCTCCAAAGTTGCCAAATTCCATTGACTCTGGTCAGAAAGTCCCGTATCACCCCAGCATGATTCACATCTGCTGCAAGCCACAAAAGGAACAAAATCCCCCATATCCAACTCCTGCTGTGTCCACGCCTAACTTTAATTCATGTATACATATTTTTAATACATCTAACTTGCAACCCCATGCATTAAATTCCGGAACAGGAAAGAACTCAAAAATATTTTCTAACCTGACAAATTAGACATCTAGCAGCAACTCACTGACTTCACGGATGCATTTACTTGGACTGGGCAACATTTCTCACACACGTTTCCCATACTCAAAACGTTTCCTTTCCACAGTACCGGCTATTGCCTCTGCCCAGCCAGGCCACCTCTGCCGTCACCAACATGACCTTAGATAACTGCAGACCACGCTGCTCAATCTTTGCTTATCCGATCAGAGATGTTCTCTGCGAGACAAGAGCTACGGGCACTGTGCAGCCAGGGCTCCTATATCTGGCAAGGAAGAAGAGTTGTTGAAAAGCGAAATAATAGGACATTTATTTAAATGACAGAATATAGCGGGAGAAAACTGGCACTCTGCTCGGATGTTTAATAAAGGAGCGAGCAGATGCGGCCGCCGGGCTGTCCCTTCCCGGTGGCACTTACAGTAAGCCTCCCAAGCTCACCCACGTTCATGTGAACACCAGGCCCACGCAAAGCGCTCCGAAATCTAATTCTGAAAACAAGAGTCATTTGCAAAGGGCATCTCCTTGCAGAGCTCTGAGAAACTAGAGCAGCCCCATCTTGCACCAGCGTGACCCAAAACTGCGAGTTTTGCACAGCGGGGCCCTATGTGCGCCCAGCCCTGCTGCAGGACTGGGACTAGCCGCCCCGCTGAGCCAGGCTTTGCCTCCCCAGGACACACGGCATTTGCTCAAGCAAATGAAATATAATATCCATAAGATATTGCACACAGCTCCCACTTCTTTCCCAGGAAGTGTTATCTGGAACAAACGACATACCGAATTTCTCTTCCAAGGGATGAGTCAGGTTTCTGGAGCAAGGTATATTTATGAAGCAAATTTCACTTCCTGCACTTTCCAATACTTGCTCTGAAAGCTATATTTTTGATGAACATGTGGGCCCTATCTTACAATAATTATCCAACAGGAGAGGACATAACACCCTGAAGTGAATCCCATCAAATGCAGGAATGAACATCTCAGAACATGGAAGAGCATTAGGTTATGGTAAACATAAGAGACCATGCTTGAGTTTAGAAAATGACAGCCCTTTGCAGTCACAGAAATTGCTCTTTCAGCAGCTCTTACTGAGCCTGCCCATGGTTCGCTGCAGCCGAATGGTGCTTCCAAGTGCCAATGTTTGGGGCAATGGAAAGCTGTGCCATAGGTTCACCATTCACACTCTGTAAGGCAGAGCAGCAGAACTGTTTATGCCCTGTAATATATCAAAGGGTAAAGAAATTCTGCAGGCACTGAGGTCACAATATCTACTTAACTTGTCTGGGTTTTTTTTTTTTTTTTTTCTCTCTCTCTCCTTTTTAAACACATCATCGCTGGCTACTTCCTTGAGCACTGACTTTCTTGAGCTGTAGTGGGCTGAAGTGCAGGTTTCCTGAAAGCTCTCCCACCTCATTCTGATAGCAGGGTTAAAGACAGGGTGGAATTACACTTATTGAAACACAATTCCTTAAGCATTCCACTCCCAGGCAAGCATCCTTCCTCAGAAGACTTAATCAGATCTGCCCTTTGAGTTCTGCAAAAGACATTTAATTTAATGAATGAGCCTTTCAAACACAACTGTGAATGTGCTTTCCTCTTTCTTTTGTAAAGTATCGATATGAAAAATATCGTGATAAAGACAAAGATGAAAATGAAAAAAAGCAAAGGGAAGAAATGTCAAGAACTAAGATACTTGTTTGAGCTAGTGGCCTATCAGTAATCCATAAGCTCAAACTATGGTTACTATTTCCAGGAACTTTAACCTTGTATAAAAATTTATTTCCTAAAACCTTGAGATTTACAGAGATTCAGTCTAATCCTGGTCAGAAACAATCCTGAACCAAAATCCATTCTCCATATCCAATTCCCTAAATTATTGGAATCCTCATCCAGACTTCGAAGCTTTTAAGCACAAATAGTCCAAGTATCCTCAAAGACTATGAAAAAAAGAAATCTGGATCTAATTTTCTCAGCAGCACAATCTTCATTTTAACAGCTTCCATGAGTACTAGGCTCTCATATCTTCAAGTGTGTCTCATATGAGAAGTCTTGCATGCAAGGTTTTTTTTTTGTTTTTTTTTTTTTTTTTTTTTTTTTTTTTTTTTTTTTTTTTTTTTTAAAGAACTTGTAATTTAATGTCCCTATTGTGTTCTTAGGACCGGGTCTAATTTTCTCTGTGCTACAGAGAACTCAGCAAGGGCCTCTCTGGTCACCGTGCCCTGCTTAGCGCAGTTTCAGCCACCTAACACCACCCAATAAATAAAACAGAAACAAAGGGAAGCCCCTCTCCCTGTCCTCCCTCGGTTATCTGCAAATGCATCATCTCTTATCTCTCTGATCTCAGCGTCCATGCAGCCATCGCCCATTCAGACGCACACAAGATACGTCCTACTGAATTCACGGGAAGTTTAGTACCAAACCACACTTTTGGGACACCCATAACCTGCACCTCTTCTGTGTAAACCCTGACTATTATTCTTAAAAAGCTGGTTTTAATTTCAAACCTAAGAAAATAATAGCAGTTCCTCCTCAGCTTACATATTACCTTCAAATAATTGCTTTTTTTTTTTTTTTTTTTCAATTGAACAACTAGAACTACCAGTACAAACTGCTTTCCCACCAGTCAGACAGTCATTTCTATATAGCTACTAAGTCCAATCTACATCATGGAAACCAACTTACCTCTTTGCTTCATTTTTACTGCCAAGATGCTATAAAGAACAGAGTCACCTGCGATCCTCTACTTAAAAATGGGGTCCACAATGAAAAATGTTTGAGAAATATTAGCTTTTGGGTAGTTACAAGGGACAGCTATTAGCTAGAAAATTAAAAAAAAATGAAGTGTGACACTGACAGAGACCTCCCTCAGATAAAAGGCAGTGATAACGTTGTGGTTGACAAGCAAGAGGAAACAACTTAAGCCGTGGTCACTGCTTTGCCTCGGCGCAGTCCAGCTTCCATTCCCGCAAAAGCTTCACAAAATACAGTCAAACACACCTTACGTTGGCTTCTCAGACGAATGCAATGTTGCTGAAAGGTTAACGTGGATTACTCTGGATAAAGACTCTTGGAATTGACACTGCAGGGACATCCTGAGGCTACGTCCCCTCCACCGCAAGCGCCTCGCTGCAGCGCCCGCTGGTGCACAGGCTCTGCAGGAAGCGCCCGCGGCGCCGGCGCCTCGTGAAGATGGGTTTGCTCTGCAGGCTGCTAATCCCCCAGAAACTGTCGTGCAGCTTCCACACGGTCAAAGGACTTTTCTGCCCTACGATCTAGCCAGGATTCGAATCAGTCACCAGAAACATCCAAAGACAAGTTTTGGTCAGCTGAATTTCTCGGTTTTGCAGAACTCATCTTTACATGCAAGCTGTTCTGTTTCTGCAGCTTTCCATAAAGACAACATTTCTTTACTGCGCTAAAATGCACTAAAATGCAATGACAGACACCACCTAAATGCACTAAAATGCAATGACAGACACCACCTATTTGCACTACTGCCATTATTTATTTGCAAGACAGTTTAAAATTACTCTATCAACTTAATAATGCAATGATAGTGAGAGATCAGGTATTCAGGCACCCACAAACACTCAACAATATGCAAAAAACGGCCACAACAGAGTCTTGCAGAATTAATGGTTGCTCTCTCTTTAGCACATCTCTATTCATAAGACCCATTTGAAAAAACCATTGTACAATGTTGTGGAGTGCTTCTACAGACACTGCTTTTCAGTTTTCCCAAGAGCAAAGCGTAGCTGCCGAGAGTGAAAGCCCTGCCAGGAAGGGGCACGGGGTGCACCGTGCTTGGCTAAAAGGTTCTCACGGGACTGGCCCCTTTCTGCCACGCTAACAGGGCCGTGGAGCTTCTTCAAACCAGCCAGAGGCGGCTGCTTCAGATCTACGTTCTACTTGCAGCCAACCTCTAAGTCAACATAAACCACAGACAAGCTTAGAAAACAAATTGCACCAAACAAGGGAAGCTCAGTTGCTGGAAAAGATGGAAAAGAATAGGACTAAGTGCTTGGGAAAGGACAGAGAGCAGCCCCTGGGGCCTTCCCAGCCAGACCCTGCAGGAAAGGACCTTGCTGAAGGCACCTGCACTACCCACCTTATATTTGTCACATCCCCATTGGACTAACTTGCCTCTTGCTTTTTGTTTTTTTTCAGATTAAGCTATATTTTGTTACTAAAAGGCCAGCTAAACAATAAGGGCCATGTATTCCAGGAATACAGAAATATATACCTGCTAAAGAGAGTGTGACACTGGTTTCTTTGAAGGCAAAAAGCATTTAAAAATCAGCGTTTTATGTCTTCCTTTGATATGTCGAACTCACAAGTTTCAAGTGTTCTTCCCCCACAGAATGATTCAAACCACATTCTGCAACCACCCTACAGTAATTTAAGCAGGGGGACCCTGCCACCAAGAAACAAGCGAAGTATCTATGGATCAGAATAAGAATTTAGGACCAAGAATTGTACAAAAATATCAAACCAACCAAAGCTTAAAGAATATCTGAATCACATCTCCCACCTTTGCTTTCCTCCTTGAAGCACATCTGTTGCTGCTGCCATCCATCCATCCATGCTTGCCTCTTTCGCCAGCTTTGGATTGCAATTGCCCCTGATCAAATACCTGGTCCTGGAGCTTTCTGCCCCAGGGCTACCGCGTCTCGCTGCTGCGGAAACACGACCACAAGCAGCAGCCTCTCTCTCCTCCTGTCCCCAGCAATCTTTTGCTGCACCGCTTCCTCATCTTTCACCTCTTTCTCACTTTCATTCACCATTTGTGTTTCGGTCGGCGTGCAGCGTGCCAGCAGGTGCATCCCTCCGGAAGGGCATCCCGGGAAGCTGCCTCCCTGCAGCCACAGCGGGAGATGCAATCGCCTGCATCCCGGGATGAGGATTGGGTACCACACTCCATGGAACGTTTCTCAGAGGCACAGGGCGTCCGTACCCCTTCTACCTGCTGTCAGTTCCTGTGGTACCTTTTGTGCAAGGTCACTCTGCAAAAGAGTTGCCCCTCAATTGTCCTAGAAATAGAGGAAAAAACAGAGCCATGGGTTAGGTAGAAACATCATTTACCTGCTCACACCATCCTGCTTGTGCCATTTCTGCTTTAAAGAGCTGCCCAAGAGAGCCTGTTGGTCTCACCTGGCTGGAAGGAGAGCACAGAGCTGCAGACACGTGGCTGGAGAGGGAGATGAGAGATTTTCCTAGAATAACAGAATCTGGAGGGAAAATAAATCTCCCGAGAAAGAATTCTTCCACTATCACCCCTTCAAATAGCAGGGATTTTTTTCCTGATAGGTTTATTGCTTTGAGCAGCATCTCACGGCTTCTGATCCCCTCTGGTTTTCTGATCCTCAAGCTGCTCCTTATGAAACATGTGAGACACCAAGCGCGACCGCAGTCCAAGCGCAGAGGCACTGCCCGAAGCAGCACTAGGCACTTTCTGGTCTGTGTGAAGCCAAGAGCTTGTGGTTTCCCAGGTACGACCTAAAAATGGCTTCTAATTATTAAGTCTTCTCCTCCTAACTGTTTGCTAGTTCTTTTATGGAATAACATAAAAAAGCAAAGTTTCAATATGCAGGCATTCACAAAAATCTTGGATCTGTTCATGGATTTAGCAGATTTGCAGGTTGAAGGCTCAACAGGACAAAGATGACATGGAATTGCCAACGATGGAAACAACTCCACTGTCGAAGGCATCGTTCTGGGCTTGCGCCTTGTGCCCCAGAACAACCACCTTCCATGTTGCAGACCCCTGGGAAATGCGACGGAGCTGGATTATGGATTCTGTGAGATTTCAAAGCTCAGCATCATTCCACTTTAATGCAAGGCCACATGTTCTGGGTGTGCTTGGGCAAACGATCTAGCACTTCTCATCACCGTGCAGAGCCAGCTACAGAGAGTTTTACTCGTCTTACATGAACTTTACATGTAAAAGAGCTCTGACAGTAACATCTAAACACAGCACAAGCCCATGTCACACATGCAAAACACCACAGCATTGCTCTATTTCCCCAACATGCAATATTATACCAAAAACTAACAAATGAACAAATCCCCTGTGCTCATTCCTAACACCATCATCCCAGCACCTTTGCTTGACACGTTCTCCTGCCCAGCTAGAAATCAACACACAGATCAAGTGTTAGCATTCACTTTTGCTGCCAGTGGCCATTTATGGCAAAACTGAACAAACAAGGACTGAAATATCGTTTGAAATCCTGTTGAAGCACCCATGGCACCAGCTGCCTCGCTTGGAGGAGCAGAGACGTCAACAGGAGCTAGCTGAAGCAGATCTGGTCAGTCCTTAGGAACAGGGGAAAAGCTGCTCTCTGCTCTTATTCCACTAAATGCTGCAAGATCTGGCTTCTGCTCTTTCCAAAGCAGCTTAAATGCGCACTGCCCATGGCCTGTTAATGCTTTCCTCTGAGTTTGATGCACCTGAGCTTGTAAAAATGTCTCTTAGGTGCTATTTCAAAACGAAATACAACTTGCCATTTCCTATTTCCTGTTAGTAAAACCATGCTAGTTATCTAGCAAATTCAAGCTATAATTTACTCAGAGCAAAACACACACATGATAAACCACAATGATAGAGCCCATGCAAAGCTTCTTACTAAAAATACTGAGGTCTGCTGGTTTCCAGCAATGCAATTAGAGGAAAGCCGTGCTGGGAAGGAGTGTGTGAAGATGTGAACATCTAGCAGATTAGATGCTCAAGTCTTCTTCAATTATAACCAAGTCAGGGAGAAGCCTGAATTGCTATGCAACGGGCTGATACTGGTATTTTGGTCTCTTTTCAGTGGTTGACCTGATGCACAAAACCTTTCTTGCTTGAACTTGACTAAATTGTAATAACCTTCCACCCGACAGCTGTGCCCTGAGAACACACTAGACAAGACTGCCATAAATAAAGGGCTCTTCTTTAAACACTTGCTGCTTCCAGCCCCCTTCTGTATCTTCCCAGGCCCCAGACAACAGCATAGGAGGATTCTGCAGGATGCAGAAAATATTGAAGTTATATTTATCAAGGAGTTAGCAACTTCAGGCCTTTTGTAATGATATATCTGTCTGGAATATATTTTCAAGCTAAACAGAATAATTACCCATAAAAACTCACTTTCATCGCTATTAAAAGGCTCGGCCCAATAAAGTCTGAACATTTATGTTAAGGCCTTCTCAGCCCCTCTCCTTATTCACAGGAGCACTTCCCATAACCTTATTCCTCGCTCCAAATACAAGCTTTCTCTATTATCCCTTATTCCTCTCTCCAGATAAGCACAGTAGGTGCCTGTACCCTCTCCTGCAACAGAGGACACGGGGAGCGAGCAGCTTCCCAATGCAGCCGTGGTAGCACCCCGAGCGCAGGGCTTGCTCCTGCGCCCAAGGGCAATAGCGCTGCCAGCACCAAGGGCCACGTCCAGGCAAGGGCTGCAGAACGCCCTCGCACAGGGCCCACGTCTGCTGTTTGCTTTGGCACGGGTGCAAACACGTGAGCTCATTCCCTTGGTTAATGAGAACCAGCTCCCTCCCTTGTAGAGCAGCGCCAGAGCAATCCGTGTGCGAGGGGGAGCGGCAAGGACATCGGAGCCCACTGCAACCTGCTGGGCAGCAGAAAGCCGAGGCACCCGCAACGCCCAGGACCTCTGTGGGACAAAGCAGCTCTCCTAAAGCAGCCCGGGGCCTCCTCACTTACCCGTGTCTACTAATCCATGCAGAGAGCCTTCCCTCCAGGAACACAGCCAGCCCAGCACCCCAACTACTGCAGCAAGGGGATACGAGTGCTGCCTCTGCAGACGCAGCCCAGGCCGCGGGCACCGCGCGATCCCAGCTCAGCCCTGGCTCTCCTGCTTTGTGCCCTGCAACTCCAAGGCAAATCGGGTCCTTATTTCCCCTGTCCTGTTCAAGCAGAGCCCCCCCAACCTTTGCAAGGTACAGCCCACTGCAATACATACATAAAAACAAAAGTAGATGGAACAGGGTCAGTAAATTAACACTCTTTAGGAAGCGATTGACTGAGACCAGCGGTAGAATTAGAACTTACTAGGAAATAATATACTTCACCAAGTGAGAAATGTTTCTTTTTCCTCCTTCGATAACCAGCATAAAGAAAAGACAATCTGTGTAGAGGCAAGAGAAAACACCGAATTAAACACCACAGGACGTGGGAGAGCTCGCAGTGCGAGAACACCTGAGACTAAACAGCCCCGGCCCCTTTGGCCCCGGCATCGGCAGTGCCACATGTGCAGCTGCACATCTGGCACCCAGGTGCGTGGCGTTTACCAGCTACGTAAAGCTGCTGCTCTCCAAAGAAGTTTCACACAACTGCTTGCAGCCAGAACAAGCGGTCCCACCAGGCTCAACTGATCCTTTCCCCACCAGGGTGGCTGCCAAAGTCAGAGCCCCTGCTCCAGCTCCTCTTCCAAAGCGATGAGTCACTTGGAGACTCTCTACTCTGGTCTACAGATGGACAAGGGGAAAAGTACTGCTGAAGGGCAGAGCCTACAGCGCGCTGAGCTGCTCCAACCTTGTCCCAGACAAGCACAGAAGATACTGGAATTTCAGCAGCTCCTTTAGCTTTGCTTCTCCCAGGCTGGAATTCTGGGTGGCCAACACGAGACACCTCATCCAAGAGGATTGTAGGCACAGACATGGCACAAAGGACACGGACAGCAGATCATCTGCAGCTGGGGGATACGAGCTGGGGCCACACGGCTGTGGGCTCCCTTCCCTCTCCAGCTATCAGCATTCCTGCTGCAGTTATTGCCCCTGTGTCCCTGACAACTAGGAACATGCCACCGTACACCTTCCTCTTATGAGGAAAAAGCTGTAGGTGGTTTTTCTTCTCCACACATAACAAAATGCTCTGGAGAGAGCTCAGATCCCTAGAAATGTAGTTTCCCATATAGGGCATTGATATAGTTGCAAGCTCTTGCAGAACACCAGATAGGATGCACACAGAAAGCCCTGAGGTTAGCACCACATCTTGAAATGTTCTCACATCATCATTATGAAAATTCATACTTGCAGTATCCTCACCCACAGCACTGTGCTGAATGCTCCCCAGCTGTGAGCCTCATCAAACTGCATATCAAAGTTGTCATTATCCCACAACTACTGAAAATCTGCTTTATAAGTTCCAAGAGCATCAGCTAACTCCCTATAGCACATGCAATTCCTAAAGGACAGATCCTGATCTGGGCATCAGGCATCACTGCAAGCCATCTGGAAAACCAGGTACCAGCCTTTGCTTTCCAAATGCTCCCGGCAGGACAGGACTGGCAAAACGACACAGATGCCTCTGGAGTTCAGAGAATGCTGAGACCAAGAGCAAGAAAAGAGGCCAAGACAGGATCCTGAGAAGCTGGAATTGGATCCAACATCAGGACTCCTGGGACTGTCCTGGAGGCAGCTACCTGGAAAGCTGAGAACCTGCCCTATTCCACCTCCAGCTCAGGTGAGAAGAGACAACCTTCCCTAAAGGGTGTCCCAAAGAGGAGGCAGAAGCTGAGCACCAAAATTAATCAGGAGACCAAAATTAATCTCTCTGGAACAAAATAAAAAGTTCAGGGGACAGTTTCCTTTATGTCTATGGAAGTTAGAGCCTTTTGCTAATCACACTGTTTATTCTGGCCTGAATATTAGTTTTCTCCTCTACGGCAATTCAGTGAGTGATTCGCATGGGTTTTTGCTGATAAGCAAAACAGGGAGAGCAATAAGCAACTTCAAATGCTGGAAAAAAAAAGGAGAGCAAGTATTTCATTGACTGTACACACATGAACATTTACGCTTTAGGTGTTTTCCTAACCCAATTGTAGGGCCAAACAGTCATTCAGTGACACAACACATATCCAATTAGTAATGAGGCCGGGGCTAAGAAACCACCGGGGCTGGAGGTGGCACCTACACCCAAGAGCCCATCTCTCCCCAAGAGTGTTCACATACCAACACACAGCAGGACTGTGCTATTTCTGATCAGATATCTGATTTTTTTTTTTCCTCCCCAACTTTTATTTACCAACAGCCAAAGCAGTATCTGGCTATGCAGAAACTGCTGGCAAATTAAAGGCAAATTTGCCAAGTGCTCAGGTGTGGGAGACAGGAGGCTTTATTAGTTTCAGCCTATGAGCCTTTTCTCTTTCAGGCTTAAACACAGTCCAGCAGGCTTAATTTTAAGCCTATTGATCTAAATGCTGGGTAGAATATAAATAATAAGAATTAATAAGAAAGTGCTGTTTACACTCAAGCAATTTCATAAGCACACTCATGCACCCCATATTTAGGGGAGGCTGAATCAAGACAGGCAATCCAAGGAAAAGGGCAGCCTTTTAGCTGGACAGGAGAAGCAGATGAAAAACACTTGCAAGTGTTCGGTATCCCATCCTAAACGCACCAAGGACATTTCCCTGCCAATTACATGATTTCAGAGGTCAGATGCATAGATTTATTTTGGCCAAATGTGAACTTTATCTGTCAACATATCATGTTGACAGAGAGTCTAAGTGGATTCTTCTCCTTCCGCCTG
The DNA here is from genome assembly GCA_013398315.1 of Nothoprocta pentlandii. Taxonomy (NCBI): domain Eukaryota; kingdom Metazoa; phylum Chordata; class Aves; order Tinamiformes; family Tinamidae; genus Nothoprocta; species Nothoprocta pentlandii. The sequence continues at coordinate 108,689 of VZSG01000278.1, read as the reverse complement.
GAATTCAAAGTGCTCCAAGTGCTGACTGTGGGTTTGGCTCCTCACTAGCTCCTCTTAACATCTGCGAGGCTCTCATACATTGCCTGCTTCGTTATAAAACGAACCTCTTTACAGCCCGAGGAGGGCTTGTTGTGCTGAGAGATTTTACTAAGAAAACTAGAGGTCAACAGTGAAATATTCTGAGCAGGCAGCCAACCACAACATTCATGGAAAATGATGGAGCACCGAGTTTACAGGGAGCAGCTCTTGTGCTGAGCAGTGCTGGAAGGACCCTTGCTGACCTGCTCTGGGTCTGGTAACTTCAGACCTTTCTGCATTATTAGAGAAACCTACATATAAACTTGTGTCTCAGCTTCTCACCACAGCCTTCAGAGACTACAACCTGAAATTCAAAGAAAAAGGAAAGTTTATATGAGCATCAATGGTCAAAAATAAAACCTTGCAATTCCTATTGCTACCTACTATAGGTTTGTCCAAGATTAGATGCTTCTCCCACTTCAGTATTGTTCCTACTCTGCATCCAAGCACAGCAGTAACCATGAAATGCTCTAAACTATTTGGGGCACTATTACCAAGCCACATTCGCATCAGGTATGACCAGTCTAAGCTCATCTTTAAGCACTATCTCACATTTGCAGAGGCACCATCGCTGCTCCCTCCTTTGGGGGTTCACCTCAATCACAACCATCTCAAGGCAATCAAGGCCATGGCTATAAGAGCCCTGCAAGAGCTGTTCTGAAGCCAGGCCCCATGGCACACAGTGGCACATCAGTGCCACAGTGGCACACAAGCCCCATAACTAACAGCACAGGGCCTGGTTTCTAAAGGACTTGTCCCTTTCCTCTCTAACTTTTTAATTGTGTCAAACAACTGCACAAAGCCAGAAACAGCCTTATTTCTGTATTATAATTCAGAGATGGACCTTCTTTTCCATTGGGACTACAGGCACTGCACACAAATCAACATGTTTAGCTTGTTACACATACACCAACAGAGCAAAAAAAAAAAAAAAAAAGGAAGATCTTTGGGTCTAAATGGATTCTCCTTCTCCTGTATGGAGGAGACAAATCCTTGCTTCACTCTACATAAGACTATTAGATCTGCTTGCAACTGTCTCACTGACTCAAAGTTCATTAGCTTTTGCCAGATCAGGTAGCATGGTAGTTAGAAGAAAAACCTACTCAAAGATGCCAACTTTTAGAGCAAAGAATTATACTCATTATACAGCAGGTCTTTTTTTGAAGGGTGGATTTCTGTAAGTTCTTGCATCAAATCTGGGTAGCACCTCACAATATAAAAAAAGAACTCAAAACAGAAAGTTACAGTTTCAACACAAATTAAAGTGTTCACTCAGAAGAGGAAGACTAGCATGTGATACCAACTTCAAACAAAGCATTATCCAAAACCATAATGTATTTTAAAAAATACAAAATGCAAAATGAACAGAGTATGAAAGGCAAAGTAAAGGCACTGACACTTAAAAGCAACAGTATAACCATTAAAAACATAAAAGTAGAGAATTTTTTGTAAAGATCTTTTATTTGTTTCAAAACTCGTGACCCATAGAAATACAATAAAATCAACATGTACACAAAAACTTTGGTTCAAGAAATATTTAACATCTAAAACTTCTGAGGTACAAAGGCACGAGACCAGGCACCCAAACACAGCGTTCACCCCAGCGCCGCCTGCGCCGCGAGCGGGGCGGGCTGAGCGTGCAGTGAGAGATGGCTGGGGATGAACAGGGTCAGAACAACAGCAACCAAAACACAAGGATGTGCACAACGCCACGTGCTTTTCACTCATAGGTGTTTCCTATTTTGTTGTCCTTCTTGGATAAAGTGCTAGGACTTTTGGAGAACAAAAGATGGATCATTTCTTAGAAATGAACTGGAAGAACAAACAGTAGAAAAGGCGATGGAAGGTAAGAAATGAAGGCCAGTGGCAGGTTGATTTCAATCGACTTCTGTTCTCCCACAAGGTCTGAGGAATTCATTCCCTCTTTCATGAAACCATTTGTTTGAAACTGTGGAACAAGGACATCAAATTAGTTATCGCTGCATAACCAGTCTGCACATATCACTGCCACTAAGGGAGATGACTATTTGGAATAATCTCAGGATCCTTGCTTATACTTCCCTTCCCATCCAATATAACAAGATATAAGATGACTCAAAGGGATGGGAAGATAAGATCTTTCCATTTGCTCAGTTCTGGAATCAACAGCAGTTTAATAATTATATGACACTGGAGCAGTTTCAACATCCAGGTTAACTACTCTTGCCGTAAGGATTCAGTATATAAGCACCTCTGCATACAGGCAGGCCTTTTTCCTAGAAAGAGTATTACTTACCCCATTTACAGCCTACTAGGACTGGACAAGCTGCATGCCTTGTTCTATAGTCACCCTCACCGCTTCTGAAAAGATTATACCAGAACACTGCTGTACCCTGAAAAGGGAAGGCAGACCTGAATTAGTCAAAACTTCGCCAACATAATTACTCAAGTTATAGGTAAGAGTCATAGATGTTTATGAACCCAGTAGCAGCTGTCTAAACACAGGTCACCTGACAGCCCAAGAGAAAAAAAACAAAAAAAAAACACCCAAAAAACCCTTAATCTAAACCATGTTCAGAGTGAGAAGTCATCTTACATGAACACAAGTCTTTAATTAGAAGAACTCCAGAGAACTTCCTCAGATCATGCACCATAAATCAAAGTAAACTCCCTTGCAGTCTACAAAAATTAGATACAGTTGTCTTGATACGTGGCAGTTTATTGACCAGGCTGCCAAGGGTGTGTGTGGTGGAACATCCAGATTTCTCCAACATTAGCCAATTTTTTCAGTGTATGCAAAACTCTGAGGTTATTTTCAGAACAGACAGGGAGATGAGGGGGAAAAAATGTAAGTAGAAAGAGTACAGAAATCTTACCTTCTTTGGCCATATTGCTGCCCCAAAGTCTGGGAAAACTGTTGCACCTCCAGCTTCTACATCGCTCATCTGAGAAAACAAGGTCAAACTCCATATATTTACAGTGCATTTTGTGCATGCAGTCTCACAAGGCAGATTGCCCCAAGCGGAGATGCATTTTTGCCGGCATCTCTGAGAAGCAATTACAAGAGCATGTGTTATGAGCAATATGAACTGCAAAGGCAGAAGAGAAATGAAGACTTTCATATCAACTGAAGACTTCTGTTCAGCAGGTCATCTAGCTTATGTACAGTTTATTAGAGAAATAGCCATAAAGTTGTGTATCTGCAGAGTTGACCTAGCTCCTCTAGAACAAGGGAGAGGACTTCAGAGTATGTCAGTTTTTCATTCCAGTTTCTTAAAGTTCAATTAGGAAAACATAGATGCCTTAAACCACACATTTCCTTACAAATTAAAACCATGCCTTTGGAACAGATTCTGATTTAATTTATGCATCTTGGTCAACCTCAAACACTATACAAACTATTAGAAAACCTCACTTGTCTGCACTGTTTCTATGATATTTAACAGCATTGTGTTAAATCTCAAGGACTTGATGCCTCTGAAGGAATCTCTGCTTCACCCCTTTACAGCATAAGGGATTTCACTCATTTACTTCACTATTAATGAATCCACTGTAAATTCTACAAGCTTGAACCAAAGCCCTCCAAAGTTCCTAGAATTACTCACACTGAAATAGAAAGCATTACTATTATTTCAATTTTTGCATTTTCTATCTTAATTTGGATTTTTTATTCAAAGTAGATTTAATTACCACTTCAGTGTGCTCCTCTTTGGTGCCTAAAACCAAAGGGCATGAAATGCCATAGGTCAACAGGGTTTTTTTTTGCCCTTTTCAACTAAAGCAACATGCAACTTTGCAAGTTAATTCCTGTATCTTAGCAAAAAAAGGTTAGTAGGGATGTAGAGCATTTTACACATGTCCCAACATGGGGCATACTAAGAGTAAGTTGCCTCTGACCATGTACAGCTGCCAGAAAAAGGGAGCTTATCAGTCTCAGTTGAGGCTTGTCTGAAAGTCTGATAAGCAGGAGATCGAGGCAGTGTTACAAAGCCTTTTCACAGCAGTCTACTTGGCTACTGCTTATCTTATCCCAACTCTTGGTGGGGAGGTTTTTTCACTCATAAGCTGAGAGTGACTCTGGTTGCTTTGAGTTGCATTGCACTCAAAGTCAGTTCAGCCAAAATAGTATTTCTTCATGAAACCAAGCTAGAAGTTGCTTCCACTCGCAAGTTAGACACAGCCGATTAGGGCATCCCAGTTACCAACAGCAGCATTAGGCTGACAGACAGCGTTGCTGGAACGAAGTCACCATCAAAACGGTAGGCCATAGCGTACATGGTCTGCAGGCTGCTGATGCAGACACCAACACCTTGAGGTCTGCACTCAGAACCCATTCCCAGTCACACTGGATTTGTTAAGCTCTGTCTTCATGTCCGAGAGTGACAGCTACGCCACAGTAATCGCAGCCTTTTGCAAACGATTAAAGTGGAGCACGCCAAGAGATCACAACATCAAGTGCTGTCAAGCCATGGTGCAAGAACAGGACTGCCCCACAGTAAGTGGCTGCCAGTCAAGACCACAAGGAAGGCAGCATGGGGAGTGCTCCAGGCACTCACCTTTGGGCAAGGAGCCAAATTCTCCTCTCACCAGGAGAAATCCAATGAGGTCAAACACTTCACTTACTGCACTTGGGCAAAGGAGCATCAGATCTCCAGTAACTGAAATGCGACAGCACCTGATGCTGCAAGAATAACGAAGACCCTACTTCCAGATGCCAGGAAGCCTCTACAAAAACAACTGCACAAGCTGTAAACAAGGTGCTATAAAAGTTGCACTCAAGGCATAAAGGATCATCATACTTACGTAGTTTAAAAAAGTGGCCACACGATTTCCAGTCCCTAACCGCTTGAAAGCATCTGGCTCATCTTTCTATAAAATTAAATGAGAAACACTGCAAACTTCAAGCTCAGACAGCAGGCAGAGAGGTACTTACATAATTAAGAAACGTCGCTAGCCTATTTCCTTCCGATTTGAGTGTGCTGTCAAAGGGGCGCTGCAACAGACAACAACTTTAACCCAGGTTCCAAACAGGCTCACACTAGCGTTACATTTGTGCAGCTCTGCAGAAAGACCTTTAAGCTTGATTTAGAGTTGATTTTTAGGAAGATGACCATTTATATAGGGCAGCACTAAAGCCATTACAGATTGCAGCTAAACACGATGCATAAATGCATGCAAACTGCATTTGCAGGCTGCAGGAAAAGTAGCCCTTGAGCAATTCTCAGCACACCAGAGGAGAAGCAATGCTGTTTTAGGGCCTGAGACACAGCTGACACCCAAGTAGTCTTGCAAACATAACAGGCTTATTACATTGAACAATTTGTATTGGTGCAAAGAAACTTGAAGTCAATATAAATTCTTACCAACTTCAGCATACTTTAGATAAAGCTAGAGACTCATGAATATGCATAATATACTGACTCTTATAATAAAAACTCTGCCGTAAGAAACAGTTTTTTGGTCAACAGTGAGGAATTAGAATAGCAATAATTAACTTTGGTGGTTGCCTGCCTGGGATTAACGATGAAATCAAAAAGGTCAAACTGCCCTTAGTCTTAAAAAAGCTTTAAGCTCCGTTTGTTGAAAAGCAAGAGCCAGTTTGGGGGAAGGGGAGAAGGAGGGAGAAACATCTGGAATCCCAGTGTGTCCTTGTTCCCCTCGAAAGATGCAAGGGAGTGTTTGTTTACACTGCTAGGAGTAATTAACTTCAAATGTTTTATTCTTGGACATAAGTCTCCTCACGTAACAGAGGTCAGCATTAGAAAAACCAAAGCAAGGCAAACACGGCAGCCACCTCCTCCAGAAGTGCTGTAGCTGACTCTGCTTAAAGTTTTAATAAAAGGAAACCCCAAAGGGATTTGCACTTGCATATGCAAGTTCAACCTGAAAGGCCTACCGTAAAAGCTCTGAAATAACAGAAATTCCCTAACCACCGTAAAACTCAGGTTCAGCCAAACGTTTCTGGAATTCAACTCCAAGAGACTTTTCTATAGCTTTGAGCAGTATTATAGCTGAGTTATTAAAGGGTCTATATGGGAGCTGCAGGAGAATAAGAAGCTGCAAGGCTGCTCAAGGGAGGGCAGGACAACGAGGTGCCTCTGGATTTCGGGACTGGAGTCTGCAACACACAGAGCCTGGAGGACCAGCACAAACTCCAGCACCTCCCAGGGCTGCCTTGCCTGAACTCTTGCCTGCGGCCAAGGCCATGTTCCAAGCGCAGCTCTGCCCCAGCTGCCCAATCCAAGAGCCAAGGCCACGGTGGCCAAGTCCACAGCGAGCTCCTTGCGTTCAAAGGCTTTGAGGAAGATTTAAGAGCATTTGCTTGACTTGGGAAACCAGGCAGCCTTAGCGCTCACAAGAATCTGCTTTCACCAGGCCAAAGCAAATGACTATGAGGTTCCACAGCGCGGAAGTTCGGTTTCCCCCACTCCCCTCTTAAATCCAGTGTTAAGTACAGTGGTCTAAAATCCAATATGCGCTCAAAGGTATTGGGCTGCTCTCTGGAGCTATCACAGATTATATATTTTAAATTATTAGGTCACTGTAGTTCTTTATTATTATTGTGTTCATGAGGTGTTTAAGACAATAAATAAGAAACTGTCCCCGTGCTGGGTAGAGCCAGCACAGGCTTCATGCTGGGGCACTGCCTTGCTGCACAGGTTGCTGCAAGACCTCTCCTCAGCCTGTGGAGCTGCAGCCAGGCCAGGGGTTTCCAGCACAGCTCTGGGGTGGTGGAAGGTAAGGAGGGACCCTTAAACTCAGCCAGCTGCTGCTAAACCCTATCGAGTCTCCAGCAAAGCACCTAGTAGCCAAATGAACAAGGGAGGATTCGGACCACCTTGATGAGCATTGGAGCTTAACGGAACAACTCTCTGCCTCGGCACACTTGCAACCCAGACCTCTGTTTCCTACCAAGGTAAAGAACATATTCACCTGCTGCACTGCATGTCTGTACTGTGCAAGGAATCAAGGGGAGGGAAGATAAGAGGGTAATCTGATTTGTCCATGGTTTGTGAACTTAAAGCATGAGAAGGCATTATGAAGGCTTTCCAAATATCACCATCTACCTCGAAACAAGGCTCTAAATTAGTGTTTTAATAGAAAAAGCATTTCAATTTTTGCCCCAAGCAATCCATTTCCCCCTCCACCTTCAACAAAGTAACAGAAAATGTGATCTTACCCTAGAAAAGTCAAAGTGTGGCTCATACTGTCCTCCCATTCCATAATTAGCAACCTATAGTGTTGAAGGAAGCAAACAAAAACAAGCAGTGAACTGCAAGTGGGAGCTGTTGCAAAGACCCACCACTGTCTGCAGGAAACAGTATTTTGTGACAAGGTTTTCACCCACAGCATGTTCCCATCCATACCAACCTGCAACAGTTCAGCTGTTTTCACTGTTAAGCCAGTGATCTGCTGCATCCGACTATTCACCTTGGCAACAACAGGGTCATCATCTTCCTCCAACCACGAGCTAGAAAAAAAAGGAAAGAGAAGATGATTTAGACAGGTAATTTTAGAGGACCAACCACAACTAACCTATCCAAAAGGGAAGGATTGCTTCTGGACTCCAATCACATGGCTAAAAAGCCATTTATCAGGCATTTGGTCTGCAGGCTTCAGCTGCTAGCAAAGTATTTCCAGCATTAACCTCTGGGTAGCAGATGAGGGCTGCTTGGTACAAAAGGCTCCCTGTACACTTACCTTTTTGACACCCTGTAGCTTGCCACCGTCAGGACACCAGTTTTGGGATCTCGGACTGTTGCTCGTGCCAGCTGCATCAAACAAAAAACCCCCATGGGAAAAAAAAACACATCAACTATGCGTTAAAAGTTAAAATTAACTTAAATTTAGCTTTCATCTCAATCTTCATCTTAAGCTTTCATCTCAGAAACAACACTTGATGTTACACAATTTAAACCTACTTACTGGTTGAAAGTCACACCTTCAATCTATTTCAATCTATAATTAATTTTATTCTGGAGCAGGAATGGAGCTGCAATCTATCTCCTGCAGCACATCCTGGAAGAAGTGGGACTGACTGGCTGCAGGAGCCATGGTATTCCTTATGTCCACAAGTGGATGCAGTTTGCTGAACATGTTCTGAAGGTCATTTCAGACAGCTGGAGTCAAGACTAGCAAAAGGGAACTACAACAAAAGTTAACAACATATGAATTCTAAGAATTTGGCAAAAAGTTTTTGGATACTCCATAAATTTAACCAGCTTGTGCTTCCTGTGGACCAAAGAAACCAGCCTTATTCACAGAGATTAAAATTACAGGTAATAACTTTTACAGAACAACTTAGTCATCACAGGGCATGTTGATCTGCACCCACGGAAGGCTCCTCAGGACAAGTCCCAACACCACTGGGATCACATTTTCCAGCTGCCAGATGTCTGAATTATCTAATTCACAAAGAGCTCGAGACAGTTTTAGGAAGATGAACCCTATGAAGATGCAGAGTGCAAGCACTCTGCGTGCACCGCTAAGCACCTCGCAGGCACCACAGTGCAGCCACATCCCTGCCCATGGCAGAAGCCCAGGCCCTGGCAATACCGAGTAGTTGCAGTGTTGAGGTGAGACTAACACGAGCACAACAGAATAGGTGCCTTTAGGTCTATACTTGCAGCTGAGAACAAGTAGTCACACCATCCTTTCTTTCATTGCTCCAACTTGAACCATGTTTACGTTTGCTTTCACAAACCACTAACATCAAGTTGTGCCCTCTTGTCTCCACTTAATTATAGGTCACAATCAACTTTTTTTTCCTCTCCCCTCCTCCTCCCATCTGTTTTCTCCAGTCACCATTTCCTTCATATTTCCTCAGATCGATCTCCTCTCCAGCCAGTTTCACACTTGCCAACAACTTCTCCTGGTACAATGCGCACTGCTGTACTGAGCCTACAGCAGCGTGTTCAGAAGCAGTCTTCAAGTGTCCTTCCATGCCCCATCTTTGTTCAGACACGTCCGAATCGCAAGCAACTGCTCTGAAGTGCTGGGTGTTTCCAAATGTTCACGGCAGAGCTGTCCTAATTTGATCCATACCAAGAAAAGCAGGATTTTTACTGACCCCTCCAGCTGTTAGCAGCTGACACGAGCCAACGTGGATGTACTGCCTGTGAAGTTGGAACTGCTCTTCTGGAGTAAAAGTGACTGCGTTGCAAAACAAGCATGCAACCCACGTTGAATACAGCCAATCACATACAGATGTTATTTTTTCTACAAAACTAAAATATTGGCAAGTATAAACTGCAGATAAGGTTAAAGCGGTTAGACCCAGAATCAGAGATTTCTTGCCAATATATTTTAAAACAAAGAAAGCCCCAGTCACATGGGCAAGAACTCCCCTGATATTAGGGGTACAACCATCAATGCTCACAGTGAGCAAGGTATTTTCAAATAAAACTTTGAACATAGAGCAAGTCAATGTCCTAGTGTGCTTCACTTGATAAATTAGCTTAAGTGACATGATCCATTTGGATGTTTCCATTTTATCTGAAGCTCTTGAAGTTCCAGGAGTAGTTTTACTGTATTATGTAATGGGAAAAAAATACAGTTTATGGAAGCAAGCCATCAGAGGAGCATCCTGCCAGCACTCCTCATAGCTGATCCCCACAGAAGGTCGGCTTCATAAACACAGCAAATAAAAGCCTACTTAGAAATGGATCGAAAAACCTATACTTCTATATTTTTTCCCTATGGGGAAAAAATTCTTTACCTTGCCCATTAGCTAGGTGCTTTCTTGTGCACAGAGCCACTACACTGGTGCCATAAGGAAGAACTACCAAGCACTAGAGATGGTGCAGGACACCCTGAAAGACTAAAGCACCAAACTAGCAACTGCTATTGAGGTGGAAGGGTGGAAACTTACCCTTGGCTTAGCTAGTTGCTTGATTTTCTCAATTTCTTCATCAGACATGACATCATAGTAGCGTACAATATGAGGGCTGTCCCATTCGTCTTCTTCCTTAAATGGAGCTATTAGCAGATGAGGGTTTCTGTTTCCATCGTGGTACCTACAAAACAGTCTTTTCTGTCTTCGAGGTGTCTGAAATGGAAAATGCCAAGCAAGACGCACGGTTTGTTCAACCACTTTCATGACCAGGTAAGATATGCCTTACAGCACAGTACAAGCACATGGGAAAACACATCAGCCAACTAGCAAATTGAAAAATGAAGCATGAGATGAATTCTGCTATTTTTACTGAATAAGAGTAGCATATTACTCTCTAAAGATACCCCCAAGCAAGGCCTGACTCCTAACCTCTAGAAGAGTGGACTTATATAGGTTATGGATGAGAGAAGCTAAGCAACTACGTAAGCCACCAGCTGCAAAGGTTCTGAATCTTTTAATTAAGACTCTGCAGATGGAACAAACATCAAGTCTTCTCCCTGCCCTGGGAATTGAAGCCATAATTGAAGAGAGGTACTAGGGACTGGTTCAAATGGCCACTCAGAGGGACATGTAAGACGTGCAGAGGGGAAAGGAATAATGAGATAGTGCAGCAGCAGCAAAGCACAGTTAATTCTCAGAGGAAAAAGCCCCTAATATAGTCATACATCAGCATATCAAGTGGCTGAATAGACAGAGTCAATGGAACCAATTTTCAACAGCCTTTTAAAAAGGACAGTCAAGAGCTATTTTTCTGTTTAGCATTAACAGCTAAAGATGTCCAGGCCAAGATATAAGCAGGTCCAAGCATGGAAAGAACTACACTTAATTTTCCTCCAAAGAAAATAGCCAATTCCAGAGAAGGAAAAAGCTCCACAGCTTTAGCAAGCTCCATCACCCCTGCGCGGGAGCGGGACAGGGTGTTCTCCTCCCTCACCATCTTCACGCCCTCGCCTCTGCAGAGGGCCTCGTAGATATCGCGCTCGGGCAGGTAGTCGAGGGGCCTCTCGTAGACCCCTCCTTGCGCCACAGGTTCCGTCGGCGCCGTCGTCTTGTTGAGCGACTTCTCTTCTCTCTCCTTCTCCAGCAGTTTTTCAAAGTAACGGAGGTTACTGCCTGCTCTCTCATGAGTACTGTCTTGGTTAGGAGGGGAAAAAAGAAATAAAACAGAACTTGTGACTTAACCAGTTCCCGAGATTGCATAAGTCTTTATCACAACGCTACGATAATTCTCTCCTGCCCAAAACATCACAGGACAGCCAAAAACACCAGCTCTAGTCCACCAAGAAAACCCAGCTCAGGGCAAGTTTCTGCCCTGCGTATAAGCCTGTAAGGGAACTATCTAAACACACTAGGACAAAATCTCAATTTCAGGTAGGAAGAAAAGGAATTTTGGGATCTTTACATCCCTCTTTCTCCAAGCCTTGTCTGCCCAGTTTTAAGACAGGCAGACTGTAGAGCCTGTACAGACAGGGATCTAGCTGCTTCACCCCACCATCCCCTGCCCTTCCCATTCCCCCAGCGTTTCTCATCCATAACACCTAAGCACTGAGGTGGAATCCCAGCCAGACTCCAATCCCAAGGATTTCCTCCCAAGTTTGAAAGGTCAGAGGTGGGTGCTACCATTAGCATCTTAGAGCTGACACCCAATTCTACAGCTTTATAAAAAGCTTATAAAAGAGGTACCACAGGGCTGTCACTAGTAATTTACTTTTGCTTTAATGGAAGAGCAGATCTTTTGTTCTTACCAAGAGATATCAGACGCCTGGTGAGCTCTGTGGCTCTGTGCAAATCCCCAAACTGGAAAACCGCATAGCTGAGATAATCTAGGATCTCCACTTTGCTGACTGTCGTATCCTCCCCTTCATCGTGCTGTTTCAAGGCTTGTTCCATCCACAGCACTGTATGATAGTAGTCTCCATCGTTGTAAGCAGTCCTGCCCATGCCAAAGCAGTCTCCCACTGTCAGAGAGGATCTGTATTTTGTTCCTGGAAAGGAAAACAAAGTGAAGGGATCCACACAAACTTTCTTACTTCAAATACTAGGACAAATAGCTAAACATATATATAGCACCCAAGAAGGCTTCCAGAGGACAATTCTTTGACAATATTTTAAATTCTACTTTAAGATCTACTGTGTGATCACCTTAATCAATTAAAGCCTACATTCTGTCACAATTCTGCAACACTGTTTCCTATGCAAACCAAGAGAAATTTAACATGAGTTAGCACTGGGTTATTCTGCTGCAGACAAAAGCACGTAGATGAACAGCTCAGCTGACTATGCTGAACCTAAGAGCGAGGTGAGCAGAGAAGCCTGTGTTGTAGAGCTAGCTGAAAAATAGCTAAAGATGCTTCTTTGCTATTTACTGGATATTTTAATAAGGAACAAGTCTGCTCACAAGCTTCTTATTAGTTATTGTTACAGAAAAGCTAGGTATTCAACTGACTGTTTCACTGTGCACAGATTCATGGTTACTCCAGGTAAAGCTCATCTGAACATCTGTTTATGTTTGTGTTAATTACCTAAAGGCAACAACTAGAACTGTGTGCTGTGAAGTCATCCACACACACTACTATTTGCTTCCTAAGCGCCAGCAAGCGGTGCTTTGGGAAGCGTGGTTTTCCCTTCCATGGATTACAAGTTCTCTGGGACACAAAATGCCCATTTCACCTGATTACGCTGGAACTGTCACAGTGAAGCCCACAACAGCCTGCACAGAGTTTTTGTCTGTTAGACATCAAAGAAATCAGCATTTTTCTTTTTAGAGTAATAATAATTTAAAAAATGCTGCCTGAACATGCCATAGCATACACCTGATATGTCAATGCAGGTCATGCCTGCCTGACCTTAAGGTTGTTAAATATTCAAGATAGATGCATCCAAGTATCTAAACTTCATGGATTTTTAGATCCATGGTTCTTGGATGCTTCATCACTGCTGAGAGAGGACTTTGAAGCATCAAAGTCTCAGAAATACCAGGACGTTGCCACCTCCTTTTCTGAAGGGCAGAGGGGACCCTTGTGCAATTACCTGGCAAGTTACCTCGAGAGAGAGTCTCAGGATCCAGTCTGTACGTGTCCTGTAGGCGCATCAGAGCCTTGGCAGCTCCGGTCTCATCTTCCTCAGTTGGAAAAAACTGACGCTGAATTGTGAGATTTGCAATAAAGCCTTTGCATTGAAAGGGAAAGACGACGTTACTGCCAGAGTTGGAGTGAATTAAGAGCACACGCAACCAGATTAACTTGAAAAGGAACATCTGCTTTGTTTTTGGAATTCTATAAGAATCAGAGTCTAGGTTTAAATACAGAGCCTCACACCAGACTCTAGTTATATAAACATTGCTTTCTGACCCATTTTAAAGAATTACAGCTCAGACAAAAGCCAACGGCAAGAGAAAACTAAAAGGTTTTCTGTGCTGCACAGTTGCTGAAGTATAATGCATACCTAATATCTGCAGTTTTCTGTAAAGTTTTTCCCATATGAAAATTTCATTTCCCCCCCCAGTTCTCCTCTTGCAATATCCTGAGATAAGCGCAGATCATGGCACTCCACCAACATGTTAAGCTGCAAGAGTCAAGATCCAAGTCTTAGTTCAGGGGACAGAGACCCAAACCAGAATCCTCTACTCAGAATTTTAAAGGGCTTGTTATCTGGTAAGAGGCTTTTAAACCTAGTGACTAAAATAACAGGTCACATGAAGTAAAACTAAGTGCGCTATGCAAATAAATCAAGGTTCTACAGCAGGTTGAGGGGCAGGGGAGAGAACAGCTGAAGGAAGGAAGGAAGCATCTGCCACATGGCCAGCAGACTTCTCAAAGCAACTTCTTAGAAAAAAAGAAGGACAGCTACTCCATAAAATTGTCCATTTTCTCTTCACCTAGGATGATTATTCCATAACACCAAGAATCTTGGCTGGGAAAAACCTTGAAACCACACAGGGTTTTCTGCATGAAATATTTCCTTCCCTCCCCCCTTACTTTCATAGGGGCCAGTAAAAATAGATGTGCACTAAAAATAAGCTGAAGGAAGCTGGATTCAGACATACAGACTGGACATGTTTGTCTTAGAAAGACAGGTTTATAGATAACAGGATAATATAGCAATTGTATTTATATATACACTACAACATCTGTCAACTGCTAGTGGGGAGCTGATAAGAGCTCCTCAAATATAATATAGTATAAGTCTGATCAAGGTAGTTAAAATGGTGAGGAAAAGGCAGATTAGAAAAGTAGATGGATAAATTTTAAATTAAAGGAGTATGAAATACTAGGTGCCAACACAGCTGAAGTTTTTGGAATATCTTTGTCTGCCCTCCAAGGCAGGGGAAGCCAAACACAGTGTTATCAAATCTCAGACACGGTACAACTTCTTGAGTCTGGACTCAGGAACATCTGAGCAGCAACTGGCACTCAGAGGCGCCCAGTAAACAAGAGGCCACTAACTGGTTTAAGTTCAAATAGCCTTGGCAGCAGCATTTAAACCACTAGCGAGTCTGCAGCTTTCCAGAACGCAGCAAGGGGAAGCAATTGCCATGCCATAAGGCTACCTCCTACCAGCATTTTCTTCCCTGAAGCTCCTTACCATTTGTTGTGTCCTGAAGAACTAGGTTTTCTAATTGCAGCCAATCAGTATTTAAACGCTTCACCAGTTTATATGCGTTTACAGGATGTGCCAGATATCCTTCTGGATCAGAGGTTGATTTGCTAGTCAGTACATCCATTTTTTCAGCCCAGCTGGAAAAAGAAGCATATGTCTCAGTCTGAGACCAATTTATGAATGCATATCTTCCTTATTAAGTCATCCTAATTACATAGCTAGAACCAATTTATTGCTCCTTTTGCCATTATAACCAGCTGTTGAGCTTTCAACTTCACAAGGATCAAGTGAAGCGTAACTGATTTTTTAATCACAACTTTTAATTTATTCCCCTGATGATTTCCAAAAGACCTACTACAGCAGAAACCTCTCTCACTTGCAATGACTCTTAACCACCACTTTTCAACATATCTCAGTATGGAAAATAAATACAACGATACAGGGCACACAATCACTTTCAGTGTCATTTATTCATCTCAAAGCAGCAGTACAAACCCACACGCAACCCAGTTGCTTGTTAGCTTTATGGAAACCAAACCCAGAACTTTGATGCTTTCCTAGACTGAAAAATAGTCAGTGGCAACAGAACAGCAGCAATAGTGCTCTCCATTGATAAGAAAATGCTGTTATTCAGCTTCAAACCGGTACTAGGCAACATCACCTTCTGCATCATAGGACATCTGAACTGCTGCTTATGCTATTAATGCTACAGTGATGATTTTTCCTGCTCCCCTGCATGCTATCCCTTATCAGAGAGGGTCTTCTGCACATAGTGTTTGTGATGAAACAAGAACAATGAGAGATGTGGAAAAAGCCCAGCAAGTGACAATTACTTAAGGGGCAGGTAATTTGAAAAATGTATTTCTGAAGCAGGGACCCTTCTCTGCAGTTCTATGGGAAGAAATAACCACATTATTGTTACCTTTTGTGAGGAAATATTAACCAGATCCTGTGACAGAGATGACAACGAAAAGGTGTAAGTCAGCATAATAGGTTACTCATTTTGTTAGGCACCTTGGTTAAATTAATCCTCTCTCCCTACCTTTTAATCTGAGAAAGCTTGGATTCTTCTGCTCGGATATACTCCTTTAAGGACTGCACCAGGTCCTTCTCTGCATAAATGAGGTCTGTCATTTGACCTAAAAACGGGAAATGAAGACGTGTGAGTGAGAACTACAAACCAACCAAACATTTTACAACAGCACAGCAGACCAGCCTCACGTGCTCCAGGGCTATTACAGCCACCCAAAGAACAGAGAAACTAAGCAGGGTGGGCAGGGTGAGGGGGAAGGAAGGTGCATTTTTTTAATGCTTGTAAGCCACAAAAGCTATGACACATGCTGATCTGGCATTCAAATGTTCAAGTGGCTTTAAAATCTCAACTTTACTGGCCTAGGAGGTAGTCTGCTGTGACCCTCCTACCATCTCCAAATGACTTTTAACATTGCAGTTGCATAAAAGACAATCAGTGGAAAGGTTTGCTGTTAAGGCAGCTACAGGCAAAGCAAGAGAAGACCCAAACGGTTGCCATAGCATCTGTCCTCCCTGTGGATACAGATTACGTCACACCAGCAATTTATTAGTCTAGCCACTGGCATCACTTAAAATTACAGCTTTTCAATAAGGGTAACTGGGGAAACACAGTCTAACATTAAAGCATAGAGGAATTTCAGACCTGTGTTTATAGACTTGCTTGTGTTTCCCAATTAATGTTAGTGGAAACTGCTAGCATATCATTCCAGATTGCTATGAGAAACTTTGCTTTTCACAGACCCAACACTGAACGATCCAAAGATTCAGAAGCACAGCAAAAGACTTTGGAACACTGAAAATTAATTATTATTACAAAGACACAGCTCCAGTGGTTCCAGAGAGCAGGCAGAGGTAGTTAATGAATCTGCATTATCTGAGGGGCACTCGCACTAGATCTGAAGTCACAGCAGAATTCGGTTTGCCTTTATATTTTTTAAGGCTACTATAGTCACAAATGACAGCACTACAGTTGTTGGAACACAAGAATTATCAAATTAATTTACAGGACTTAAGATATTTCTATGCAAATCTCTGGGATTTATCAAAGTCTTATACAACACCCACTGGGTAAAGAGGATATTAATTTTCCATTCCCATTCCCGACTCTAGCTTTTCTTGAGGATAAGGCAAAAATACTCCACTGATGCAGGATCTGCATCCTGAAGTCCTATGCTTCAGCTGCAGCACTTAAGTGTTAGCAACTGTATTAGCTGTAATGCACAAAATTAATGCTGTAATTAGCTGTCATGCACAAAACTGTGCATTACATTACCTATTGAAGTGAAAAACTCTGCTTCTGTTTGCCGAAACAAGCAAACACAGGCCAAGAGCATCAGCTGCAGCCAGGGCTTCATCCTCCACATGGTTCTCACCTGCAATATAGTAAAAGGAAGAAGTGGCATGAACAGAATATATGTGGCACTACACACATATACAGTTCTCTGCAATATATGTAGAGAACTACACACACACACGTACATACACCAGGTTTTTTCAAGCACACAGCATGACGGGAGCTCAGTCACAGTTCCTAGATGCCGTGAAAATAGATAGCAAAAAACACTCAATAAGACCATTAAGAATAAGAGTAGCAAATAGTTCTTTCTACGGTACCACATTGTGAGGAAAAGCTTTCAATTATTCATTTTGCTTGCTTTAAGACTCATTGCAAATCAGAAACACCTCCTGCAACAGTACGCAAGCAGGAATAAGCAAGAAAACATCTTGTAGCGTCATGATGCTTCCCTTCCCCCCTTCTCCCCTTCCAAGCGTGTATTCCCAAACGGCTCGTTTAAGCCAGTTCAAAGCTGTACAAGGGCAACCTGAGAAGGGAGAGAAGCTGACTGAACGGTACCACGCAGAGGTCTGCCAGCAGCACGGCCGCAGTAAGCGATACAGCAGAAGGCACGGCGAGCCGGGAGCGCTCCCCGAGCACGGAGACCAAGGACACGGCGCCAGCCCTGTCCATCTGCAGAGCCTGTTCTTGTTCCGCGAAACAGGATTTTGGATGCTCTGCACAAAGCCTGGCAGGGGAGCTACAAGGGAACTTTCCAGTTCAAACACCACGACTCCACATTCTCCTAGCGCCTCCCCACCATATTCTCTCCTGGCCCAGGAGATCTGCCAAGAAGAACATTTACTACAGCTAGCAGCTTGTCTTTACAGCAGATCTTTAACAGCTTTGCCATCCTACTCACTTTTAGTCAAGTCAATAAACAGAAACGCTCAGTAAACAGAGAAGTGGGCTCTTTCTTGAACAAGCAGGACACCTGGCTGCAGAGTTTCAGATTGTTTATACACATTCTTTTCACAGCTGTTACTTGGAGGAAAACAGCACGAGAAGTAAATTACAAGAGAATAAGCATAATGTTGTGACCGCATTTCTGGAGAGCATGAGTATGCACGAGCACACGTGTGCAAGCCCCCCCAGTACAGATAAACCAACTGCTTAGAGAAAAAAGAAAAAGGAAGAGGCAGAAGGGACATTAGCACCTCCCACCTCAACATCTGAGATTAAAACAAATGATTATAAACCCAGCATGTTTTATTCAGAGAATAACACCACTTATATAGAAAAGCCCACAAGAAATAAGTCTATGCAGGATAAATACTGCCCACCCTCCTGGCTTCTCCTCAACAGCATCCTGAGAAAACGAACATTTCATGCTGAACAGGTAAAAATTAGGATTTTTCCCCCCCTCGAATTAAAACAGTGAAAATAGCTGCCTTCTTCTGCAAGAAACATGGAAAATAACGAGTCCCTGAGGCTCAGTTTCAGCCTTGGGCTTAAAAAAACCATGAAAGGACCAGGGGCGGCCAGGGCACCCACTGCTCCACGCCAAGAGGCTAGAAGGTGTCCCAGGACAGCAGTGTGCCCGTGCAGCAGGGATCAGCGGGGCACGTTCGTCAGCAGCTCCTACACCTCTGCCTTACCTGTGCTGCCCTCCTCACTCCAGCAAAAACTGCTGCAGCAGCTGGAGCTCAGCTTTGCTGCACGCCACAGCAGATGCCAACCGCTTTGCTCCTTTCCTGCCCCTGGATGCCTCCAGCTAAAACACCAAGCAAATGTGTATTGTATAAACACTGCACTTCAGGAGTGGGAGACCTCCACGAATCCCTGCTCCCACCGGGAAGAGGGTCGTCCGCCTGCACAGAGCACTGGCAGGAGGAACAAGTGGACAAGGACCGAGTTTTCTTCAAAAGTTCAAGACTGAATTCTTTATTTAATAATTCTTTATTTAATAAGCCTTCCAACCACTCTTGTTCCATTAGGATTAAAGCATGGATCTGACCTAAAAATAAAGTTACTTACACACCCAACAGGCCTATCAGTTTCTCCCCACGTCATAGTTCATATCTATTCACAAGATTCAAGAGAGCTTCCATGAGAAACAAAGGGGAAACTTCTACAGGTCAGACAAAACTTATCTGTTATTTATCCTGCTCCTTTCGACCAAGCAAATAGGCAGCCTCATTCTTCTGTAGATCACCAGAGTGAGACAGCAAATTCCCCGGGAGACTTTCCCCTCATCCCTTGGGATACTGGAGCCATTGGGCTGGATTTCTCAGAAAGCCAGAGCTAGAGGCCCTGGAGAACATGGATCCCTTCTTCACCCAACAGACTCCCAGCAAGTTCCAGACAGTGCTCCATTATAAGGAGATTTGTAAGGGAACAAGACTTCTTAGCAAGGGAACCTCAACAGGCAGCAGCAGCCCCATAACCACATTTTGCTACAAGGTTTGTAAAAGAAAATACCTTGCTGACAAAATACTGTCAAAAATCTGATGAATATTATTTGAATTGCATAGTAAATCAGCACTGCATGACTGCTTTCAAGCTGATGACACAAATAAGGGATACAGCTTGGCTCTCCCTACGTGCTTGCCTGTGCTCTACAATCCACCTAGAAAACCACAGCTGAAACAGCTGCTTCCACGTAGTACCTAAATTTAAAGCATTATAGAATAATCCAACAAACAAACCCCTGTTTCAGAGTTACTGCTGTCCAGAGACCAGCTCTCCGCGCACCCGGAGCTGAGGTTCCCATGCCAGGCTCCAAAGAGCTGCCCATCCCTACACAAACAGCAATCTGAGGCTGGGCTCCTCATGAGCCAAGTCTATTAAGGGTTTCTCCCAACGGCAGCGCTTTTACCCTGCTCCTTGCGGAGCAGCCAGGAGCACCGACCTGGCTGCACGTCTGACCTCATTCCCTTTCCAACGTCCTCCAAGGAATTGCTTCCTCTCACCATTAGGTGCCCCAGCATGCGAGTTCTTCTCCCTTATGCATCAAATACCTGTTTTTCAGCTCCTTCCTTCAGCACACTTCAGATTTACAGCTTAGAGCAGCGTATGCCTACATCACTATCCTTCTTGCCAAAACACTTTATGTGCATCTGAAAAGAATTATAATTGCCCAATAACTAATAAAACACGATTGTAATTTTCAAGGCAGACCAAAAGGTGAGCTGTCTGCATGCACGCATTAACAAATAGGAAGAACCTGCAGTAAAATCCAGGCTTGCTCCCTCTAATGCAAAAGGGATCTTGTTAGCCTTAGCCTTACAGCCTCTGAAACCCTAAGCATCTGGATTAGCTCTCAACAGCTTTTCTAAAAGCATGGCCAAAGAAAACACACACCCTAACTTTGGCACTGTGACAGCAAATTCAGGCTAGTCTGAGGCACAACAGATCTCCCTGCATCTTACTCTGCAGTATCAGTAACCTCATCCCATATGGATCAATCTAGTGTTAAATCCCTCCCTATAGCAGGGAAGACAGGCCAGAAGGATTGCACATTTTGTCATTTCTTACTGGAGGTTGTTCTTCAGTATTGAAATTTTGGCCAAATTTTACTGCGCAAGCCAAGAATTTTAGCATATCAACAGCTTCAGATAAGCTTCCAAATGCTCGTGCAACACTGAAAGCAATCTCAGTGTTGAAAAAACAAGTTTTACAGAAAAACAGGTTTACCGTCAAAGAACAGCCTTCAGCTGACATTAGGGACCGAGTTAAAGTTGAGATACCATCTCAAAGGTTTGGGGGTTGAATCTATTCTAAGACCACCCTAGAACATGCCTCCAAACATGCCTTACATTCTCCAGTATATAGAAAGTTATACACACACACAAAAAAAAAATCAGAACTAGTCATAGGAAAAATATCCATGCACATGTTTATAGCTTGCTTGCTCCCTTGGACACTTGCCAACGTAACAGCATGGAAATAATAAACAGGCTGAATTCCCGACTTAAACCTAGAATGAAAAACTCCTTACACTAAAGGGTAAATCCCGCTGCTGTTACTGACTTTGAAATAAACCATCACGCTTTGGGCTTGCACTTCCTGCACTAGAGCTTAAAAATTAAAAAATATATAGGAACAAGAAGTAAAATTGTCATTCGTTACTGTGAGAGCAGTACCAGCTTACATCTGTCTAGTTAATCTGCAACCTACAGGAATGGCAGTCACGGTTGTTATTTATTTTTAACTTACCTGGCAGGTTATCTCCCGGGTGCTTAATATCAGAAGGCCACAGTATGAACCTGCTGAAGATGCCTGCGGTGTCCGTTCAGCTCAGCTTTCTCCTCAATAAGCACCTGTAAATAAAGCAGCAAGAAGTTTTAGGTAAGATCTCCTGGGAAAACCCTGCCCTGAATACTTGCTCCTCAGGAATGCGCACAATTACTGGCTGTGAATTACTGCCACAGAACCAGGCAGCTCAGTCTTTCCTCCAAGATAAGGAGCGTCGCTGCTGTTTCAAGCCAAGTTTTCCTGTCTCGTGGCCTCAGAGGCATGTTTTGCATCAGCACAGCACACTCTCGTCCCCCAGCTGAGCTGCAGGGACCTCCTAGGACATATTTTTAGGTCACACACTTGGGCTGCATTTGCACAAGGCTCTATGGAAAGGGCTCGTCGGGACCGCATGGTGCCACGCACCCACACTGGCATCCTGACCAGCCAAGGGGCAGGAGCTCCACTGCACGTTGCTGTTCTACACATGGGAAAGAAAAAAAAGGCAAAAACATTTCAACATTCCTTGGGGGGAAAAAAAAAAAGAGGGTGGGAGTTAAAACAAGATGCTGAGTTAAGGTGAGGGGACATTTACCTATACTGAAATATTAAAGCAAACAGACTTATTTCCAATCAAGTCACTGCTTCTGACCCTCTCCAGGGACGCAGGCTTATCCCAGGAGCAGGAATTCCAAAGCGATTCGGGAACCTTCCGGCCCAGGCGAGGCAGGGCAGTGACTCAGGCTGCTGCAGGTCAGGGCAGCGCGGCCGGGCTGCGACCACCCCGAGGGGCTCCGAGCGGCTCCCTACGAGCATCCAGGCAGCACTTGCTTTCCCGAAAGCTGCCGCAGCCCGGCGCGTTCAAGCCCCCATCACGCTGCAGTTTCACTAAGCTCCATCCCAACACCAGTCACGTTCGGGCTCCAAGGCACAGAAGCGAGGAACCAGCCCTTCCACTTCTTAGGAGGGGACCTTTATTGGCTGCAGGGCATTTTCTCCGGGCAGAAACAAAAGGAAAGCCGCACTTTTCTTAGGCTCTTCCCAAGGAACGCGGACTCCCTCCTGCCTCAGGCTGCCCGACAGGGAAGCGCTGGAGCCGTCGGGGCCGCTCAGACCATCTGAGCCCCGCGGGAGCAGCCGGGACCCGAGCCCTGGGGCTCCCCCGCGGCCGCCCCGGTGGCTCCCGCCCGCACGGGGCGGCTGGCGGCTCCCTCGGGGGGTCCTTTACCCGACGAGGGGGGGTCCAGCCTCGCTGCTGATGCCCCGGTCGCCCTCGGGGCGCGCCCGCCGATCACGGCGACCGCAGCGCTGCGCCAGCCCGAGCCGCGACGGGGGGAGCGAGCCGCGACGGGAGCGGGAAGGAGAAACCCCCGAGGGCACCGGGGCATCGAGATAGCGACCCCCGCCCCGGCACCTGCGCCCGCCCCGGGGGCGAGACCCGCGCGACGCCCCCGAGGGGAGACCCGGAGCCGCTCCCGCTGCCCCGAAGGGAGACCCGCTGCCCCGAAGGGAGACCCGCTGCCCCGAAGGGAGACCCGCTGCCCCGAAGGGAGACCCGCTGCCCCGAAGGGAGACCCGCTGCCGTTCTCGGTCCCGTCCCCGCCGCCCCGGAGGGGAGAGCCGCTCACCGCCGGCACCGCTCGCCTCCCTTCTAGAACCGCCCCGGCCCTTCCAGCCGCGCCGCCGCCTCCGACCCGCCCCCGGCCCCGCTCCTCTTGAGCCGCCGCCACGTCGGAAGCTCCGCCCCGCGCCGCCGCTCGCCCGTAATGCCGCGAGTAGCTGCGCAGCACGGCGGCCTCGCCCCGCGCTGGGGCGCCCTGGCGAAAAGAGAGTTAGGAAATTAAGAAATTAGCGATGGGGGCAATTAGGGCTGCGGATCTGCCCCGTTCAGCACAAGCCCCGGGGTTCCCCATCTGAGAATCCATCTGAGCCTCCACCTCGAGAGCCAGAGCCACAAGGAGCTCCACGAGGAGGCAGAAATTGGGGTCTGGAAGGCGGGTGAAAAGGCAGGTTTCTGCACCAAAATATACCTCAGTGATGGATAAACCCCCTTGCATGAGGACAGCTCTCTATTTTGTTTTCTTTCCCCCTAAACATGCGGGTTAATGATGGCCAACTTCACTATGAATCGTGGCGATCTTAGCCCCAAAATGATGTCTCATCCCTTACGCTGCAGATTGCATCCGCTGGTGGGAAATCAGTTCCCCAAACAGAGATCTCACAAACCGGAGAGGCAATATATTGCACTGGGGGAAAAAAATGTGGAAATGACTCATCATGACAGAAAGAATTCATAGAGAAAGTGGAAAAATGGGGAAATAAATGTCCAAGGGTATCATTTAATTGTGGCTTCTGGTAACATGAGTCCTAATCAAAGGGTCTGTCTGGCCGCCTCCACATTTCCAGCCATAGTAGTTCCAGACACACAGTTGTGACTACCCTAAAGATACCAGTTTGATTTAGAAGCAGTAACAGCAATATAGCCTTAAAAGACAATGCAGAGGCAGAACTTTCAGGCAGCTCTATGCTCATTTTTTACCCATGTTTATGTTTAAATTTGCTTTTTCATAATTTATTTTAAAAATAAAAAAAAAAAAAAAAAAGGTGTTCTCTATTTTAGTGGAAAGAGCTAAAAGTGGACTTAGGGATTTAAAAGGGATTGGGATGTGAATCTGCAGTGTCTGCTCGTGTGAATAGGCAGTTGTGCAGCCCTTTCAACTGCATGTCTAGACCGTATGATGTAATACTGGTGCAGTCTTGGCTACTCTGGGTTCCTAAGAACTAAATGAATGGTTATCCATATAAACTACCAGCAGTGCTCTGGGTATATGTGCTTTGCATTTCTTCTTTTACACATTCTGGTGAATTTTGCAAAACACAAAGTTAAAATTAGTTGGTTATCCCCTGCCTAATGCTCTCCCATAGGAAACTGGTGGTGTTGGAGGTAATCGGCAGTGGATCTGCAATGGTCTGCAGTCGCGTGAACTGCCAGACCTCCCCTGAGGATGCGGGAGCTGCCAGACTTATTCTATTACCATTCCATATGTGCAGTACGTTTTGATAGTCATGTGCTTTATTGCATGTTACAGTTAATTCTCATTTGATGGATTTACATGTCTGGCGAAACCAAAGGTTAGTCTTACATCAGTAATAAGTATTCAAAACGTTTGCACCTTCATCTCTGCAGGAGTTTTTGTCTCTATGCCTTGGTGTGAGGGTCTGAAGCAGGGAGGAAACTGGTTAAGGAGGACAGGCACAGGAGGAGGACACAGAGATGTGGTTTTAAAGCAAGGGCATCAACAACCTGCCAGTGGTTCAAGGCATTATTGCCCCTGGAAGGGGAGTGAAAACCGCTTTGCAGAGAGCCTGGCTGCCCAATGCACCCACAAGTACACTTGGATGTCCACCTTACCCGTCCTACTACAAGGCTTTTGCCCGAGATCTTAGCAGGGGAATATTAAGACTCTCTAAGAGTACACACAAAGTACAGAATAGGATTTCCCATAAACCAGTATGATGGATCAAAACGAAGGAGGCAGGAACACGTGAGAGTAGCAGACATCTTTCTGACCACAGGAACTCGGGTTTCTCACTCAAACCGTAGCTTAAGCAGCATACTGGTAAACAGACCTTGCACAAGAATAAAGCCTAAGCCCAGCTGGTGCCTGCGGCTTTGCCTTTGTTTCTGATGAGTGAAAAACCATCATCGTGCCCCCTGGCAGAGCCAGGGCTGAAGCCCAGAGCGGACTCACATCACCGTCCCGCGGCTCTGTGTGTGCAGCGGAGCCCAGGACACGGGGATGCTGCCGGCGGCACTCGCTGCTGCTCCGCTTTGCATCCCGCGAGGACACCAACGTGCGGCCAAAAACCCCCGAAGATGGATTTGATTTGTTAAACTCTGCTGCGGATAAAGCAGACGAGAACTACCCGAGACGAGCAACGTTTGGCTGGACGAGGTCTGCGACATGGAGCGGCATCGCGGCCGTCCCCGAGCCAGGCGGGCTTGCTGGGAGCCACGGAAAAGGAGCCCGGAGGAGCCCGGAGGAGCCCGGGGGAGCCCGTGGCCCCTTCCACGTCATTTTGGCCCCGCGAGGCCGGCGGCCCCGCGCCGTGCTCCGCTGCACGTTCACACGGGCACTGCAGCCTCCAAACCACAGCAAGAACCAGCCCGGCCAGCCTATTTTAAACAGCCTAAACACAGCCTTGCCCAATGAGAAGCGCCTGGCTGCAGGGGAGGGAGGGACACGGGTGTTCTCGCCCTCTTCTGTGTCATTTAAAATGACACTGCTGTATTTTAAATCGATTTTGGAAGCAACCTGGGGCTGCCTGAAAGAACTAAGGGATTTGGGGATGCAAAACGCAGCCCTGTGGAAGCTCTGCTGGGGTTTGCAGGGAGCGAGGCAGCCCTTGCAGGACACAGCACCTCGCGCGTGCACATGGGCACGGAGGGGCAGACGGCTCCGCCAAGCCCCGAGCGGCGGCAGGAGGCACCGCCCGCCCTGAAACATGCTCTAAACTATAAATTAAAAAAAAAAAAAAAAAAATCAAAATCCAGCCCCCTGCTTAGCAAGTGAGTGGGCGTCCTTGCGAGCTCGGCTCGCGTTGCGCTGAATCGCTGCGTTCCCGTGCCCGGGCTGCAGGGAAAGCAGCGCCCGGCACCCGAGCGGGGGAAGCAGCGCCCAGCTCCGCGGCTGCCCGCTGCGCACGGGCGGGCGGGCTCCGCGCCCGCTGCAAAACAGGCGTTTTCCCCAATAACGGCTCCGAGAAACGTCATCCCTTCTGAGGCGGCGGGAGCCCAATCCACACGCAGGCATGGCTGGCTGGCTCGGCACCCTATTCCTTTCAGGCTCAGGGAAAGATGTAGTTAAGAAACGTGGGTAAAACACATTGGAAGACCATGAGGAACCAAAAATAAAATAAAATAAAAATAGCCCAAGCTATTTAGGCTACTGATTAGTGGATGAAAGGAAAAGCCAGGTCTTAAAAAAGAACCTACTGAATGAGGCTGAAGCCAGATGAGAAACCCTTCTGCGGAGGCAGGCTAATTGGCAGTCTGGGCTGTGTGTGGCTTAGGGCGTTTTGTCCGGCGGGTTTTCCACGCGGAGCAGGGCCACGTCTCCCCCGCAGGGATTCCGCAGGCAGGGACGGGCAGAGCGGGGCGGCAGCGGCTCTGCCGTCGGGGCCGCTCCTGCAGGGCTGCCCCTTCCCGCGCTCCGGCTGCCAGCCTGCGCTGTCTGCTCACGTCCCTCCTTGCACACAACGTGGCCGGCAGCTGCCTCGGAAGGGGCCCAGCTGATCCAAACCACGGTCACGCAAGAGCCCCGATAGCTCCGTGCAAAGCACGGCACCATCGGGAGCTGCTCCTGCCAAGGAGCCTTCCGGCATTCCCGGGATTTCAGTGCTGAAACCCGGGGCCGCTCCCTCCTCGGAGCCGCCCTGCAAAACGCAGCGGAGCGATCACCAACTTGGGAGCTGCAGAAATCCCTGCTGGCACGTCACGGGATTTCAGGAATATTTGGCTGGCTCCAACAGTGGGTCTTTATTCCTTCCTGGGCAGCAGAGAACTGTGTGCACTGTACGCTCAGCCTAAGTAAACAGCGCCTGCCCGAGCACTAGCATTCACCAGGAGGCTTTAAATAAGGCAGTGAATTCTGCTGCGGGCAGGGGCCAGCACCTCCTCTCTATTTCATTGCAATTTTCCCAACTTCCAATATAAATATGGTGATGATGCAAGTGTTTCATTTTTCTTAGCCTGCTCTTTGTGATATAATGTTTACAGCCTTTACTTCAGCTCTGTTCAGCAAGCACTGAGCTGAGGCATTAGGGCTAATGAAAGTTTTAATATTTATGGTTAAACACAGAAAAAAAACGTATTTGGGAAGTCTGTGTTAATACAACCAGATATTTATTTATTTAGGTAAAAAAAAATAAAGAGGCTAAATAACAACATCTGCTGTAAAAAGTAAAATGCTGCTTGGGTCTTTTACTTCCCTAAAGCTATTTGGAAACTCAAAGGAAAATGAAAAGATACAAAAAAAAGTTATTCAAGAAACATACGAAAATACCATGAAAACCGCCTTCATTAACCCTCTCAGGCTGCTGAATCCTGCTTGTGTCGAATGTTTGGCAAACAGAGACATTTTCAGACCCCTAAATTCTGCTGCCCAGGGTGCCGAGCTCACAGCGGCTCCCAGGCCGCGCTCGCCGGCGCCGCGGATGCTGTGGATGTCGCAGATGTCAGGGATGCTGCAGACACTGCGGATGCGAAGGGATGCTGCGGATGCGAAGGGATGCTGCGGATGTCAGGGATGCTGCGGATGTCAGGGATGCTGCGGATGTGAAGGGATGCTGCAGACGCTGCGGATGTCAGGGATGCTGCGGAGCTCCGGGCTGCGATTGCAGCGGCGGCCGGGAGGGAGCACGCGAGCCCCGCGCCACGGCCGGCAGCGCCGCGGCCGCCCACGCCGGGCAAAGCAGGAGGCTGGATCCTCGTGCGCTGAAATTGCAGAAATAGCATCCGAAAAAAAAAAAAAATATATATATATATAAAGTTTGACATTATTTTAATAATATCAAGCTGCAGGGGCTGCCAAGCTCGTCCCTGAGCACTAATACATTAGCACTGGTGCAAATGAAGCAAGGTGAATGTAGCTGCTGCAGCACCTCTGTTTTGGCGCCAGTGGAAAACGATGGCATTGCCATAACCTGTATGTTTGTCCTCATTCACTTTAAACAAGGAGATACATTCTGCCAAAATCTACAGGTTCTGGATTTATCTTTAAAAACATGTGCACATGCACTGAAGCACATCCCAAAGTCATTCTATATAAATATATGCACATACACACACACATATATATATATATATGTGCCAACAAGGAGCATCTCGTCCTCGCTGTAGCTGGATCCACAGCCTCCAGAAACCCACCTGCATTTACCTTGAAATATGGTGCAGAAGGGGGCTCCAAGTGGGGGCTTTGCTTTTCTTGAGTGTTTTACTTAGAGAAAGCCTCTCAAAGAGAAGAGCGAGTGCAGGGGCCCCTTTAGCAAAGCAAACAGCATAAGATAAGAGGAGATCCTAAGAGGGATAAATTATAGGTAGGGTTGGAAAGGAGAGGCAAAGCCCCAGCCCTGAGCAGCTCTTGGCCTTTCTCAGCCCCATGGGAAGGCAGCAAGTGGCCAAAGTGAAGCTGCTTCTCGGACACTTCTTCCCATCAGCGGGTACTTTTTTTCCGGGGCTTTCACGCTGCGTGAGTCACTTCAGGCCCCGTGGGACTGTTCCAAGGCCACGGACACACATCTGTCCTGCCAGCTGCAGCTGCGCAACTCAAGGGGAAAACAGTGGGAATTAACAACACCCTCCCCACAAAGAAAACCCTCTTTGTAGCCAGATAATATAGAATAATCACACAAAATCAATCCATCGAATGCCTGAGTAATTAAACCATTATTGTAAAAAATACCCTGTGCTGATTTCCTTTTTCCCTGTCACCTTTCCCAAGATGTGTGCAATAGGATTCTCCATTTTTCACAGCACCCTGACAAGGCGCCCGCCACCCGGGAGCAGCTGAGCCCGCATTTTGCCCAACAAACCCAAAGCATCCAAGCTGGTGATCCACAAGCACAAGCTGCTGCGGTGGGGCCGGCACCAGAAGCGCGTTTCGTGCCAGGCGGCTCCTCGTGCTGCTCCCCACGGGCAGGTCCCCGCTCCACGACACAGCCCTTGCTCACGCTGTCACTGCTCTTATTACGTGATGGCATCGTTACGTTGCGGGCTCCACGCCACAAACACGGGTGACGGCGACGGTGCCTCCTGCTTGATGCTCAAAGCGGACACTGACTTGTGCAGCGCTGCCGTCCAAGCGCCGAAACGGCCTTTTTGGCTGTGGCTGCAAAGACAAAGGGGAGAAAATTGCAGGTTGGGCTCAAATAGTAAAGAAAAAAATCCTTGAGAGCCTCAGAGCCTTTTAAGCAACAAAAGGCAGTGCAATTTCCTTAAGGATTTCTATGAAACTCAGCATCTTTGTGGAGTTGCCCAATGAGCTGGTAATCCAGGATTATTCTGGAGCAGGGATCCAGGAAAGAAGCCATTTCCGAGAGGGTTTATGCCCTGGGGATGTAACCCCTTTGCCATAGCCTGAGATGCTGCTCACTATGAGGAATCTCCATGTTTTCCATCTTCCCTTTCCAGGGAACTTGACCATGGGGATGGATCCAGGCACACACAGCAGCAGAGCCGGGAAGGAGCCGCGGGTCTCGGCTCCCCTTGAGCAGCACATCGGGCTGCACCAGTCACCAAACGTGTCTGCACAGACATTAAACAGTCACAGAGGCTCCATCCTCCCTCATTTCAATAACTCAAGGAGCACCAGTTTCTGGTGTGGTTCTGAAATGGGCAGAACTGAGGTATTCCTGCATTTTCTCTACATCTGGATCTGCCTGATGTGCAGCAGCATATGGGCAGCTGACATTGATCAGATAATCCCGAATGCAGAGGGCTGGCGCTCTGCAAGAGGAGAAAGCCAATTTATAAATTACCTCATTTATAATTTGATTGCAGTGAGAACATCCAGAAAAAGCTCACGTTCATGAGAAATAATCCACGGCACTAATTGCAACTGGACACGGGATTCCAGCAGCTTGATATTCTGCATCATCGAGCACTGTGACAAATAAGAGCTGCTGAGCACAAGTGGAAGAGCCATTCACATCAGTGAAAGGTTTGTTTGAATTAATTGGAAACCCAGCTTCTGTAGAGCAGTACCCCGGCGTGCACTATTGCCCTGCATTTATTTACAGTGCAGTATTAGGGTCCCATTCAAATTAACTGACCAGCTGAGTTCAGCTAAAAATACCCCACTATTTTTAGGCAAAAAGCGTAAAAGCCAAGGAAGTTCCTTATATTTCTCCTCAGCAGTCACAGCAGGGGCAATATGTGCTTTCTTCCACGCTCAGGAAACAACAGGGTTCTGAAAAACAGGTTTCCTTTGGGTTATCCCCAAGTGAACTCAATTTAGGTCCCCAATCCAGCGCAGCAAGGTAGGAGACATTTTTCCACTGACTTTGCTGGGAACCAAAGCTCTGAACACTGGCAAATCTTCAGCACCACAGGACCTGCATATAGAATCTGTTGGGCAGCACTTGCTTCATTAGGTGCAAAGGAAAGCCAGAACTGTCAATGTTATGCATGTAATTCCTATAATCCCCCAGAACTCATCCGTACCTGTGCACTGGTGCATCCGAAGGCTCCGTTTGCTTTCAGGGGATGCTGCAGCAGCAGGAGCAGCAGACCCTGGACAAGAGGACCCCAAGTTATACAAGGCACCATGAAAATGCTCACAATGGGGCAAAGAACTCATTTTACTCAAATCCATGCTGATTCACACCAGGGCAGGAATTGGCCCTATTCTTTTTCTACAGGTCCATAGGAAGGCTTTTTAAAGAGTGTTTTGCATCTCCAGCTAGGACCTGTGAACTTTCCTGTGCTGGAAGGATTTAGGAACCACATTTGAGGACTCAGGCCACACAGATTCACACTTTTGTTCTCCCAAGACTCCATAGGACAGAAACACAAGGGTGAATCACCTGCTGTTTCCCACCGCCAAGTGGATTCGGGAATTCGGAGGAAGTGCCTGGGAAGGGCGATGGAGCAGAACCAGATCTCTTTATAAACTAACAAGCTACAAATGAGCGTTCAAAGGAAATGGCTTTAGTTTCTGACATGGAAAGCTCTAGGTGAACATGGCTTAACTGCATAGGAGAGGAAAAAACAGATTAGAGGAAAAAAAACCACCCTCTTTGAAGCTCTTTGTAGCAGAATGAAGCAGCCCTCGAGGTGCCTCTGCGCAGAGGCAGAGCCACAAAGCCTGGCTCAAGCCCCAGTCTGTGCATTGCCCTTCATGGGGACAGAGACACAGAGGGCCCAGGTCCAGCCCTGTAAAACTCAGGCCTCCTTGACCTCTCACAGCAGAAGTCCCAGCTTTGCAAAGCCCCCTTCTTGCAAACATCAGCGGTGAAACAAAAGTTATGAGTTACATCTCAGCATAAAGACATGAAAATATACGAGGTGAGTTGTTAGCTGGCATCAAGCAGCTGAGATTAACAGAGCTGGACACAGCCTAAGCGACTTGCACCAGCCACGGATCCAGGCCTGCTTGTTGGCTTCCCACTAGCAGGATTACATTAAAAAAAGGCCTTTAAGAAAGCGAACAATCAACGTGCCACCTGGGTGCAATTTGCGGGTTCACCGTTTGTTTAGGTCATCGCATATTTGGTGTCAAATGAAGCAGCCGTAAAGCGGCGTTAGATTTCATGCGGCATGAAATAGCTCCATAAAAGGAGCTGCATCCGCAGGAGCTCCGCTCCAGCCTCGCTGGGGCCGGCGGTTCCCACGGGCTCTGCCTGCCCCATTGCACGGCCGGGACGCGATGGGACAGGGACGTGTCCCCTGCGCCGCGGCCACGCACGGCCCTCGTCGCCCTCCTACCCGAGCGATGAGCTGAGAGGAACCCGACACCGCTGCACAGGAGGGAGCTCTGTCGCACTGAAAATATCGGCTTTGACTGCCCAAAATAGTATGCTTTCCTAAGCACGCTGCAAAGACCCGGCTGGACACTGCCTGGACCGGCCTCTTGCTCACGGATTCTGTCTTCGTAGTCACAGAAATAGAGAAGAGACCTCATAATAATAAGAAGAATAAACTACCTCACTCATTCAGTGAGGAATATTTTCCTGACAGTCCAATCCAGGGCCCTGTGCCAAGTCCAGCTAAGGGGATGCACATTTCCTCGGAAAAATCCCTTCCAGCAGCAGACATAGGGAGGTTTTTCCTGGGATCTGCTGTTGCAGGACAGATTTCATCCCTGCCTATGGCAGAATATGGCACAGAGAACAATGAGCCCTCATTAAAAATCCTTCCCTAACGATGCTTTCTAGCTTGGCCTCCATAGGAGCCACCCCTCGTGGTCCCAAGTGCCCTTCCTTGGGGCCTGGCATTCCCCGCTTCACTGTTCTCTGCTTTTAATCTGCAAAACCATCGCCAAACCCAAAATAAAAGCCAGGCCCAACATCCTATACACACAACTCCGCATAAAAGCCAGTGAAATGGAGGGGAAAAAGAAAAAAAAAAACCTCTAAAATAGCCTCTTAGGCTGTAAAATAAAACTATTGCACCAATGCTGTACAAGAAACACAATAAACTTGGCTCTCCCCAGAGGTTAGATTGCCCTGTGCTCAACAGCTCGTAAGAAATATTGCCTCCCACAGCACTTGTCTGAAAGGCACCAAGAGCTGTGATGCTTTTCAGGAGATTCCCCTCCCGGAGCGGGATGCAGCACCCTGTGCCTGGCTGCGTCTCCCCGCAGGAGCCGTGGGAACATCTTGGGATGCAGGAACATCTCAGAACAGGCGGCTGAGCAGCGAGCCCTGCACGACCCAAAGAGCCTCGTTTTCCTGGCAAAGCCCTGCCTCGAGTGCACTACTTCTGTCACCAACCACTTTTTCAGTCTCTTTTGAAATAACAATAGTGCATTTATTTAAGAAATTCTACAAAAGCACAACTTGGGAAAATACCTGGGGATCCATAAACTAAAAAACTTCCCCAAACATATGTTTAAACTATTCTGTTTTCTCCCGAGACATCCTGAACAGGCACCGTCGACTGGAGTCCGTGAAAACAAAAAAGTAAATAACAACCCGTGCCAAAATATTTGTGCGCTCCTTCCCTCCGCAGCTCCATGGATTGCTTTAAAACCGCCTGGAAAATTGGGTTTTGGAGGCAGCTATGGGAGCGTCTTGGGGTGAACTCAAGGAAATTTGGGGTTTGAAGGCTGCAATGGGAGCGTCTTGGGGCGAACTCGAGGAAACAGCTGCAGTTTGGGGTTGGCAGCAGCAGGAAAGGTCCGAAAATCCAACACTGTGGCCACCAGGCAGGGCAACCAGCCCGGAGGACAGTCCGGGAGAGCCAACAACACACGGACACCAGAGCTGCTGGGGGGCAGAACAGGCTTAGGGCAGCACTGGGGCTTAAAACCAACCAAAAAACTTACTAAAGCCTTCAAAGAGCCACAGAGAAACTAAAAAGCTTGAACAACTCCTTCTCCCTTCACATTTTATGAGAGCCCAAACTGCCAGTATTTGTTTGATCTTGTAACACCTTACTTTGCATTCCTAAACTTCCATAAAAACACCATATTCTTTGGCAACTGAGTGTTATTTTGTATGTTATTTTTGAAAGGGGAAACGGTTTCATTTGGATGCGATACCCTTGGTTTCTCCTGCTAACTACTGTTTTATCTGAATACATATTCAGGCAAATGAGGCAAAACAGCTCCTTCTGCTCCAGATACATCTTTGCCCAAGTCATGGGAGTGTAAATTAGAAGATCACATAATTTCTAGCACAAGTTGCCTGTTCACCTTGGAGCAGAATAGTTAACCATTTGATGCTATAGTCTTACTCATTTGTTAAAGTCATTATTATAACACATGAAAGGAGAAGTCTGAAGTCACATTTGCGAGAGTTTCTTAAATGCCTCGGTCAGACAAGAAGACACGGGTTATTCTCCTAATAATAAATTAAAGATCAGATTAATGACCACAAGGTAATACAGTGCTTGAAGCAAATATTTGAAGTATGTTTATAACATTTGCTCCCCGTGCTCCTTAAATTTTAGTTCTTTAGAGTACAACACATCTATTCTTCATAGTCAGTCCATATCCTCTCTTAAGCAAGTCAGAGGAAGGCTGAGAAACAAAAGGAGCTGCATGTGTTAAGAATAGCATGTTTTGACTCTTTTATTAGGTAGAATATCTGATTATCCTAATTCCCACTTAGCACTCAAAATAAATACTCACTAAGCTGCTCGTTAAAATGACATTCCCACCATCTTCTATGGGAGTTTTTCTATTGCTGTCACCAAATATTGGATCAAAGTTTGCCATGTTGTTAGGTGACATTGCATAAAAACATGTCCAACAGCCTTGCAGATTCTTAAATGTTTTATTTCAGTTGAACTCTGCAGGCAAATTCTGCTTATCCTGCACAGCTCTCAAATGAGTTACCCAGACACAACCGAAGGCAAAGTTTCAGCCTGTTAAACACAGTTTCTGAGTACCAATTTTCTTCCTTTTCACTTCCTCCTCTTTTCACTCCAATAAACGTTAGACCTATTTCTCCGAGTAATGGCAAGTCCTTCAATGTATTTAAGAGCTTGTTTCAAGCTAAGCTTTTCCAAGTCTTAATAACTGTATGACTGGAACGAGGGGGAAAAGGAAATTAAATTATCATTTGTGCAGATGCGCTCCAGAAGGTATCCTAATCCAATGGTCTAAGGAGATCAGAGCTGGAGAAGCTGGTAGGTTACCAGCTATATAGTTATGCAATAAGAGCTTAATGATACCATAGGAAGGGGATGAGCACACTGGATGTCACAGACCTTCTCCTCCAGCTGAAGCCATCCTGTTCTGTCTCAGCCTTCTTACCCATTTTACCTGTAATTTCAGTCACAGTAAGAATGACTTACTGATCCTGCTAAAACTAATGTGTTTTATTTTGATTGTAACCTAATTCGGCTAACCAGGCGATCAGGGAAGAGCACTGAGGAACTGCAGGCAGCAACTTCTTGGCCCACAGAGCTGCAGTGAAGAGGGATGAGCACGTGGAAGGATGAGCACCTACACCCTGGTGCTTTATAGCACAGAATAAATCACCAGCTGAGCCCCAGCAGGGCCAGGTGCCAACGTGCCAGTGGCTGCAGGGACCGACACGGGAAGGGGGCAGTGATGGATCCATCACCTCGTAGCCACAGGCACTGCAAACGCAGACAGGGAAACAAAAGAAAGAGCATACGTCTGTTTAAGGAGGCTGAGGGGTTATGTTCCAGCCAGCATTTAGGAAACCCTGCTTATGTGCTAAAGTACCAGCAATTACTCTTGGGTTTTGCCCATTCAGTAAAGTTACTGCTTGCATTTGGGGTTTCTGACTTGCACTGCTGCCTTGAGAACGTTGCATTAACGCTGCAAGCATTTAGAAAGTCTGCACGCACAAACACAAAGCGTGAGGGGCTTTGCACTAAGACCCATCTAAGATATCAAGGGGAATTAGAGCTGAAGGACCCTAGACTTGTCCTTTGTTGCATTCAATAACAAATAATGTAAATAATTTTAGACAATCTCACAAATTTAAGGATGCCTTTTTCCTAATAACACAGGATGTCCCAGTTTGCCTACTAGCTTATGAACAATTCTCATCCTGCAAGTGTTGGTCATAGAGTCACCTCCGTTCCTTTCCAGTTGAAAACTGGATCAGGGAATATTAACAGAGAATTAAGCTAGAAACATAATCATTCAAAGTAGCTATAAGGATTAGATTATCTTGAAAACTTGCATGCATTTTCATTGCTTTAGGTCTGACATGATGCCCGGGGGATTCACTCGCAGAACTGGTAGGATTTGGACACCACAGACTCTTAATTCCTGCAGGCTCTGAGCGGAAGAGGACGCCTCAGACCAACTGTCTCTTTACAATAACAAAAACGTCTGGCATAAACTAAAGGCCATTGAATTAATTAGGAAGTTTCCAGGTAGAATTGGAAGTTTTAAGTATGCCTTTCATACCCATCAGCAATGCCAAATACACACTGCATTTTGTATCTACTTTTAGGGAATATCTTAGTTCACACAAGGGAAAAATAAGTGCTCATGTTTTTCTCCATATTAGGGGTTTTCACCTGTGTTCTGAAGACATTTGTGCCGCTGTAGGCTGCTTCTATGGGGTCTGTGAAAAGTGAGGAGAATAAGCCGATGCTACTCAGGATCTCCTCTGGAAAACCTGTAGGAATATATTAATAAAGGTTAAAATCACTGATCTGTTCAGCATAAGAACAGTGACTATAAAGAACATAAATATTTATAAAAGATAATGAATAGCCTAAGGCTAGAGGGAGGAGGATCTATGATAAGAACTACATTGTATATCTTATGTCCCATTCTTCCACCCCAAACAATTTTATCCGGCTGGGTTTGCCCTTGCCCTGGGTGCAGTTTACAATTTGCAGACAACGTTTTGCAGAGCACAACATCTGCAGAGCACTGCTGGCACCAGACCTGCTCCATGGCAGGCACCCTACGCACAGAGGAGATGGTCTTTGCATGGTGCAAGGCTGATGAGCTGGGCAAACGAGCTCTGCACAGCTCCTGCTTCAGGATACCTTTTGTGTCTCTGCTCCCATCAGTTTAAGGCTGTGCAATAGTCTGAAATGAACTGGAAAGATTCTGGGAATCCACCTACGTAAACGTCCGTGATGGCATCTGTGGAACTCAGCCTTTCAGAAAGAGCGAGTTTGCTGTCCTTATCTCTGAAAGATAAAAGGCAAACTTTCCTTGACCTGCATAAATTAGGAACATTCAGCCTAAGCCTCTCCAGTTGTCTGCGTGCTGTAGCTGCGCAACACCCAAAAAAGGAAAAATTGCTTTGATGGAGTCGATAATTCAGATGATAAACACCAAAATCCCAAGGAGAGGCTAGAAACGTGTCCCGCTGAATGGGTACAGTAGCTGGTTTTCCACTGTATGAAGTAATAATAAGAAGAATGCATCAAATTTGTTTGCAGACTACCCTAACAGCAGACATCTGTCATGATTCACAAGAAAATAACCTAAAAAAAAGCTCAGTGTTCAGCTGCTCGGCTCACTGACTCATTATGCCAGAGGTTTTCACTTTGTTCTTCCAGGCTCTGCTTCTGACAGGAAATCTATCAGTTTAATCCTATAATGAGAACAATTAGCCTCACAGGAAAAGCAGATTTCTGCTGCAAGCTCATCTTCTGTTTACAATATTATGCCAATATCTCTCGCTACTCTCTCAACTGCTGCTCATCAGCGACGTGCAAGGCCACGGGCTGCAGAAAACGAGCAACCGTTTCCACTCTTGTTCCAGCACGGGAGAGTTAAATTCATTTTTCAGCAAAAGAGATAGAAGCGGTGACGTTTTAGTATTAAAGGGTTGTAATTAGTAATTTAGTATTAAAGGACTGGGTTGAATAGTGCAATAGGTCTTTCTGCAGGGTACTTGAGCGCTGCCTTGTCCGTGTCCTCCAGAGCCACCACGGAGGCCGCCCTTGGTGGGCCCAGGCTGCTGCTGTGCTCCGGCAGCGACGCTCCGGCGGCGCTTCCCCGTCGGAAAATCCCGCTCGTGGCTCTTATCTCGTGTTTGGTCTGCGGAGGCTGAGCCTTATCCCGCTGTCCAGGGACCTGCGGAACCAAGCACAGCAAGTTGGGCGA
Organism: Nothoprocta pentlandii; assembly: GCA_013398315.1. Classification (NCBI taxonomy): domain Eukaryota; kingdom Metazoa; phylum Chordata; class Aves; order Tinamiformes; family Tinamidae; genus Nothoprocta; species Nothoprocta pentlandii. The sequence goes on along the minus strand of VZSG01000278.1, from coordinate 71,314 downwards.
GCGCCTTGCAGCCTCATGCACACGGAGCAGGACAACACACCAGCAGCAGGACAACACACCAGCAGCAGGACAACACACCAATATTCCCCCGTTCCACTTTTTCAGAGCCCAGGAGCACATCTCACCAGCCCTATGGCTCTTTTCAGGAAGCCCTCACAGCCCAAAGGTGACTGCAAAGCAAGAAATTCAGCTGGAGCAGCTAGATTTCTTTCATTAGCCTAATGGTTTACCTCACAGCTTGGTTTCTTTCTGTGGGAAGCTTGGATGCCCCACATAAATTCCTCATAAAGAATTTAGACGGATGAATTAAGCAGAATTCAGAATGACAGCTTCCGACTCTTGGGGACGTTCCAAAGAACTTCCAAAGCCAAAACAACAACCCAGGGCTGAGAGAGTCTGCAGAGCCTGTAAATTAAACAATCTTTTTCATACCTCCTGCTAAATCTGTCACAGGCTTCAGATTTACCTGGACTTGATCCAAATGACGTTTTTCAAAATTAAATGTTTTTAAAAAAAAAATACTAGTAAAGAAATAAGCTGAAACCATTAGGAACCTGTTGAATATGGAAGAGGTCTCAGCAGGGTGAGAAAAGCACCGGAACACGATCATCTCGGCCATGGAGGTGGGAAAGAGGATGGAGCTGTCAGGGATTCCTGATGAATGTAGGGAAGGAAAAGAGGCTATGCTCCGAGAAACGCTGACTAGGAGAGGGATGAACTGAACGAAACTGCAGCTGCACAAATTCCAGGAGCCTTCGCTCCCGCGAGAATTCGGGATTTGTTTTAGCAGCATCATTTTCAGCATCATTTTCTCAAATGCAGGTGGTATGGGGAGCAATCAGTGCTAGAAGCTATAGCTGAACAACCATAAAAAGATGAATTTCAAGCACAAAGCTTGAGCCCATGAGTCTGAAACCTGTTTTTAATAAGGGTGCAATTATTAGGAAAGCTAACCCATGAGTTAATATCTAGTTTAATTTTTAAAACTACTTTTAAATGTCAATTCTCCAAATTAAACTCGCTCACAGATGGCTTAAACAGAATTTACTGATGGTTCCACTCTACAATGAACGACTCTGTACCCCCATCTTCATTAAAAAATAAAAATACTTGCACTTAATTTAAAATATTTCCAATAGCAATTTAGTGAAAAAGAAAGCTTCATCCCTAGGCTAACCACCATGAGAGGGGCCTAAAAATATTTCCCTTACATTAATGATACAAGTATTTTATTTCTCAGGTGGTAAAATTGATCAGAGTTTGGGATTTTACATTTGCTACAGTAGATGCAAGTGCAATTAAAGCTCTTTTAGAGATGTTATCCATCTGAAACATCCAGGTAAGCAAACTGCAAGAAATATTTCTAAGTTTGATGAATGTCACTTTCAAGTGAACTTAGAGAGGAATTTGCTCCTTAAAGAGCAATGAGGGGAGCTGCACGTTCCGGCCTACAAGGGAAGAATGTCCTGGCATTTATTAGGCACCTATGGAGAGATGCTGCTATGTTTAACCTACAGACACTGCACCTTGACCTATTGTTTAGCTACATATATAGGCAGTCATATGGCCACAGATTAAGCTCTGCCATTAAAATAAATTTGTCTGACAAATGCAATTTATTAGACATATCACATTTACTGTCTTTCTACTTTCATTTTATGTTTTCCCATAATATGAAAATAGAATCTTTTACAAGGGGCCTGGGGGCAACGCAAAGAGGAGAGCAATTATGACCAATTTACAGTCAAATTATCTCTCAAGCAATTTATGAACAACTGACATGTGATAGGTAAGGAAAACAGCAGGGAAAATGCTCATAACAGTTCAGAGTAGATAGAGCAGTCATTTCTACACCCATACATTAACTCATCACCTTTAAATTATTGCATTAAAAAGATCTGCAATCCTACAGCTCTTAGACCCAGTCTCCTGCTACAGGGGACCCACACCAACGTGGAGCCTCCTGTCAGCCCTAGGGATGCTCAGCCCAGGAGGGTGTCTGCAGAGCAAGGAACGGGGAGTCTTCCAGAGATCTTCCCAACCCGCCTGGATGCCACCCTGTGCTCTGGGTGTCCCTGCTGGAGCAGGAAGGTTGGACTGGGTGATCTCTAGAGGTCCCTTCCAACCTCAACCGTTCTGTGATGCTGTGAAAGTGTCCTGGCCTTGAGTGGAGCTGCCAAGTCCTGGAAGTCACTCCCACAGGATGCTCCAAGCTACAACAGGACGGTCATCGCTCCAGACAAGGGCACCAAGTAAAGCTAAGCTCTGGGAGAGGGCCCATGGAAAACGTGAGCATGGAGCGGAACGCACCGTGGATATCCGCCCGTCGGCCCGTCCGCGCCGGGATAACAAAGGAAGGAAGCGGAGGCTTCATCGGGGCACCCGAGCGCCACGACGAGACGCTCCAAACCGGCGGCTAGCGCGCGATAAGGCTTCCGAGTGGAAAATTACTGGAAACAAACACCCTGCAAAACACAGAGCGGGGAATAAAAACAGCATAGAGAGAATGGAATGATAAGATTGAATTCGCAGACATGGTTGACCTTTCTTTCAAATAATGCAGGTTCTTTGTTAGAGCTCACTGTACAGCTTCAGCCACGACACCCAGCAGAACAAACACGCCTGGGATGCTCTGTCACTAACTTAATATTAAGGCTCACTCCCACAGCAAGATTTCCATCTTCTGTTGATTTCTCAAAGCAAGATAAGTGAAAAATCGTGTGAGCAACCAAAAGAATGGGACACCTGTGAAACATGGGGCTCTTTAGCTAGTATTTTCCTTCCCCAAATGCCTGAAAAAACATCCATCAATGAGAGGAGTTCCAAATGAAGCCTCTGACACCCAAGGGCTGCTCTGCATACAGGGGCTTTTCAGGAGGACCACTCTGCAGATAACTTTGCTCACAATTAATCTGGCTCTGCTTCAGCTCAGTTTAACGTATTTTGGAAGAGAACTTAATATGGAATAAGCACACCCACAAGTTCAAAGTTAGCTATATTTTACTTGGGTTAACTTTTCAACAAGCCTAAAGTTACACAAGGCATAAACCAAGCTCAGCATTTAAAAGGTCTTGAAGAGAAAGACTCCAAGCCTGCAGCTTACTCATCAGATTTTGCCTTTTCTTGGCTTCTATTGTTGCTGCTTCCCAGCAAACCTCGTTTCTTTTGCAGAAAAAGATTTTTCTTTTTCCTCCCCAGAGAAAGGCCATCACAGCAGTAATGACACACTGTGTTTTTAACACACATTTCTAACTGAGCCCTTTGGGGTGGCATCGCCAGGCTCCGCACAGCAGGAAAGGTAGGAAGCAGATCCTTCCTGGGGCAGCGGAGCCGAGCTGGGATTCGCTCCCAGTGGCGAGGAAGCGCGGAGCCAGCCGAAACCTGCGGCGAGCGGGTGATATCATGCAGGAATGAGGCATGATTCATGTGCTACGCACACAACGCCGAGCATTGGGGCTTGTGCAGAGCCCCACGACTCTGCAAGAGGCAACTGGGGTAAAACCCAACTGCAAGAGGTTAACCCGCACCCAAGAGCCTGTTTATCCACAGCAGCGCCCAGTCAGTCCCTGCACAAGAAGAGAGGTGCCCGGGGGACTCGGACACGGCAGCACAATGGGCAGGCTCATCCACCCCAAAAGCCAAGGGCTGCAAAATGCTGCAGGGGCTGTGATGATGGGGGATATCACAGCCCTTCCCTGGAGGCCAGTAACATTTCCCCAGCCTAGGCATTTTGAGAGGCGCTTTTTCATTTCACTTTCCAAGGGAGACACTCAGGTCCCTGGCAGGACCACTTACATCTGCTGCAGAAGGCTGACGTGGTCACGGCTTTGCCTAGCAGCCGCAGAGCTGCAGCCACACAAAAGCCACCAGTGATACCCAGCACACCCGTGTGGCCTCACCTCGCTCCAGGACACAGACACCAGGCACTTACACTGCTTTAAACCTTACTCTATCATGGCAAATCCTGCTGCTCTTCCTCCCTGCTCTCCCAGAGAGCAGCATCCACTGCACAGCAAGCAAAGGAGGAAACTGCCACAAGCACAGGCTGCCATCCCCAAAATGGGGGCTTTCCTCTAAGAACCAGCCCCAGCTGCATCCACCTCCACATTTATACCCACCCGCAGCTGAAGCCAGGCTCAAATACCCCCCAACACAGCTGGGACCCCTCTAGAGGAGATCCCTGTGGATGGGCTGTGTTGGGGGGTGAGTTTTACAGGGCTGAGCCCCTTCCTTAGCTTCTTCCCTGCTCGGGGGAGCAGCCTGTGCTTGGGGGATGTTTCCCTGCAGGGACCCCGCTTGGACGGGGGGTCTTTGGGGAGAGGGGACAAGTTTTCCCCTCGGAGCGGGGGGCCGCGGAGGGAGGCGGGGGTCGCGGGCGGCCTCCCCGACGAGGCCCCGCGGGAGGCTGCGCGGGGCGGCCCCTCGCGCGTTCCCGCCTCCCACGCCGCGGGGGGGCCGCTCACGTCAGGCCGGGCCGGGCACGAGGCGCCGCTTTAAGTGGATGCGGCGGCGCGGCCGCGGAGCGAGACGCGGAGCGGAGCGCGGCCCGGCCCCGCAGCCGCCATGCCCCACACGGTGGCCCTGCGCGGCCCCTCGCCGTGGGGCTTCCGCCTCGTGGGCGGCAAGGACTTCAGCACGCCGCTCACCATCTCCAGGGTGAGCGGGGGGTACCGGCTGCGGGGCGCGGGGCTCAACGGCGGAGCGCTCGGCGCCGGGGAGCGGCGTTGCCGTGGGGTGGGACCGCACTGCAGCGCTTTTCCACACGCATATATACTTATATGCCTATTTTCCACGCGCATATGTGTTTCTCGACATGTTTCTTGATGGTTATGGTGCTTATGGGTGGGTGGTTGCGGTTCTCTAGGTGCGCACACGCGGGTGGCGCGCGCGGCGTCGCGGGCGCGGCTGGACGGGGCCGCCGGCCTCGGCGCCCTGGTTAATCGGGCTGCGCTTTGCAGCGCGCTCGCTGCTCCCCCGGCTCTAGCAGCTTGGCCGCGGGCCCTGGAGCGAGTTCACAGGTTGCCGGGCTCCGTTTGTTTGTGTTTCCTCCGCGTTGGCCCCCGGTCATCGCGGCCCGGCCGCCTTCGTGCTTGGGTGGAAGCTCGCGAGGGGAGTTCTGGAAAGTTCCCCGAAACGGCGGCCTGTGTGCGAGGAGGAGCTGGTCCCAGGACCATGCCCGGGTGGGGTGGGAGATCTCCGTGCATCCCAGCCCTCCCGGCTGAGCCTGCTGCTCAGGGAATAGCTCTGGAAAAGAGTGTGTTTTAAAAAGGCTTGGTTTGTGTGCTTTGCTTGTGTTTTGCACCATATCTCATCAAATACTCCAACAACTTTTTTGGGGGGGAGGGTTGGGGGGTGAGGAGAGAACTTGTGGTGGGGAAAGATGGATAGAAAGGGAAGACTCCATCTGAAAGACCAGGGTGTGCCGTTGGGAGCAGCACCTGGAAGCCTCGGCTGTGCTGCTGTTGGGAGAATGAGTGAAATGGGACAGAAATCTGTTAAACAGGGCATGTATGTGCCAAGGAGAGGTGAGGGGCTTTCAGCCAGCAGCATATGGATCGTGTAGGTCCCCTTGGGGCTCGCTCTGTTAATGTGGCTGCATCACTGTGAGCAGTTGTAAAAAGTCCCTGTTGTGCAAGGGAACATCCCGACTAGAGGGAGCCTGTCTGGAGAGTGTGGTTTAGTGTGCAAGATAAAATGGAGGCTTTTGCTCCTTTTTGTCACAGACAGGTGACTTGATTTGATTTCTTGATTTGTTGATTCTTAATCTGATTCAGCTTAGGAGGTGTGACTGAGGAATGCCAGCTTTGATCAGAGAGACAGGTGACATGCAAATAGCACTTATGGGGTGGCATTTCATGTTGCTGAGCATGGTATTCTTTTAAATGAGACCCGTTTTTCTGACTCTGCTCTCAGTAGAAGCACTTGGGGCAGCACTTTGAAGCGCAATTCTCTAAAAGCTGCTTCCTGGGAGGTGGAAACAACCTGCTAGGGAAGTTGATGTGATTGTAGATGCTTTACCACTTCTGCACTTGGGCTGTAGAGGAGCAAAAGCCGAGATTTACCAGCTTTGGAACAATACCTGAAAGGGGTAAAGCTGGGGGAGTGTTCGAGTCAGCATGTGAATTCCTAAATTGCATTCCCAGTACAAGTGGGGAGGTGTCGGGGGAGCCAGGACGAGGTGCTACCCGCGGGGCTGGTCCGGGCGCCTGCCAGCCCATTCCCGCAGCAGGAGGATGCTTGGATCTGACTCCCTGGGCGTGTGGATCCTCACCTGAAGGGGAGCCTTACCCTAAAGAATCGAATGTGGCTTGTGACCCTTTGAAGGGTGGCTAGAGGCAGGTGTGGTGAGGCATCCACTTTTACTATATAATTGTCTAGACGGTGAAGAGGTCCTAGAGCAGTTCTGTTCCTTCCAGCCTGAGGGACTTCAAGCCCTTATCTTCTATCTCCTGCCTGGCACCTGCGTGCTAAGGGAAGGGTGGCAGGAGTCCCTCCAGGCTGCTCTTGAAACCGGCTGCAGTAAAGAGGGCAGGACAGCAGAGACGGACCCAAAGCGTGGGAGGAAGCCTGTTGCTATAGCCTAATTGTTAGGACTTTTGGCTGACTTCTGCTTCCTTTAAAGCACTTTTGAAAAATTTATTTTGTATTAAAATGCCATTAAGTTACAGATATAAAAAGCAGAGATCTGAGGGGGAGGCGATGCTGCTTTTCCAGCTGTGCATCTTAACTGCTGATGTTGCTGGAGTTGAACAGACTGCTTGAGGGGCCCGGGTTTGCTGCACCCGTTTGCTCTGCCTTGGTTGGGTTGAGATGTGCCACAAGGTGTTTGGGCTCTACAGCCGTGGATCAAGCTGAGCGACTTCTCATGAGCTTTGTGTCTTACTTGGGAATTTGTAGGCTGCTGTTCTGCACTTGGGTGTCTAAAAGACACCCCAGGCTGGGTGCCAGAGGCCGTCTGTCTAGCCTTTGCTTTTAATCCTGCTCTTAGGCATTTGTGAAACATAGATGCATTTGTGGAGAGGCTGGAAAAGGCTTCAGTCATCAAGCAGTTGGTTTTCCCTGCCTCTTATGAGACTGCTACAGGAAGCAATAATTTCTCCCCAGACTGGACAGCTGAAACAGTGTGAAGATGTCACTGCCCCGAGACCCTGCAACAAGCAGTGCTTAGCTGTTGTCTCGGGAGCCTGTAAAGGCTGCGCTTTCTTTTCCAAAGCCTGTCTGTTTCAGAGTTGTCCTCCAGTTTAAATGAAGACCAAGTCGTCTAGCGCTTTGGTAACAGTAAACCTTTAGATTTGGGTTCTAAGAGGGAAATGCTGGAATGACCAGTACAAAAGGAAACTGCATGATACAACTTAGCAAAGAGGGGCTTTAGTTGAGATCTCTAATGTAAGATACATTTGCAAACCTCAAGCAAGAAGAGGCAGCTTGAGAAGAACAAAAAGGAAAGCGAAATACAGTCCTCAAAATAAACTTGTGGGAGTTGATTCAAAAGACATGTTTGACCTAACAGGGATTTGGCAGTAGGGCAGAGAGTCGCCAGGCCAGAGCCCTGCTGTGGAAGGGGACGTAGGGGCTTGCTGGGCTTGCTCTGCCCTCGGTGCCGTGCTTGCTCGCTGCAGTGCTGGGCTCGCCACTTGCAGCGATTTCAGATGTGCTCCAGAAGTCACATAGTCTACTTTTCTTGCAAGTCGATCTCTTCCTCTGTGGTTTGATAAATCTTCAGCTGACAGGTCTTAAAGATCTGATCCCTGGAGTTGCTGAGAACACCAGCTGGTGCAGAGCTCTGCTTTAGGGAGGCTGCTGCTTGAGCTGGAATAACGAGCTCTTAAAGATAAGAGAAATACAAATCCAGAAGAATGCTCGGAGCATCTTTTTCACTTAGCAGGCTAGGCCACATCCAGTGCCCGTCTTTCTGCCTGTGTTTTTCAGGGGGCTGAAAGGAGCAGGGCTGATGTTTGCATGGCTCTTCTGAAGATGCTGGCCAGGAGCTGCTCTCAGCAAGGATGGTGCTTTTGCCTCGGCAGCACAGAGACATTTAGTGCAGGGCTGCCCCTCTGAGAGGGAACTCAACTTTTAGCAAAACTTGCATTAAACTAAAGCTGGAGCCGGATGTAGTCTCTCATGCAACAGCTCCTCTGTCAAGCGATATTTATTGGCTTGGGGGAATGACTAAGACCAGTAGTTTAGAGCTGGCCTATTGACTTGCTAGAAAAGTGGCTTTAAGACTTAAATATCTGGTAGCTGTCAGCTGCTTTGCCCTGATTGATCAGTCTGAGAAGGGGATGTTGCGTATCGGGTAGTTTGGGAAAGGTGTTGTGCCTAATGTAACTAAGATATCTGCAGTGCTCCTTCCACCAGCAGCCCCGTGTCGGTAACACGCAGTAACTTACTCTGCAGCCCTGTCGTGCTTGCAGCCACGTTAATAACTGCTGCAGCTGTGTGTGGGATCATGGGGATCTATTCTCTACTGGGGATTAAGAGCTAATTAGCCATTAGTGGAACCAGAGCGTCTGAATGTGCTCAGCCCCTGGGAGTCGCGTGTCCAGCTCCCGCAGTCAGCGTCTTCCACCACGTTGGACCAGTGTTATTCCAAGCACAGGCTGCTTGTGTGGGTTGATTCCTGTGTTGAAAAGGAAAAATAATCAAAAAGCAGCTTTTTATTAATGCAGTTTTTGTCCTGCAGTCTAATGCAGTGTTTTTAGTGCAGTCTTTCCTTTATTAACTGGCATCCACATCAGTTTGGCTGCTGGTGTCCAGCAAGCCAGCAAAAATACTTCTTTCAGTGTTGGTTTGCGGCTGTAACACAAGCAGGATGACAAGTAATTGATCTGCAGCCTGTTATCCAGAAGTTACTCATAGAGTTCAGGGGTTTCTTTAATTAAGTAGTTTCGATACATTCAAGCAAGTGCTTGTTTTAATAAAAGCTCGGATACTCAGCAAGGAATCCTACTGGTAGAGGAATTCCAATAAAGGTTGTTTCGTTTAGCCCCGTAGGGTCACCAGCAGCTCCCTGCACGTGTCCTGTGATCCCAGGTGCAGAACGTGTGCGCTGGGAGTAATATTTAATGGTGTGGCTGGAGAGGCTTGATGCAAACGCTCTGGGTCGTGGAGGGCAGAGGGTTGCGCAGCCCTGAGCTGCGGGATCTCTGCAGGGAAAGCAGGAACAGGAGATTCGGAGAAGGGACAAAGCTTTCCCCTCCCAGCGTGCCTCTCTGCCAGGCCTTAGGGTTTTTCTTTGGCAGTTGTATTTATCACTTTATTGGAAGGAAATTGCTTTTTTTTTTTAATTTTTATCCTCATTAGCCTTCAGGAGTGAGAAATCTGCACTGTCCCACTTAGTTCTGTCGTGGTATTCCAGAAATAGCTGGAAATAAAGAGCTCATGGAAGTGCAACAGACGCGTTTGCTGCTGAGATCATTGAGGTTTTATTAAGTAATTGAAGGAGTAGGATAAATCCTTGTGTTGCTTTGTGAGACAGTGCCTGTGGAATATACTGGAATGAAAGCGTAATGGTAATTACTTTAATCAAGCACACTGGAAAACCAGGTGGAAAGAGTGATTCATGCAGCTCCTTTCATACAAGGCCTGACCTTGGTGTGAGTTGAGCAAAATAAACCAAACACACCCTTAAACACTGCAGGTCTCTGCCAGGAGGAACAAAGTAGAAAGCTCAATGTTGGTGGGGATTCAGAGCGCTTCTAAAATGTTAGCAAATTGACATAAATTCATCTGAAAGGGTGAAAAATGGCCTGTTGGAACCAGTATTCACAGTTAATTTTTTTTGGGGGGGAACACACATAAAACATGTATAAGATTTTATCTGCCTTTCGATTCTGTTTTGTCCCTGTGTCAAGTGGCTAGAGTGGCCTTTTCAATGTAGGAAGTGTACAAAGGAAATACGTGGAATATTTTTGGGTAAGCTTTTTGTTTGTGTATGGCAATGGGTGGTGATAATCCTTGTCCTGTGGCAGATCGGTGCTTTAGTACAAATATGTCATTGTGGGCTGTGTGACACTAATGGAGAATACAGCAAATACACGTTTTCTCCCTAAACTAGGAATATATGCGTGTGTTTGAAGCCTGCAGAATCATGTGGCAAGTCCTAAAAGGCATAAGGTCTGGAATATTTTTATTATTTTTCTGCTCTCTTAAAACATATTGACTCATGATCTTTAGATACCAAAACACTTACTGAAAACAAATATTTTTAAAGTGAATTGAGTTTTGCCTTGTGACCACATGTGCTGGAGTGTGAAAGGAAACAGCAGATCTCTCAAGATCTGGTGGCGTAGATTAAATAGCTAAAACACAGTGACAGAAAATGCTGTGATTTGTTGTCAGCCCAGGGCTGCTGGACGTGTGTGGAAGGGAAACAGGAGCGTATGTGGCCAGGGCTTGTTCGTGTTGTGGATTTGTGCACAGCCCTTAACACTACCCTTGAAACGAGCCTCGGAAGACAACGATGAAGAATGTTTGGTTTCAACTTAAATTTCCAACAAAACAAGGGTTCTTTTGGTTACTTGGAGCTATTGCAAAAATGTAGGGCTGCAGTGTGACATTCAGGTAGCTTTTACACCCTGCAGAGACCTGGAAAGAAGGCATTTCTCACGAAACAGGAAATATCTCTCAAAACTGGCTGTGCAAGAGGACCTCAGCCCGTAAATTTTGCAGACATGCTGAAGATGCCTTGGAAGCCCACGCAACGCTTGCATGTCAAAGGCAGCAGGAGAAGGCTGCAAATCAATCTGATGTGCCTTAGACCTTGAAGAGAGATTTACAGAGCCTTGTCTTGCAGACAGACTGCAGGTTATTGACAGAAGACACTTTTCTAGTGCAAGCTTCAGATAGCAAAATGTAGCTGATTAAAGAAGATTATTCTTAATGTGAGCAATGGAGGGCTAGAAAAGGAACTGCTGGTGTGGTTGAATGCAGGACTGCAACAGGCAACATGTAACAGGCGGATCTGGGGGGTTTGTGTGACATTGGCTGTGCATGGGGTTGATCACAAGCCCCACAACACCCGGAATCCCTTAGCAGGTGAAAAGCCTTTGGTATAAACCCCAAGGTGGAGCATTTGGGAATAGGTTATGGGGAAGCGATGGTGCTTGGTGTCACACGAACAAGGACTCAGTTTACTCACCAGTTGAACTCCTTGTATTTGAAGGATTTATTTTGGTTAAAAATACAACGGCAGCCCTGGGGGTTGAGGGAGTCGCTGTGTTGTAGAGGAGCATCCACAGCTTGACCTCCTCCTTGGAAGGACCAAGAGATGTTCCTTGGGTGCAAATGGAGGAGAGGAGCCACTTGGGCCTTGCTAGTGCCCATGTTCACTGGCTCTTCCCAGGGTGGCCTTGGGGGCTGCTGCAGGTCCTGCTGCCCTGGCCTGCAGGAGCTTCTTGCAATGTGAGTCGGGTGTTCAAAGGGATCTGCTGGCCCCAGGACCCATTTCTGTCCTCACCAGCTCTTTAAAGTTTGTGCTTGGGGTTTCCACTTGACGCTTTCATGTCTTTGGTTGTTTTAAAATTGATGCCCATTGAATTGTGTTGTTTCTCAGCCTTTTCTTTGCATAGAAATCTCAGTGTACAAATTAGATTATGTTTTGATTCGGATCCATCAGTGGAAAATCAGTTTGGATTCAGAATCCTCATGTAACAGTCATAGTTTCATTCTTTTCCTGTTTTTTTTCCTCTTCAGTCTCTTTGTTTCCTTTGATAGTTGAACGCCTGTTGCATGAAGAGTGCTTTCTATTCAGTGTTATGCAGCATCCCTTGATACACTGAACATTTTTAAGCAGATGGAGAAGGACAAGACAATCCGTGAGGAATGCGTGCTAGGTCAGGGAATAACGCTTTAAATAGATCCCTGGAAAAGCCCTTTAAAGCATTTAGGGGTTGTTTTCAGTAGCTAGTGCTTCCGCTCACAGTTCTTCCTCTTTTAAAAGATATTGCTACCGTAAGAGCATCTGCTGCCTTGCAGCGTGCTGCCCGCTTGGGAACAAGGGGGCTTTGTTTAAAGCTGTGAATTTTGTCACGTTATCTTGAGAGCCTCTCAGGGGCTTTATTCAGAGCTTTTGATGGTGCCTGCGGAAGGGAAGAGGCTCTGACTTCCCTGTAACAAAGTGCTGTTGATGAAGGGTGCCGCGTGCTGTGGTCTGTGCGCGCTGGGATAGGAACGTGTCCTTTGGTGAACTAAAGTTGTGAAGATGACTTCCTTAGGAGGAGTAAGAAAAGGAGGTTAGTGCGGCAGGGTTTGTCTTTATTGGTTCAGCTTTTGGCATTGGCTGAGTTGTAGAGACCTCCAATTCACAGGTCGTTTTGACCAAACAGGCCTTTTTCTCTCCCCTTTTCCCGCTCAGCTGTGCTCTTAAGAGCAAAGCAAAACTGTGTTTCAAGTGTAAACTCCTCTTAGTGCCAACAGCCTCACTAACTAAATTCCATTGCCTGACACCAGGTAGCTTAATACGACTGCTGCTTCATGTGCTTTATTGGCTTGACGCTGGATCTTGCACTCACTAAATTAACAGGGCTCCAGTGTCCACATAAGATGGTCGCTTTTGGGTTTCCCTTTTTTCCCCCAAATCCATAGCATCACAGTATACACTCATTTGGGGGTGTTTTGTTTTATTAATACGTGGGATAACACAGCTCAGCTTGGCGATGCCTCACTGGAAGTTTGAGAGCAGCCACTCCAAGCTAGCCCTGGAGCTTCCCGTCGTGGGGAAAATGAATGGGAAGGACTTCAAAGATCAGCTGTGATTGCACAGACACAGTTTCCTAATTGGTGATCCTGCAAAACGAGGTATTTAATTGTTTGGTGCTGGTGCAGGCTCTTCTGCTTGCACATAGTCCCTTGGCCTGTTTCTCCATGGTCCTTCCAGCACTGTGGCCGTGTTTGCTACAGTGAGGAAGGCAGAGGATGAGGAGAGGGGGTGTTTAGTGGGGTCATAAATGAGGGAAGATCGAGGGACTTTTTAAAAATGAATTAAAGAGCTTTGGCTCCCTATTGCTCCAAACGAGCCAGGCTCCGTTCAGCGCTGCCTGTCATGAGCTCTCTGTGAGCTTGGAGCTCCGTGCAGCGCATGCACGTTCCCAAAGCTGCCGCGTGCCCTTCTCTGCCAAAAGTGTTAGCAAGACACATTCTTGTTGCTTTTAGTGCTTTCCGTTTATAATTTTTTACACATCTGCTTTTTTGCGAGAAACAAGCAACTGGTCGCTCTGCGGAGGGGCTCAATGCAGAGCATTGTTCTCTCCTGCCATTATTTAGTTTCGGGGAGCGCTGGGATGACACATGTTTACAGCCGCGTTCCCAGAGCACACAGCTGTGCTGCGAGCCCGGGATGCACACACATGGATGCTCTGTAGAGCCATAAATGAGCTGGGAAAACACATGTGCAGCAAACACCCCGGCACACTCGCTGGTGCTCAGGTATTTTGGGCTCCTGCAGTGTGTTCCTGCAGAGGGGCTGAGCATGGGGTATCCAATGCAAATGGCAGTGTTGGATATGCCTGATTGTCCTGTTGGAAAGTTCACCAGCACCTAAGTCCATCCCTGGAGTGTCCTGTGCAGTTTCGTGGTATTTGCTGTGGGGTTGGCTCCAAGGGCCGCCTTCGTGGCAGCTTTGGATGGGAATTGAAGAACCATCACCACCATGGTACAAATGTACCCGTGATGCTGTTTAACATTGGTATCCCGTGCTCCTTCCAAATAAGTGCATTGTAAGACACATCCTTATTGTGATTATACAAAAAAGCAGGTTAGTGAAAATCTGTAGGTGTTTTTTTTTTTGACTTGTGGCCATAAGAAAAAGCATTTGGTTGTGGAGAACATAAGCAGCCTCACTAAGTTTCTTAAATTTACAAAGAGGCAAATGAGAATTTGAGAAGGCAAGTACTGAGGGTAGGATAGGGAGCATAAAATCACTTTTGGGAATTCGAATGGATGCAGAAGAGGTGCAACAGCAGCTAGTGGTGAAGCGGGTGGAAGGGCTGTGGTTGCTTCAGCGGCCTGAGTAATTGGGCAGCTGTGTTTGCCCTGGCCCCAGGCGAGGAACCGCCACGTGGCACCCGGCGGCCACCCTGGTTCTAGTGGGATGTGGAGGGGCTGCTCCCATTGCTCATCCCTGCAGGATAAAGTGTGCAAACAGGCAGCCGCTGGGAAGCGTCCAACCGGGACAAGCCAGGACGCGGCGCGGACGGGATGCGGCATGTCCGGGGAAGGAGCCTGTTCCCTGCTTCGGGCATGGGGAGCGCGGCCAGCGCGGGGGCCACCCGGCCCCGGAGCCGCTCGCACCAGCCCCGCTTCTCTAGCCCCGGGTCTCGTCTTAGTGCTCGTCCGCCCTTGGTGTCACGCAGCTCATTCCTAGCTCTCAAAGAAAACTTTATTTAGAGAAAAAGGTTTATTACTGTTTTTCTTAAGCCCATCCCATGCTTAAATATGAATTCCTTTGAAAATGATGCAGGCTCCATTTCAAGAGCGCAAAGCTTCCTTGACCCTGTGCAGACTTTTTTTGCAGTGTTTTTAACTTAAAATACATCCAGTTGCTCTGAAACCTGTGCATTCTTCCTTCACCTTGCACGTGCTCTGGTTACCGGTCACAGCAGACTGTAGTGCTCTGGGCAAAGGCAAGAATCAGCCTCTGGGTTTGTGCCAAAACCTCTCTTCATATATTGGGCTTCAGTTTCCAGGGGTTAGCTCTTGGCTTGGGCTTCCTTGGGGTTGGTGACATTGCACTGCTGCACCTTGGGACAACTGGTTGTGAAGGTTTTCTTAAGCGTTAGTCTCTAACAAATACAGACTTTGGACTTGATGCGTGTTACTGATTCCAAAGGCAGCACAGCACTGATGTATCTCAAACCCCTGACATCTTAAAGTGCAGCTTCATCCCGAGCCCTTGGTCGCTTCCATGCAGAGCATAAAATTCTGGTGGACGCTACTGCCAAAATAAGTTGAAATAAAACAGTTACTAAGAATAGGAAACAGCTAAGAGTCCCATTTAGGAATAAGTTATTCTCCAAGCCAGTAGAGATCTGGTTAAGCTCAGTGCAGGGAGAGGGCTGGATCAGCGCTCCAGGCTGTGTCGCATGGACAATGTGGATCAAGGGGCAGCGGCGCCAGGATGACCCGAGGCTCCATCCACAGCAGAGGTTCAATGGGGACCCCGGTGCAGCCCTTGGGAGCCCCCGGGGCTCTGGAGGTGCTGGGTTTTCCTGACGTGAATTCATTGTTGTTGTGCTGTTTGAACAGCAGACGTGCTTGGTGTCACCTGCCAGCCCTGAGCTACTGGTGGTGTCAAACACCTCCCGTTTGGCACGGGGCAGGAGGAGCCCGGAGCCAGCCCGGCAGCGTGGAGGAGCGAGCGGCGCGCGCTGATGTGCCCTGACGGCGCCACAAAGGGCTTAATTCCGGCTGCCGCCTCCGCTTAGGAAGGCGCTTGGAGGCCCGTAGCTTTGCCCAGGGATCCTACAAATGTGGAGGCATTTGGGGGTTGTTTTGGTTGTTTAATCAACAGTGTCATTTTATAACAACTGGCTCACGACCTGCCAGCCAGGCTGTTTATGTAACTTTAGGCTGCGAGCAATGCCCAGCTTTAGCTATGGTAGGAAGTGAAGCTAAACCGGTGCTTTGGGCTTGGCTTGGGGCCGTGTCTCCCCGACCCAGCCATGAGAAAATGCCACTGCCAAGAGACCGTCCAGGCTGAGATTTGGTGATTAAGCACAAGGTCCTGGGGAGCCCCGCGAGGCCCCAGCGCAGCTGTGTCCTGTCCATATAGCTGGTTAAAGAGCATTAACCTGCTCTGAGCAAGGAGAAAATTCAAGGGCGAGCATGGAGCTATTGAGATTTTAAGCAATCAAGACACATTTATCTGTTCTGCTTATGTATTGCAACGTTTTGCATTATCATGGAAAGAATGAAGTATGTATTTGGCCTGATGTAAGTAAAAGGCTCATTTCAAAGAAACTGTTAGAGGCTGCAGGGTTGGTCTTACGTCCAACCACAAGTGGTTGGACCTGTTGTTAGTTCCATGGGAAAGAAGCTATGAGTTTTATAGGACTTTGGCATTCCTATAAAAACAGTAGGAAGGAGCAATGGAGCTGTGACGAAGAACCTGGTATTCCATGCAAAGTTGGAATGAGATGAGGAATTTTGCTGCTGTTCGGAGGATGCTGGTGTGGGATGTTCCCTCTCCCTGGGCAGGGGTTGGGGCAGCTGCTGGTTTAAGTCCTGCTCTGCTCCAGACGAGCAGGGTTTCATGTGCTCTGAGCTGGGTCGCAAAGCCTGCGAGCCAAGTGAGTGCAAGGAATTAAGGAACAGCTTCCTTCGAGGAGGATATTTGCTTATTTTAAAGGAAGGGACCAAATCTGAAGAGGGGATCTGATGATATATAGGCTGAGGTTGACAAATCTCTAGTTAAGAGAGACAGTACCTAACACTCTGCTCCTTGACCCAGAAATCTCTCTTTAGTCTGAATGTTCCTTTAAATAACTCTCGTTTTTCCCTGCCTAGATTAACCCTGGCAGTAAGGCAGCCATGGCCAACCTGTGCCCAGGAGATGTTATTCTGGCCATCAACGGAGAGAGCACAGAACACATGACGCACCTGGAGGCACAGAACAAGATCAAAGCCTGCCTGGACCAGCTGCTGCTCTCGGTGAACAGGTAGGTGACGTGGCTGTTGGACACTCGGTTGGTTGAGGTACCGTGTCTGCGTTGGCCAACTGAGGTCCCCGTGAGCTCTCTGCAAGACTGTTCCTTGGTTTTCTTGGAATCTCTGTATCGTAGCAAGTATCCTGGCGAGGGGAGAGGAGAAAGGAATTCCTAATGGAGCAGTCCAGGTGCCACTCCTACTGTGAGCACATACATGAAGCTCAGCTTTCCTTTCCCATGGAGAGCACGCAGTGCTGCTTTGGCAATAGTGCCTGCACGTCCCTCTCTAAAGGGGAGGGAGGATGTCGTAACGAGCCGGCATCGGAGCTTATTTGATGTCATATCGTATCAGCTTGGATGACTCTGCAGAAGGCCCCGGGGTAAATGTGTCATTAGGTTTGGTCCTGGATACATCCCAGTACTCTGGGTAATCGTCTATTTTTAAAGAAACACAGAACAAAAAAAAAACTTTTTAAAATACTGATAGAATAGCAGCTCCAGTTTACTGGTCTGTTTGGATACTCATTTGTACCTGGTGAGGCTAATGCTGGCTTCAGGTGGGATCAGATCCTTCAAGTCACTGGAATTCCTGCAGACTTGAGCAAGAGAAGCGATGGGATTCAAATCCTGATTTGGTGAAGCTTCCTGTTCCATTAGTTTCCATCTCATTTATCTAAATATGTCTCTTCAGTGAATATACATTTGCAGGTGCTGCCAAGTCTTCACGCTTCTCTGGAATATTTGAAAGCAAAGCAGAGATTTACATGAGCAGATTTGTTTTGCTTTCTGTAGGATTTAATTCTCTGACTAAAATTTTCTAGTACAAGTCACAAATTCCTCTAATTGTTCAGTCAAAATGAGTGTTCCTTATAAGGTGCATAAATGGCTGGTGTTATCTTTTATAGGCTTAAATAAGTTTATACAGTTTTCCACTTCAGATTAAAAAGGCATTTCCTGCTATAAAGGGCTGTCACTAACTGTTTATGCTTCCTTTAAAAAACACTCAGTGTTCTGACCAGAAAATTAATCAGAGACTGGAGCTGCACGGGGCCCTGCTCCAGCGTGGAAGGTGAACTGTCATAACTGAAGCAGGAGCCTAATCTCGTGCTTAGTATTTCATGAGTTGCAGTGTCTGAAATTCCTGGCCCAAGCTGAGCTCAGGCTGTGTTACAGAAGAGGCTTCTTCAGAAGAGGCAAGAACACCCCTGAAACCCTTCTCATGGTTTCACATAGCGGAGCAGGAGGCAGGCTCTGCTTTCCACTGGCTTTCAGGGAGATTGAATCATTTTTACCACAAATGTGGCTATCGCAGTTGGATCCAAGGTTGCATCACTGACTGACACTCAGTGCTGAACAAAACTGTTCCAATAGCTCTGGAACAAGCCTGGTGAGTCAGAAACCAGCTTTGTCTGTGCCTGGAGCAGAACGTGCCAGATATGACTAAAGATGATAATTTAAAAAAACATAGGTTTTCTATAGAGATTTTTTTAATCTATGACCTGAAGGCTTTTTTATCCATTGCTAACCTCACTTGATGGCTGAAAAAGATGATGGGGAGGAGATCTTGCCCAAGGTCACTCAGCAGATCAGGGTCGGGGTTAGGAAATAATCCACTAAATCACATGCGGCGGCAAGCTGAAGTCAGACAGCGAGAGATGCTATCACACCCGGCTGTCTGCTCTGAGCGTCCCAAGATAGCAGCTTCCACCCAGCAAAATAACTTGGTGGTTTCTGAGCTTTATTTACTCTGGCGTGTTAATGTAAAGAGGTTGTTTTTATTGTATTTTAATGTGCTGTGCTGGAAGTGCAGTGCTTCAGGAGCAGTTTTACACGTTGTTTAGTCCAGCTTGTCTGGTGTAGAGCTATGTCCATAGAAATTGGTAGGTGATTTTCCCTCCCATGTTCCCTTTTTTGTCTGGATCTGCACGTGTCAGAGCCGTATGTCCGTGTTCAGCATCCTGCCCTTGCAGCACAATAAACATGAGCCAGGTTATCTGATGGTTTCATCTAACTGTGGTTGAATACTCATGCTCATACTGAAGAACATCAGCGGGAAGCACGTGGGATATGCACGGTTTTCTCACAGCTTTCTGCAGGCATCGATCTAATCTTATTTGTTTAAGTAAAAATAGTGGTGCTAGAACCTTGCTGACAGTAGCTGTGATAAGGACGTAGCGAGGCCTTGTGGTTGAATTTGTCCAAATCTACCCACAAAGAGGAATGTTTTGAACTTTGGGATCTGTCAGTGTGTGCAGAGGAGTGATGCATCTTCTGCTGCGGATGCTGCTGGTCGGGGACTGCAGATTTGGGGTGACACGGGGTTAGTGGGTGAGGCTGGGTGGGCTTTTCCGAGCAGGAAAGCAGACAAGACTACGATCTCGTCAGGCTTTGAACCTTGTGCTTTTGTGAAGGCTTCAAAAGCTCTGCTCGCTTGCAGTCAGAGCATGAATCACGGCAGCAGGCTGAGGGCAGGAGCGGTCCCGTATGCGGCAGTTCCGCTCGGGAACGCGCTCCTGCAGCTGGCTCGGTTGGTTCTGCAGCAAGCAGGTAGGTCCAGGCAGTGTCCTCGGAGCAGGCTGGCAGCCCGAAGCGTGGCCTCTCCCTGATGGGAAAAACTGAGCAGCTTCCTTTCTCTTTTACAGTAAGAAGAGCAACTGCACTGACACTTTATTGGGTCTATTTTTAGTTTGGGCCAAAGTGGTGTTTGGTGACACAATCCTTGGATTTCTCCGCTTGTTCCCGAGTGACCTGCTGAATTCCAGACGATTCTGCCCAGCTGTTTGGCGTTGCCGAGAGCATATCCAGGGCCACCTCCTGCGGGAAAGGGAATGGCCCTGTAGGATCTGCCTTTGGAAGAAAGGATGAACTCGGGACAGTGCAGGGTGGTGGCCACGCAACACAGAGGCTTTTCTGGCATTTGTGCCCGTGTCCAGCAGCTGCCGAGGGCTCCTGCTCACCTCTCAACGCTCAGAAAGCCCTTGTCAGTGCAGGGTGACAGCCGCTCATGTGTCAGCCCCGGGGCCCCCTCCTTGATCTGCGCCTTCTTTTCACAAAACACATCTTGCAGCTCAACAAGAGGGCCTTATTTAAAAATAAGTGTGGTTTGTCAGTGAAATCCGTTTGAAATAATGGGCTTGCTTGTTGTGGGCCTTTGCTTAAGGCTGGCAAGATCTGCTGCTAATGATGTTTTGCCCAACGAGGCCCCGCAGGGCCCGGCCGCGAGCGCTGCCTTGTTTCCCTTTGGGTTTTTCCATCCTCTACCCTTCCTGAGGAACCCTTGACATTATGTGTTACTGAGCTGCGTAACAAGATTGTTTTTGTTTTCCAGCTGTATTCGTTAAATGCCCTTTGACTGGAAAGTTCAGTAGGAAAATCAGAGCGGGTGAATAGCATAGAAGGAAAGAACAGAGAAGGAGAGTTACTGTGCTGGCCAAAGGTTGACAGGCCTGGGTGTCCTGATGTGAACGCTCTGGGTTTTTTGGAGATGCCAATCAACCAAATCAACCTTCTTGATTTCGATGGAGGGAGATGTTGACTGCTCGGTGCATCAGATCCACGTAAAACAGATGGATGCACTGATGGGAAAACAGAAGAGCCAGAATAATGGGTCATTTCTCCCTAGGAAAGGAGCATTTCAGTCCCTCCTGTGCAACAGGGACAGCATCTCTCCCTACCTAGGAGGAAACATCTGACGGGAGGTTTCTGCAGGTCCACGTGCCCGTGAGCCGGTAGAGCAGGTTCCGTGGTCGGGTTGTCTCCTGCCAGCTGAACAGCAGGGCCTGTTTTGAAGTCAGGCAGCAGGAAAAGAACGTGGGACTTTCTGATCAAATACAAACAGCTGATTTCTGAGCAGCGTAAGGGAAGTCGAGGGCAGCGGGCAGCTGTTGGAGCACGTTGGACATGGTTTCTGTGGGGAAGCTGCATTGTGTTTTGGAAGAAGTTGGTTGCATGAGCCCCGGAGAAACTAAGTTATGACACAGCAGAAAAAAAATCAAGGTGCAAAAAGCAAAGCTGTGTTGGCAGAAGAGAACTGCATTTTTTCCTAGCGTGTTTGGAGTAGTTGCACCAGAATTCCAGCACGCTCCTGGGAAATTGGAGGAATGTTTGTCTCTCCTTGGAGCGCTCTTGTTTCTCTGGACCGGTTGTGAAATCAACCTCACTGTCATAACCAGCAACAGTGTCACATTTGCCACTGCAATCTCTTAAAGATGCTCGGACTGCCTTAACTAGACCCCCAAATGTGACCTGATTAGCTGCCTCCTCGTCACCAGCTCCTGGTCCTTCACGTCCTTTTTGGGAAGATGAAGGAAGCCGTGTCTGGAGGGCACTGGTAGCAAAACAGACTCAAAATGGTTGTCACCTTAGATATGAAAAGCTGCTTTGTTTTGCAACATTATCAAGGGATTAGCAATAAAATAATAGCGGGCTTTATAACTGGAGTCTGGGTTCTTTGCGGTGACATTCACATGAGCAAGTACTTGCACATCAAAACCAGGCTCTTCCTTCTGATCAGCCCTTTCTTGTCCCGGCAGGAGCTGGCATTCAGGCTAATGCATGTGAGGTACTCGGGAGCAAAGGCAGCTGCAATAACAGAGCTTACCCTGTTCTTATATGTTGCTGTGCATTCTATAAGAGAAAGTCTTTCCAGTTCCTTTAAATGTTGATCTGTGGTGGCTATGCTGAAGCGCTGCGTTTTAGGTAAGAGTTGTTAGTTCAAATCTGGTTATACATCAAACAAAGCACCCACAGAACTAGGTTGGAGCTGCTCTTTGCTGCACACGGTGCAGGAGAGGGGTGTTGAGTGCGGGTGACCCCGGGCGCGGGATGGAGACGTGCGGGTGTCTTGGAAGCTGCTCCCGCTGGTAGCCAGCACTGGGATGCCCTGGGCAGCACTGCCTGGACCTGCCCGCTGTGCCTGAGCGGGGCCAGGAAGGCTCCTCTGAAGCTTTGTCCCCTGCGAGGGGGTGTTGGGGGTGTTCTTTCCGGAGTGGGTGGATAGGGTTGGGTGGGAAATGCGCTGGGAAGGGGATGTTGCAGCTGCCCCATGTGTTAGGGTTCCCCGGGACCCCTAAAAGAGTCTGTCATTCAGGGTGCTCTTAGTTCCCAGCCTGGTCCCACTTTCTCTATATTTAAGGATGTTTTTTCCATCTCTGCTTTCACCTTCATCAAGAGCTTCAGGTGCTCCTGGGCTGGATCTCTCCCTGTTTCTCACCACCGTTCCACATTTAGCGGCTCTGCTCCAGGCCCCGCTGTGTTTGGTGGGTGATTGAGAGCTCTGGCCCTTTGGGCAGGGCAGGGAGCCGGGAACACAGCCGTCCAGACACGAGCAGATCCCCTCTCGGCTTGGGAAAAGCTGCTTTGCACAACTGCTGCTCAACAAGGTGATGCACGAGGTGCTTCCTACGCGGCCCTAGGGGAAGGGACACGTGTCTAGGTCACGGTTATCACCTCTGCAAGACGAAGGGGACAGTGGGGACCGCTCACGGCTGTGCCTGTCACTCGGTTTGTGTGGGGGAAGTAACGCATGGCACTGGCGAGGATGGAGCAGGACCCTTTGGGATGTGAGGTTTATAGAGCGGGCGCCGTGTTCCAGTGCTGTCTGCCGCCTTTCCCTTGCAGGGAGAGGGGATGGCAGGTCGAGTACAAGCAGCTGCTCAGGAGAGACCTGTTTTTAAGCACCCTGGAGTTACTACTCCCAGAAATGCCTCGTGGAGATCCCGGTATTTAATCACAGTCTGTTTGTTTGACTGGAGGCCTCCAGCCCCTGGAGGGACTTGGGATTTTTAAATAATGTGAACGTGTGGATCAAGTTCATCGTGCAGTAAAACCTCATTTGAGACCCTTCCCATTGTGCAGCTTTTTCCAAGTTTTGCATGTGAAGAAGCTCCATATAGGGAAGGAAAGGCCCTTTTTCTGCCTCTTCTCTTGACGTGTGCATATTCCTGTAGTGTGCAAGGATGCCAAGGTAGCTTGGCGTGCACGTGTATCCTTCGCTTCCCAGCACGACTGCAAAGTGATCCAGAGCTTCCCCTCTGGAGCTGCTCAAAGAAGGAAGCCTTCCAGCTCTCCCGAGCCAGCTGCAGGCCAGTTTGAGCCAAGGAGATCCTGAATCCCACAGGTGCTCCTGCACCGACCTGCCGGCTAAGGGCAGGTCCACACATCATCTGCACCAGTTCTGCAGAGCCTTAACCTGTTGTTGAGTGTCTGAAGGCATCTCCATGCCCCAACATGGGGACAGACCCAGTGCCCTCCGCTTGCTACTGTGAAACTCATAACTTTGGAGAACTGTAAACATCAGCCGTGGTTGCCTCTAGACTTGGTTTGCTCCTGGAAGGCTGATGTCCCCATCGGAATAAGAGGGATCACCTCAATCACTGCCTTAGTTGCAGTGCCACCGGCGACGGGTGGTCTGCAGGGCGTGGGCTAAAGCCACCAACCCCAGATGTGGCTGAAGGTTTTGGGGTGAAACGCAGTGAAATGGCTGTTCCTGGGTGCTGTGTGCATCTGTTGGTCCCATTCCCACCTGTTCTCCTGGGCGCTTTGCCCTGGCACTAAATGTTAGTTCACAAGGGGATGGAGAAATTAGACATTTGGGAAGACGCAGGGATTCTTGCAACTTAAAAGTAGCTCTGTAAATTTTGAGAGCAAGATGGCCAGATTATTACCAGGTGAAAAAACACTTGGGGAAAACGCCTGCTCATATGCAAGTAATTTTTGGAAAATGACGTTGAAGCTTTTAGAAAACAAATTGTGGGATAAAAGCAGTCTGCAGTTTTCTTTATTTTTTTAATTATGCCTTCTTAAAAGGCTTTGTTTCCCAAAAGCTGCATGTCGGAGGCCTGGCACTCGCCCAGGAAGGCTGTTTTCCCAGCGCTGTCCCAAAGCTGTGCACTTTGGGTGCAAGGTGCTGCTTTCCATGTAGCCGATTCCTTCCCATAGCATAAAAGCAGGTCAGGAGGTGCCTTCCCAGCGGAGCTCCCTCTGGCACCGTTTGAGCCCTGGGATTTGATGGAAAGGGGAGGAGGCTGCATCCAGCACCGACACGATAGCGTTGGGCCACTCGGAGGAGCAGCCGCTGAGTTTAATCATTAAAAGCCCTAACTGCGAATGGGTTTCTACATGCAAACGTGGCTAAAAATCTTTCATAAGGCAGGAAGAAATCTATAATTTTGAAAATCAAGTCGAGACCTTTTCTGGTGCAGACTGTGAGCTCTTTGTTTGTCGGGAACAGCAAAGTGGGAGACTTCAGCTTGGAAGCGCTGGCTGTGACGGAGGGCTGGATGCCTTGGCGTAATGCAAGGGGAATTTATTGTTGCTCATCGGTTTTAATCTTCTCGAATCAAAAGCATTTTATGACTCTTCCTTTCTCATTTACTGGCAAATTAAAATCTTTGGGGATTCTTTTAAACCGTGTTTGGCACCCGGTCCCCGGAGCAGATCGGGACGAGAGCATCGTAGCTGTGGGACTCGGCGAGCGTGAGCAAACGTGGGGCTAATTCAGCACAAGGGGAAAAAGCACAGAAATAATAACTGCAGTCTCTGCCAATGCCATTAGGCATTTCCATTGTTCTGCGCTCCAGATGAAATTCTTGATGTGGAAGCAGTGCATACAGCAGCAGCTTGGGGCAAAAATCAACCTAGATCTGTTAGCGGTGGTGTAATTTCTGGGAAGATTGGTTTCCTGTATCCCAGTTTTTAAAAAAGAATGTGAGAGGCAAATCTGAAAAGCAGAACCCTGCCCCAAACCTAAATAATTACAAAATAAAGGGGGTTTATGAGAACAAGACAAGCTATGGAAAGTGAGTTGCTCCTTGCTGAAAAAGCCGTGACTGTCATTAAACTGTGGTTGTGGTAGTGACCAGTGATTCAGAAAAATAGAAGCACAAAGGGCCAAAGTGCATTAAATACAGTGGGAGTCTTTAGTTTTAATGGGCTTTGTGTCAGGTCCTAATTTGTGAAGGTTTAATGCATTTATGGGCTTAAATGCAAAATACTGGAGGTAAACATTTGCATCGGTGATTCCTGTGTTAAAATTTGTTTTTTTTCCTCTCAAGCCTGGAGTCTGCAGATAATTAATACCTGGTTGAACGTGTGTGGCAGGGGCCAGAGTCCAGAGAAGGGATCCCTGACCGCTGCAAGCAGCGGGTACCTGGTGCAACAAGAATGCCATGTGTTTTCCTTAAGTGCTGAGCACATAGGTTGAGATTAACTGCGGTAATTAGTGCTCTATTTTGAGCTTTTGATTTCCCACTTCCACCTCAATGCAGTAGAGAGACAGTAGAGATTCCCTCCAATTGGAATGAGTGGGCTCATTCTAATGAATGGAAATGATTTTTTTTCTTTTTAAATAAACTTGATTTAAACTTGTTTAATTTTCTGTTTCAGAACTGAAGGGAAGACCTGGTCACCTCCTGTGCTAGAAGATGGAAAGGCCCAAGCTTACCGGATCAATATAGAGCCAGACCTGCAGGTATGGGAGGAGCAGCAGCTCTGGATATAGATTTTCTTTCAGCTCAGCCCTCTGCAGGCAGGAGACCCCTGTGTAAAACCTGGAAAGTCTCTCCAGTGGCCACAGTCTTTGCAAAGGTTAAATAATGTTGCTTTAAAAGTTTTTTTTTTGTTGTTGTTGTTGGGTTTTTGTAAAGGGTGGCTTTTCTGTTCAGGTCTTACCCCCTTTTCCTTGAGCTTTGCATTTGCATGGTGAGTTTGAGGTGCGGGCTGGCACAAATACCCGTGTGGGGAATTAGACCTGAGCACAGATGCAGGTTTAAAGCATCTCCTCAACGCCGCTCCACCCGCGTTCAGTTTTGGCTTGCCCCAACCTGCCCCTTGCTGCCCGGTCGCCTGTGTGAGTGCAGAGACGGGGTGGAAACGGAAAACCGGGATGGGGAGAGGACGTGGGCGCACGGCGGCAGGGCTCGAACTGTCCCGGGGCGCTCGGCACGAGGGGCTGCCCCGCTCCGTTAGCACCAAGCGCTGCAGGGACAGACCCTGGCGAGGGGCTGGAGCCCCTGGGAACTGTGATGTCCTTGGCATCCTCCCTTGCAGAGCCCTCCGTCCCTGCCCCGTCCTGCAGCCCTGACTCCTTTCACGTCCTCACGGTGTGTGCTGGGATGGTTTTAATGCCTCTGCTGCTTTCCTGTCTTACTGCTCTCTCCCTCTCTCTTTTACAGCTTGCATCTTCCCCTTATCTTCAGCTCCTTTCCCTAGAGCCCTCCTGGCAGTATTTCACGCCTTCAGTCTGCTGCACCTTGCTGTATCTCCTAGCCCCTCACCTCAAGCTTTCCAAGGGTCAGTATAACTGCACTGTCGTCAATAAACCTCCCCTTCCACCTCTATTCATGACTAACAGCCTCTTAGCGAGTTCCTGGGTTGCTCTTAGTTTGCCTTTGGCCCCTCATGGAAGAAGCACACTCTGCTCACCCCTTCTTGCAACCTTTTATCTGAATATTGGGGTTTTTGAGCGTCCCAGCCAGCGGTGGCTGCTTTGGAGGTACTTGGAAAAGGAGGAGGACAGGAAGACATGAGGCAGAAGAGCCTCATACAGCCCTTCCAGCACCAGCAGTAGAGACCCTGGAGCTGCTGTTTCTATAAGGGTTTTGTTTTCTGCACTGCTGCCCCATGCGGATGCTCCTGGCTCTGCTGCTCGTTTCTCAACCTGGTTTTCAAGCATCCTGCCAAGGATCCCCCCAGCCTTGCTTTGGGCCATAGCCAGTTCAGTCCAGCATTAATGCAAAAATCACCGAGGTGAGAGAAGCAAGCGTGGTGGTAGGAAGAACAGTATTTGTTTCTCCTCTCTCCAGTGAGGAATGGGGAAATGGTGCTGAGAACAGAAACGTCACCAAAATACAAACGAGGCCGCTGAGAAGACAGGAGTAACAGGTTACAAAAACTGCAAAGAACTCATCAGTGCAGCCAGGTTCTGAGTCTGTTGGCCCTTGCAGCCAAACGTGACGGTCCAATTAATGGAGTTTGGGATGTTCTACCTTCCCACACTGCTGGATGGAGAGGTGAGAGCTGCTGTTAGTCCTTCAGCTTGCAGAGCAGCAGTCCCAGCAAATCAGTCCTGTTATTAGGCACGAGAGGCTCTTGGATCTGCTTGCCTTGTCTGCACTAATTGGAAATGCAGAGAGATGTACATGCTTTGGCTTGGACTTCTGGCCATGTTTGCTCTGTTAATCAATTACCACAATCTTCTCTGACAGGTTTTTCTAATAGACTTTGATGTGCCCAAGACTTTGTGAATAATATTAAATAAGGAACAAATGTGCAGCAGTTTCGCTGCCAGACACAACATTTCTGAGGTTTAGGGCAGATTGGATTTGAATGGTGCTATTAATACATGTTACATATGGATCTTTTAAAAATTAGACAGTTACATGGTGTTTAATGATGGGGTAAGAATATATTCTCTTGAATCCAGACCTATACTAAATATGTCTAAATCTGTAAAATACTCAGCGAGTAAAAAGACACATTTGTGGCAAGGCTTTAGAAGAGGAACAGGAGTGAACAGGTAAAAAGAGCAGATTCCTGCTCTCACTCTTGCTTTTCAGTTTCTGTAAGCCCAGTCTGCCTCATAACCAGGCAGAAAATGCTGTTTCCTTGGTCCCCTTGATGCCTTTGTGTGTGTCCCAGAGAGGAGGAAGGAGATTCCTGGTAGCACTGGGGTACTTGTGCACTCTTGCTGGATGTGCTTGTTCTTTGCCTTCCCAAAACAGGCTCTGATATGAGGCACGGATCACATCTTGGAATAATGGGCTGCTCTTAGTGTGTGCATGCTCATGTGCCAGCTCTGATCCAACTCCCTGATTCTCTGTAATAATGGGTTAACAAAACTGCCATGAAATAAAAGTAAATCGCCTCGCTTAGATTTTTGTGAATTATGTGTCTTTGGGTGGGTGGAGTCTAGTTTGCCCAAATTTTCCTTCTCGGGTCATTCTGAGCATGTGTTGCAGCCGTCACTGGCACCCTGTAGGGAAGTGGTAACTAGTCAAGTGCTCAATGTGCGTTGAGTTATTGATGTCTCTGCCATGGAGGAGCCTGTGACCCTCTGCGGAGTGCAAAAATGTTAAAATTCCGTGTCTGAAACAAAGGCACTTACTAGATTACAAATGAGAAAAGATCCATTCTAAAGCAGTAGTTTGGCTCAGAGTGTGTAACCTTTGGGTGCACTTCCCAGCCTCTGGAATGAAGGCACCTGCTTTGAAACACGAGGCAGGAGATGCTGCTGAGGTTGGTGTGGGGCTCCCAGAGCGGATTTGGGGCTCCCCTTGGAAAGGGCCGGGCGTTTTAGCCCAGGTGCCCTTTCCAGCGACGCGGAGCACGTGTGCATTTGCTTCTCCAAGGTCCTGCCCGCAACTTCCACCCGTCCTGTGCAAAGGTGTCTTGGAAGCGCTTTGACTTCTGACGGCCGTAACTATAGCTAGAGTGAAAGATGGTCTTTAAAAAAAAGACAAGGAAAACAATTTCTTAGAACTATGATTCTGTGAAGGCTTTTTAATCTCCACTGGGGCTCCTGTGTCTCTGCCCCACGAGGTGTCAACACGAGCAGAATCTCGTGATTTGCTTTGTGTAGGGAAACACAGGCTCATAAGTGCGTTTTTATTTATTATTTTGATAACATTCCTTTGTCTCGAGGGCAGTGGCTTTGCATTTGCTCTCATCCGTGCAAAAACAGCCTGATGGGAGGAGAATTTTATTGTTAATTATTGTGATTTTTTTTCAGCTAAGCTTTTAGGAGAGAAAAAAATCTGGTTAAAGCAATCAAGAAAGTAATCAGTCTTTCTTATTAAAACTTTGTTGATTAATCTCATGGCTGCAGGGAATATCTGTCATCAAAAACTGGAGGACCCAGAAGTTGAGAGGTAGCCTGTTGCTTCTGCGTAGCAGAGATGGCATTAATCAAAATGCGGGTGAGCGGCGCTAGTGAAAAGGCTAGTGAAAAGGCTAGTGAAAAGGCTAGTGAAAAGGCCTGTGCTGGGATGTGCAGGGAGCGTCCCGGGAGCCACTCGCTGCCCGCCCGTGGGCGATGCCGGCGCGCGGATGCCATTCCCCATCCCGCCTTTCCCTCGCACACGGTGCCAGGAGGAAGCCCCGGCAGCCTCGTGCCAAACAAAGAGGTTCGTTTCTGGAATTTCCACTGTATTTCGTTTCTTGTAGCGTCTAGTCAAAACACAGCCCATATGGTGCTAATAAAAGAAGGGGATGTTTGTTTTCTCGAGCGCTCGCGCCGCCGGCTCGCCGGCACCGCCGAGATGGGGACCTGCTGCTCCGGGCTGCGAGGTCGAGCCCGGCCTCCCTCCTTGACAGGAGGCTGGAGCGCCCGGAGGCCAGAGGGACGATGACGCAGATGAGAGGCGGAGAGGGAGAGAGCCCCAAGGATGCTCCAAGGTGACAGGTTGGTCACCCGGGCAGTCGTGAAGCGCCGCTGCCCACAGCACAACGGGGCCGGGGGCTGTGCAGCGGGTGGGTGCTGCACCCCGGGGTGCTCTCGATCCCGGACCCATCTCATGCTGTGACTCGTGGGCAGTCACTTCCCAAACCCTGGTTTACATGTAGCCTGTCAACAAGGGAGAATAAAAGCCAGTCTTTCCATGCGAGGTGGTGTTTTCCTGCTCATCACTGAGATTTTCCATGATGTCGTGGTGGTGTTCTGTGCGTGACTCTGAATTCCCAGTCCAGATGCTCGTGGTGTTTGTGCCCTGTGTACAGTCGGGTGTGAGGAGTGGAGCTGCCTGGGAAAAGGTAACGGAGAGGCAGGGGGTGGGAGCAACGGGGACAAACAGCATCTGCTGTAGCTGTTGGAGCAGCTTGAACCGGGCAACGCAGGAAGCTGCACGTGGTCCTTCATCCTGGCCAGGGGACCGTGCATGGGGACCCGGAGATGCTTCCTTGAAACACCGTCATTGGAAGGCCTTATGTCTCTATTGCCCACGTAGCGTTGTGCTCACTGAAGGGGTGGCACCAGCTACCTAAGAGTCACTTACCAGGTGGCATTTTCTGCATTGTCGTTTACTGCAGTGGACAGTATTTATAAAATATGCACTTTCAGCCAAGCTATGATGTTTTTAAGCTGTGGACTATTGTTAGATACTCGTTAGCCATCATGCAAATAGATGAAACACTGATATATATGGTTATAAGAGACTTAAATGGTTACTTATGGAGACTTATGTGGTTATAAGTGGCTTAAACCTTGGCATGCTCGGCCTTTGCTTTGCTGCCCAGTCCTGGTTCTCTCGCAACAGCTTCTTTCTGTTGGCTTCAGAACTTCTTCCTTACTCTTTCTCTCGTCCAGACCATCTCCGCTTGCTCTTGTTCCTCATCCCTGCCGGTCCCCCGTGCGCGTGGAACGATACCCACGGAGCAGAGGGATCGTGAGCCCGAGCCCTGGAGGCGGTCGGATTGGGCACCTGCTGGTGTCACCAGGGATGTGCTGTGGCTGAAATGGTCCCTCTCTGGGAGGACTCTTAGTGTTCTGCTTTATTGTGGTGTAAAAAATGCCATGAGCCTGAGCTGTGCTGTAAATCACCAGCATAGCTGAAAAACGTTTTAAATATGCTCATACTCATCCTTTGGTGTCAGATTTCTGTTCATTACAGCTTTTCATACTGAGGTTGAGTTGTTTCATTTGATTAATCAGCTTAGAGTACTACTATAAATTCCAAATGGGTTGGTATGGTGCAGAAATCTCCCAAATACGTGTTTCCCCGAGAACCTGACAGCAGGGACCGTACTTAGCTTTGTAAAGGAGGGGTTAAAGCCCTGTGTGCTGAAGAGATGGAATTTCCTTTCTTAAGGAGACCTTCCTTCCTCCTCCGAAAATAAGAACACGGGATGGGGTGATGTCTGCTCGGACCTCGCGTCCCTGGACCCGCGCGGAGCAGCGACGCGCCCGCGAGGGAGGCGGGAAGGGGCAGATGTTGGGCGCATGCTTTGGGAAGACAAAGGATGAGCTCATGCCCTGGCACGGCGCTGGATCCCCAGGCGCACGGGAACTCCCAGCTTGTTGTTTGAGGGCTGATTTAATAGTAGAAACACGCTGGATCCTGACAGCCCCTGTAATTCGAGTCAACCATGCAGTGGAGTTATTGAGGCAGCGGTTCTCAGTCGAGTATCAGGGCTTTAAACGCAACCAGAAATTGCTGAGCTAATTTAATAGGCAAAGGGGCTGCACAAGCTGGTGGGTGCTCAGAGTCTTTCCCCTTTGATGTAATATCAACTTGTTTGAAAGCAAAGGTGTTTTCACTGTACCCTGGCCATGTGCTGATCTCGAAGAGCTGCAGCCCTTTAGGTAAAATTCTCTTTGTATTTCGGACATAAATCAGAAATTTTAGAAATCATTTTGTCAGAAATAATCAGAAATTATTTCTGACATAAATCAGCCCTAGGATATATGAGAGGGAAGAATGATGTAAGAATAAAGGAAAAACTTAGAGTGGAAACTTCACAAGGGCATTTTCTTGTCCAGTTAAACAGTTTGCTGTCATTGCAGCTATACTAAGGTGGGTTATTTGAGAATAAAATAAAAAATGCCATCGGATAGAAAGCTAACGTAGACATATGCCCTCTTATTTTACTCAATAGCATCGATCTCAGGGCAAGACAGATAAGAAAACTGCATACCTGAGTGCTTAGAAATGCAGTCTGTTTTGGGAATGCGTGTGTGTATTTTGGTGTCCCTGCTCTTATCAGTTAAAACCACAGGGGAGAATAACTTCCATTCAGGTTTTCCTTGTTGCTCACTTAAAATGAATGAATTGCCCTTTGCAGCCCTTTGTTAGCATTTCAACATATTTACGTGTTACTGAGCAACCGGTATATTAGGTAAGTAACCTTAAATACTGTGATATCCTGCGGCTTTTCCACTGGGGAAATACTTGCACGGAAAGCTCTGGGCATCACCAAGTGCCGCTGTGAAGCGTTGACTCCCTCGGCAGAGGGCTCGCACAGAAGCCTCTCTGTTAACGGGGTATAATCCATCCCAAACCACGGCGGAGACGTCGGGATCCTCCGGGATGAGCGGTGGAGCTTTTGCTGGCTGCTGTCTCGGAAGGACTCGGACATGGGGATTCTCCTGGAGTCTCTTGCAAGCAGCAAATTGGTCCAGGCACCGAGTCCTCCCTCGCCCCGAGAGCAGAGCAAAAGGGATGGGGAAAGGGACCCACCAGCTGCTTGGAAGCCCTGGTTTAAGGGGGATAAATGGCAAATTGGGTGCAGAGAGTGAGCCCTGGCTGAGTGGCACTGGTGCAGCTGGAGAGGCAGCCCTGGCTGGGTTCTCCTGCAGCTGATGACTTGGGTGCCATCCCGAGGCATTGCCAAGGCTTGTTTGCTGACAGGAAAGCCTGAGACATTCCTTGCTAACGAATGCAACCTGGAGGCTGAGCCACTTCAAAACAAACCCCCAAAATATCACTCTGTTGCATTAGGGTGACCCACGAAAGCTGTCGGGATACTGAGATGGGAATGGTAAAACATTCCCTTGACAGGGAGCAGGAAGGAGGCCAGGCTAGATGCTTTTTGTGGCGGAAAACCCTCTTTACCGTGGAGTTTCCATACGCTCACGGAGAGGCTGATGAGGCGGCGCTGGCAAAAGGCGCAGCTCTTGGCACGAGGAGCTCGAGGTTGGAAGTGGGCCGGGCGCCTGGATGGGGAGCCGCCCGGCAGCGGGAGCGCGGCCCCGGAGCAGCCGCGAGGACCTGCCCAGCCGGGCGCTGCAATCGGGGAGGACTGGGGTGCACAGGGATGATCGAGTCCTGCTGAGGACCTGGTGCTGCACGGAGGGTGTCCCGGGCCCTTCTTGCTCCGTCTGGAATAGTTTGAGCACTTTCTTTGCTTCATCTCATTTGAGGATCGTCTCCCCTCGTCCCCAGTATCTTGCAAAAAACACTCTGAAGTTTCAGTGCTATTTATTTCCTGATACAGACTGCTAAGTTTTCTCATACATGAAAAGCTGTTATGTGATACTCTGTTTTATTCCTCGGCCCCTTCACCTCGTCTTTACCAGCATGACAATTCTGCTTACACATGGAGTTACTTGGGTCTGAAGTTGTCTCGGGAATACGAGGAAGAAAATATTTAAGCATAACCTGAGCCTCAGCGCAGTTTACTGTGTAACTGCAGTGTGGTAGTTGCTTTTATGCCCAAATGTTTTTACGGTGCCTGTGGAAAGCACTTTGTCTGGAGAGCTTTGTGTGCAGGGGCTTGGGGTGTTTTAAAAACGTAGCAAACTCGTCCCGTGCCTTCCAGTTCAGCAGAGCAGATGATCCCCAGTTATCTTGCTTTTATAAAAGCATTAAGAGAGCAGATACATTTGTACAAAGGCCTCCTCTGTCTGCTTGTAAAACACATCCCTGCAGCGCCGATATTAAAAACATGACCTGTGCGTTGGAGCAGGCAGGATAAATGGGAACACGTTGTCCTCGTTGCTGCCTTCCTGGGGTAGCTCGGTCGCGTGGGTCTGCGCTGGGGGTGAGAGGAGCCCGACGGGGCGGACGCCCCACAGCAGCTCTCGCGGTGCCTGGGCTGGCTCTCTGCTCCACCACGGGGTTTACAAAGCTGGGGTGTGAGAGGGTTTGCTACTGTGGGATACGTGGTCAGGACTGTCCTGTGTTTTCACTGTGCTCTTCTTGTCCGTGCATTAATGCTCTCTATGCTCTTTAAGTAGCAAAATGCCATTTTTAACTGAGAGAGACCGTGTCTTGGTTAGATCAGAGCAGTTCTTCAGAACAGGGTATTCTATAATACAAAGCAAGTGCATGTGTGTATGGAAACTATTATTTTCCAGCTTACCATAACATGGTCCTTTTGTAAGTCCATCTCCCTTAGAATAACAGAGCTTCCCCCCATCAGAGCGCTCCTATAGCAGGGTGTAGATATCCTACTCCTCCCTCTGAACAGTGCTGGAGTTAGGAAATTCCCAACGTCTTTCCATGTTGGCCCAGCCCTTGCAAACCGCTTGGAAATTTCCCCATCTGGGTAAATACATTTCAGGCGACTCTTTTGGAGGTTGCTCTAATGCTCTTGGAAATGACGTGTCCTTGAACTGCAGCAGCAAAGGGCTTTTGTCTCCCTGGTTCTTTGGCTTCCAGCTTGCAGCACGTGGGCTCTTTGCTGCTCTGTGTCCTCCTCTTCCATTGGGAATGAGCCTCTGTCTCCTGGTTCTGGAGCTCCTCACCCTGCTCTGCCTTAGCTGTGTTGTTCACCCTCCGCTTTGAGCTGAGACTGGCAAGAAGGGCTTTAACAAGACAGGGCTTGGAGAAGCGCAGCTGTATGAACGCGAGGGGCTGCGGAACGGAGGCTGTTCCTGGGGAAACTGGCCACGATGCAAAGCTGTTATTTGCATTAAAGTGCAAGCAGGGCTGTCTGCCCCGTACTGCCGGTGCCGATGAATGATCAGGTTTCCATTTCCAGGACTGGAAGCAGTTTGAGGAAGGGGCGGCTGGATTACGGGCCTGCCCTCTGTGCTTGAGTTTCAGCCTTGAGGATGTCAGATGTGCTAGTGAACGTCTGCAAATTTAATTGCTCGTCAAACCTGCACGAAGGGGGAACTGTCGCCCCGAAAGCAGCAGAACGTCATCGGGGAGAAGTGCCCCGCGAGGACAGACCCGAAGCATCCGAGTTTGCCTGTTTATGGGTCCAGAGGGAAGGCGGCCGCGTGAGGAGCCGGTACCTCTGTTTTCCCTCTGCCTCCGTGGCTGGAGCCGCCTCCTCCCTGCCCAAACTTCCCGGGAGCTCCCGCAGCCCTGCGGAGCGCTGGGGAAGGATGCGCCTCGGGCAGGGGAAGCCTCTTCCCTTCGAGGGCTCGGGACCCCCCGGCTCGTCTTCACCTGTGTCTTGGCTCTGAAGCCTTTCCGAGGAGCGGCCAGTCTCAGCTGCGTTTGGGTTTCCTTTACGGCCGGGATAGCCCTGGGAATGGAGGCGGGAATCCCGAGCCCCTCTTGGTGCTGTGTGAGGCATCCCCAGGAAGGGTCGCTCCCAAGGCACGCTTGTCTGGAGCCTGAAGATGCAGCCTCACCTTTTCCATGTGCCATAGGGCATCTGCTGCCTCCATCCTGACGCTGTTGCAGTGCAGGGAGCTGTTGTGGCTGTAATGGTGTCACGTAATGCTCCGTGTGTGTAGGCTGGCGCTCTGGGCTCATCCTCCAAACCCGGCTTCAGCCTCATTCACGATGCACAGCTGAGGAGCCCATGCCAGGGACGTGTCTTGTAGCCGCGTATTGCAGAGCCCGGGCTGCAGAAACGCCCTGCAGGTCCCATCCGAGCACAGGTACCATGGACGGGTGCAGAGGGTGTCCCCTCCAGGGGACTGTGGGGCCAAATGAGGCCCTTGGCTCATGGTGTGTAGATAACTGCTGTCCCTCTTGCAGCTGTCCGATAGCGAGGAGCCAGCAAAGCCGGGCTGCAGGAAGGCAGGGGACGTGCAGTTCATCCGGGAGCCTGCCGGGCTGTGAATGACGCTCAGCTCTGTTTAAGGCTGGGGCTGCTGTGTTTATAACTGTGAGCAGCACCGGCCGCCCCGGCTTGGGCAAACGAGGCACGTGGCCGTGGGCAGCGAGGGGCCTGTGCCCGTGGGAAGGGAAACTGCTCTGCCTTGTGTCCTGCAAACCTCAAAACTCCTCCAATGAGGCCGTGGATGCAAGCGCTTGCACGGGTGTTTTAGGAGCCCACGTTAGTCTTGGAAGAGCAGAGATCTCAGCTTTGCTCGGTGTGATAGGCCATGAAGTTGGATTAGTGGTTCTGTTTGTGCTTCTGGCCTTTTAAAGGGTTGACCGAACACAATGTGAACCCAAGGACTGGTAAGTGCTTGGGGTCAGGACATGGAGTCCTGAGCTCTGTAAAGCTGCGCCTAAACCTCTGCAGAGCTGAGAAGGCAAACAGGCATTCTGCACAATAGCCAGAAATGAAAAGTCTCACTTAAAGAAGGACAAACTGAATAAGCTTGGGAGGAGCAGAACAGGAAGCAGCAACATGGGGAAGTTCTGGAAGGCTGCGACTTGAAGATGGATGCACTTAACCAGAGTGGGTATCAGAATACCACTATGAGTTCCCTGAACTGTTAAGAAATTAGGTTGTGTGCAGAATATACTCTCCGAGTGCAAAAGGCAATTAGGCCTGGCGGGTCTGCAGAACACAGCTGTGAAGAGCACGAGCAGCAACGGCTGGCGTCGGAAGAGGAGGGCATGGGAATTCTGCCGGCCAAGACACGGGCTTAGACACGGACCAGGATTTAAGCTCTTCCCAATTTTGTATCCCAACGTTACTCCCATTAAGCAGGCTAAATCATGTGTTCTGCCTGGTATGTTTGCATTTCCATGGAGATTTTCCACATCCTTTCTTTTAATGTTTCCCTGAATGATTCCTGAAGTTGGAAGCATTTCCTTTGAAAGCAACTTGATCTTCATTACTTCAGCAATTATGCTCGTTGGCCGGGTTGTGTCTGGGCGTGGTGCTGTGGTGGAGTGAAGCCTCCTCACCTGACGGAGGGAAAGGGGATGTCTGCAGCGACCGGCCGGGAGCCAAGCGCGTAGCCGAGGAGGCCCCGGAGCGCCCGTCGCTTCGGCCTCTTTGATCCCTTCCCAGGAACGACTTCAAACAGCTTGGTGTCGTTGGGCATCTTGCTCTGGAAATGCCGTATTCCAGGCACCCGGGTTTCCTTCCGTTGCTTGGAGGATCCTGCAGGTCGCTGGGGAGCTGCTGCTCTCGCGGCCGCTCCGTGCCAGCAGCCGAGCAGCGACGCCGGGCCCGTTCCCCCTCCCGAATGTTGTTTTTTTGATTAGTCTGTCAGAACAAATTACCCGCCGCGATGCTGCCAGGAGGGCTTTTTGTTGGCTCCTTGCATTGAGAGAAAGGGTGATGTTTCCCAGCTAACTGCGCTGGTTGCGCGCAAGTGATACCAGTATTTTTGTTAGCAGCCTCTCACACCGGGGAGCCTTAGCCCGCAGCTTGGTGCCACAGTGGATATTCCGGGTGTCCGGGCTCGTAAGATGAAGGTGTTTTCCCCATCAGGGTGCGGAGGCGGCGCGAGCTCTGTTTCCTGCATCAGGACCTTCCTTGCGGTCTCTCTCAGGCATCTTATTTCAGAATTTCTTATTTTCAGGAGCCTGTAGAGCTCTCATCAGAAGGGAACTATATGAGTTCCTCTGTGTCCTATCTACGCTAGAAAAAGCAGGACTGACTTTATTAATGACTAAACATTATTTTAAGCAACACCTCCTATGGACGCCCATCTTGCACGCAGCACCGGTAGCGTTTTGCTCTTGCATTTAATTCCCTCCTTTGTTTGCATTAGCTGCTAGAGCTAAACAAGCGTCTATGTGAGAAGAAAACATTCCTGTTACCCCTGCAAACCAGCTGGAAGGGCCTGTGGCTGCAGTGGTCAGCGATTAAAAACAGCCCTCGGCGCCAACACATTTGCAGCAGAAAAGGTTTTCCCTAAGGAAGTCGGGGAGCTCGTGTGTTCCCACGCGTGCCGTGCGGGTCCTTCCCGGTACCGGGGCTGAAGGCGCTGGGTGTGTTTTGTTTGGAGCCTGCAGCCCCGAACGGCCACGCGGACTGTTCCCTTCCCCTGGAACGTTTACAATCCTCCTTGTCTTTGCCGCGGTATGGTCAAATTCTGTGTTTTCCTCTTGGAATAGTAATATAAATCCAAGAACTGGAAATGCGTAGTCCGGTTGTGATGTTTTGTGGAAAGTATAAATGGGAGAAAAGTTAAAACTATGTCGTTCCTGGCAGAGAAATTCCTCTCTCCTCAAAAACTGCCGACGTTGGGGGCCGCTTCCCCCACGCGTGGTGTTCGGAGCAGGAGAGTGGGACGGGCTCCACGACAGCCCTGTACGTTTGGAGCGGGAGCTGGAATCACTAAGCTGGTGGCACAGGGAAAACGCCAAGGCGCCTGTTTGCCCTTGCTGATTAGCAATATCCCTGTTTTTATCAGTGGGGCTTTGGCCTTCGGAAGCACTTCAGCACTGGGCTTTGAAAACCCCTTTCTAGCAGGATCTGGTTTTTATTTCTCTTAGCTGTTGGTTTTCACTACCCTTGGCCATGGCAGGGTGCTCTCCCATGCACCAGGGATGGACGCGTCTCCAATTAGCCTTTATTGGCCGATCCCGGCTGATCCAGCGCCGGGTCCGGGCCCTCCGTGTTCCTTGTTCCCAGGGCAGCGTTTTCCTGTGTTTTCACGAGTTTTAATCAACCCAGGTCCTGGGCACTGTTCTTGGCTGGTGTAAATCAGCCCTGCTGTAGACGTGGCCTGTAGCAGGTAAGCAGATTAATGCTGCTTGTGTAAGGGTCTGTTTCTTGCACGAGGATGTGGAAGGAGGTTTCTGTCCGGCGGGAGGTTTCGCTCCTTCGGGACTCTGCACGGGACTGGCAGAGCTGCCCAGGAGCGTGGCACGATGCTCCCTGCAGCTCAAATAACACCACGGGCACGTGCGCTTTAGTGCCTGCTAGTTCCTGGCTTATGAGGAGTGAGACAGAAAGGTGCCCTTTGTCTTCCCTGCAAATATTTATTTGCCTCAGGAGTGAAAAAAATTGGAAGTGTAAAAAGCAAATTAATTAGTTGGTCAAATGTTTATCACACTGTAAATGACTGATTTTTTTTTTTCTGGAGAAAACTCCAAGTGAGCACAGATCCCTGTGCACGAGGGATATTTCCAAAGAAGTGAAAACCCTCCTCGGCTTGGGGTCCTGAGCAGGCTGCACGGCTGCCGAGGCTGCTTGTGATCCCGTTTCACTGGTGTAAATCGGGAGTGAAGCCCTGAAGGCAGCGGGCTGCAAGCTGCTCTGTGAGTTATGTGACACGAAAGGAGAAGCAGATTCGGGGCCTGTCTCTTGAAATACCACGTGCTGCTTTTACGGGGGAATAAATGCAGGATGCTTGGTGAGGGGGAAACATGGAGCAACAGGTTAGTGACAAAGGAAAGCTTCAGCAAGACCCAGTTTACAGATAGAATCCGAGCTTTTATTTTCCTGGTACATTTCTCTGTGTTTCACCGTGGGAAAAATAACACTGATAACACGTGAGAACATTATTAACGCAACCTGAGCATCATAAAGCAGCCTGCCTACGTATTTAGTGTTAAGAACTAGAAACCTCACAGGTTTTCCTGCTGTTTCTCTTCCAGGATAACGGGCCTGTGTTGAACAAAAAGCCGATTCCTCCTCCTGGCGGAGGGACCCCCGTGGATAACAAGCAGATGTTGAATTTGCAGTACAACAACCCGACCCGGCTCTATGCAAACAGCAGCGCCGAGCCGAGCCTGCCGGCCCAGATGAGCGGGCTCCACATCGCTCCTTCCCAAAGGTACGGGAAGGCATCGCTCGCTCCTGCTGCACCCAGCACTGCAATTTTTGGTTTTTTTTTCTACTACAGTTAATGCAAAGATGGTTTTAGTGACGCATCTCTGTCTGTTTCCTACCTACTGAGGACAGGAGAACTCTGACTTTGTGGTTCATGCAGGGAACACACGTCTCTAAGTTTAGGAGCAAGCATGAAATGGATTTAGAAATCTTTTTACACAGGGTGAACGCCTCTAAAATGGGATGTTTAAAAATCTGAGATCTGTTCAGTGCAGCTGTCCGGGAGGCAGAGAAATAAATCATGCACTTAGGAAGCAGCGAGCTGCTCTCGCCAGGAGCAGCCTGGGTGCAGGATTCTGACCTTGAGACAGGCTCTGGTGCTGTCACATTGTCTTATGCTGGTGGCAAGTTTGTGCTTTCCTAGACTGGCAAAATACTGTACAAGAAATAATGTTTGTGTCAGATACAAAGAGCAAGGATAGTATATTTTCAGCTCAGAAACTACATGCTTACACAAATTCATATTTCGGTGACTATGTGAGCCAGTTTATTCCTAGCCCTGCTCCAGGAAAGTTAATGATTTTGGAAAGAAACGAACTGCAGAAGAAATACCGAGAAGAAAATATGATGTTATTGGTCTTTGCGAGCCAGAAGCAGGGAGTTCAGCTCCAGCAGCATGGGAGTAAAACTAGGTCAGGACAAGGTTCTGCTGAATTTGTGCTTCGTCAGGCTGGATTTGTCAAAAAACGGGCTCCTTTTCCATGCACGTGTGTGCATGGTTGTATGAAAGGGCGGTAAAAAGCCCTTTTTAGAGCAGGAGGGCACTCGGGGCAGTGTGGAGAGTGCGGAAACGGCGGGGGTTGGTGCTGGGGCTGGGGCTGCCTGGCCTGCGAGGGCAGTCGGGGCCCCGCTGCCTGCCAACACATGTGTTTTGGGAGCAGATGTTGGGCACGGAAGAGCTCCGCGTTGCACATTGCTTCCAGGGAACGTCGCTTTGGCATTTTTTGAAAGTGATTTTTTTTTTTTTAACAGGCACGGATATAATGCTGCCGGAGCAAATGAGTCAGACGAGGGCTAAAATGTGCTAAGCTGTCTAATGGGCTTAAGGGCTCTTGCTAGTTTTATTGCTTTTATAAGGACACAGATGTCCTTGGAGCTTTACAAGAAATAAAGGAGTCCTTAACCCTGTGTTATGCTCTTAGGCCTAACAAGGCACACAAGCACTTACTCATCCTGCTCCGCAGGACGCTTAAACGGGTACCTGAGGTATTTTTAAATCCAAACCATGGCTTGATTATTGGATGAAGGGTTGAATAGGAGACTTGTCACTCTTTGTATCCTGAATCCTGCCAGCTCCGAGCCACAAACAGCTCAATGCTGAAGTCAGAGCACGTGTGAGAACTCTGGCTTATCCCCAGCGTTTTCTTGTCTCACTGCTGCATGACCCAGTGTTTTTGCTGCTCTTTATGCTGTGGGTTTTTCCAGCAAATGCTCTGAACTGGGTCACCTGCAGGGAGGCTGGTTTAGAAAGATGCCTTTGCTGGGACCCCATCAGAAAATTCGATGCAGCCGGGATTTGCTGGGCCTGCTTAATTAATTAAATGCATCATTTTGCCCGTCTTTCATTACGTCTCATGTGTGGTAGAGCAATTTACAATGCTTGTGAGCAGCTGCCCGTGCTCCTTAGGGCATCTGGTAACTAGTCAAGCCCAAGCAGTGTTGCTCAATAGAAGCAAACAGGGAACAAGTTGATCTCTCCTAGTTTTAATGACTATTTTCCAAGAATGGGCTTCCTTTGAGGTAGATAAACACAGAGGGAGAGAAAGGTATTTAGCCAAACGTCTGTGAATAGATCAAATCTAAGGGGGGGTGGGAAGTACATCCCTGATGAGCTGATAACTGGAGTATTATTTTGTTTTTAAACAGCCTCGACCCCTTAAAGTCTCTCCCGAGAAACAGAAACGGGATTGATGTGGAGTCAGACGTCTACAAGATGCTGCAGGATTATGAAAAGCCGGTTTCGGAGCCTAAGCAGTCTGGATCCTTCCGATACCTGCAGGGCATGTTGGAAGCTGGGGAGAACGGTAAGGAAGCCTTGGAGCGGTTAAGCACGTGGCGCTTCCCAGGGAAGTCTGCCCCATTGGGCTTCGTTTTTGTTGTCCTTAGGCCTGCTATTCCCGCAGGTGCGGGGAAGGTCACACCAAGCTGCTGTGCACAGCGGGGGCTGCTTTGTAAATCAGTGCTCTTTATCCAGCAGTCTTTATCTTCATTCCTGGGTGAGTCAGTGGTGACCCCGAATTTCCTTCGGCAGCCCCAGGAGTCTGCAGGGCCCTTGCCCGGCCTTTGCTGCTGCACATCCACGCGCTGCTGGCTGGGTCTCGTCCTTGCTCTTTCCCTCGCTGAGGCCCAGCAGCTCGTGATGCCTTTAAAGGATCCGTGCAGGAGCTGCTGGGACGTTCTTGCAAAGTGACCTGCTCTGTTATTCTGCAGCCCAGCTCTTCAGTGCTGAGACATGAACCAGCTCCACAGGGAAGGTCCAAACGCCCCCTCGCAGGCAACGCTCAGAGGGCAGGTCTCAAACCAGGGTGTTTTCACCATGTGCAGATGCTCGGGCCAGCCTCTGCTTAACGAATTTGGTGGCTGACTTTTGCGTCACGTGGAAGCTGTTTAGGTTTGCAAATAGCTTCTCCATGACAGCTGCTTTCCTGAAATGAATTGTTTAAATGAAGCAGTTTGGAAATTATTGTGTAGGCCGTTGGTAGAGGATTGTGTGCCTGTTTAAATAGTATTTGCATAAGGATATGGATGGTCCTCAGCAACATAGCAGTAGAAACCAAGAGCTTTTGACTCACCAGATTTGTTATAACTTCCCATCTGTTATTCAGGTTGGAGCTAACTCTGTATGTTAAAAAATAAGGTCCCCAAACTAATTTTCAGCTTCTCTTTATCTGCCTTTCAACCTTTAGTCTGTTAAGGACTCCCGGTTCAAAATGTCAGGCTTTTCTTTGCAGTCTTTAGGGCTAGGATCTGTTCTTTCCTTCCGGGATTCTTCTATTACAATGGTGTGAATCCACAACTAGATTTGATGGCAAAATGCACTACTGCAAATCCCATTAAGAAACTGCAAGGGTTGGCAAGTCCGGCTGCTGCGCTTTGGTCTCCCCATGTATAAAACAGGAGAGAATGGAGAGTTTTGAGCAGGAGGCGGCTGCTTCACGGGCAGTAAGGTCACCCCTAACTCCTGTGCATGGAGTTTCCGCCCGTTTGGAGCTCTTGGGTATCGAGGGACGTGAGCAAAGCCTGAAACGGGATCGGCCTCGGAGCTGTGGAGGAGGCTGTGGAGTCTCCTTCTCTGGAGGTCCTCAAAACCCACCTGGCTGCCGCCCTGTGCCCTGGGTGTCCCTGCTGGAGCAGGGGGTTGGACTGGACGGTCTCTAGAGGTCCCTCCCAACCTCAACCATTCCGTGGTTCAGGGTCCCCGTCTCGCCCTGCCTCTCGGCCTCCCTCAGCCCCCTCTGTGTCCCCCTCTGTGCCCCCATGGTGTCCGGAGCAGACAGGGAAGGTCCAGCTGCCTCCGCAGCTCACCGCAGCCCTGGTGCCAGCGGCGCCCGCTTCGTCAGGGAGTAGCAACTAAAGAGGCCTCTGCTGGCACGGAGCTCTGTAGCGTTTCAGCAGTGTTTAAATCATTGGGACTGTTTCTGTTAGGCTGTTCTAACGTTTCAACCCTGATCCTTTCTGCTTCAGTCTGCCCGTGTAACAGGAATACGTGTTTTGGCCCCAGCCGGTCGTGTGCTTTCCTTTCAAAGCGGGGATGATCTTGATGAGGTCGTGATGAGCCAGACGTTTCAGACAAAGAACTGTTGTACATAGAAAACATTTCCACTAGAAACTGTGTTTTCCTTGGGGTTATCAGCCCCGCACAGTGCCTGCAATAAGAGAAGCTTCCTGCCGAGTGTCTGATGGGATCGGCCGGGACGCGTCCCTGTGGTCCCCATAGGTGCCCTGCAAGCACGAGGGACGAGCCCTTCAACCAGCAGGGACGGGCCTGGCTAGGACTGCTCAGCTATCCTGCCAGGAGCGTGGATGCCAGCAGAGGTTGTGGGAGAGGTTCAACAGGCGGCCGGGTCCGCGGGCGGGGAGGTGGGAAGCAGCGCCCTCAAGGGCTTGTCGGCGTGTAAAGCCTCTCACCAGGTAACGGGTCATCCAAGTACCCCAGCGGCAGCTCACCTGCTGCTCGTCGGCAAAGGAGCCGGGTCTAACGTGAGTGCAGGAGCCAGAGCCCCTTCTCGAAGGCAGCTAAAGGACTTGATGCACAGCGGGCGCCCAAGGGCAACCAAGAGCCCGGGGCCCGGCAGCCCCTGCCCCTTGCCCGTCACTCTCACGTGTCAGGTCCCTCGAAATGCATTTCTGTCTCAAAATACTATGTTATATCTTGAGAAAGTGGGATTTGGGGGCAATGGGTCCTTTTGGTGTAATTTGGTGAATAAAGAAAATAGCAGTGTTGCACTGCTCATCAGAGCTGTGCCTAAGGATGGGGCTGTCTGCACGAGGACAGCTACGAGTCCCACCGCCTAAACACGGGGGCTTTGGGCCTCTCTGCTCACTGCTGAGTGCTGTTTTCAGTGGTCTAAAAACAGCCCGTTCTGAACAAAAGCAGAACTGCAGGTTTTTGGCAAGCGCAGTGGGAGCCGGAGCCGCCCAGTGCCGCGGAGCTCGGGGAGCCCTGGGTGGTCCCCAGCCCCGCGGCCGTGGAGCAGCAAGGGAGGGAGCCCTGCGGAGCAGCCCTGAAATCAGGTGTGCTGGGGAGGGTTCAGGTGTCAACATTGTTGGCAACGTGCACATTATGTCCAAAACGTGAGTGTTTATGGTATATCTGTACATGAGAAGACCTGCGAAGCCTTTGCGCGTTACGGCATGCACAGAATTTTCACTGCTTCCTTTCCTCCAGCTGGGCTTCTGGGGAAGGGAACGTGGGGCCCCAGAGAGCTTATCTTGTAGCACATCATTTTACTTTAGGTTTTTAAAAGCCTTGCTGTCTGTTGACAGATGGAATAAAGTAAATAAGCCATCTAAGATAAATGCATTTAATTATATTGTTTGTTTTAATTTGCCTAATTCTCTCAAAGACTTTAATCTTTTTCTCCCTCCGCTGAGGGTAGATAACGAGTAGAGCTAAACAAGGGAAGAAAGCCGGTGGGGGGGCAGGTTTTCATGTCTGTTTAATGCTCTTGGCAGGTGAGAAGCTCGACAGGCTGAGCAACCCGCGGCACGTGAAGCCGCCGGTGTCGAAGCTCGGCGGGGCCGTGTCCGGGCTGCAGCTGCTGCCGGAGTGCACGCGCTGCGGGAACGGCATCGTGTAAGTGGCGGCTCCGGCCCCGAGCGCGTGAGCATCCCTAGCGGCGTCGCGCGAGTCCTGCCGGGCCTGGTCTAAACCTGGCGCTGGGGAGCTCGAGTGCCCCCTTTAAGGGAGTTTTGCAGCGGCGGGTGATTCGTAGGCTCATTTCTCACGGCTTATCCTCATAACTGCCCAGTGACTACGATAGCGCCAAAGACACGGGCAGTTCCGCGCCGCCTTGCCGGCGGAGAAGCGCTTTTGAAGG
Source organism: Nothoprocta pentlandii (assembly GCA_013398315.1). NCBI lineage: Eukaryota > Metazoa > Chordata > Aves > Tinamiformes > Tinamidae > Nothoprocta > Nothoprocta pentlandii. Next base: position 26,769 of record VZSG01000278.1, on the reverse strand, counting down.
TCAAGGGACGACACGTGCAGTAATTTTTGAGTTGGTGGTTTTGTTGTGCGGAAGATTTGCCCTCCAATGCACGGCTGTTGGGACTAATGCTCAGGGAACAGTGGCCCTTTCCTCCTTCACCATTGTGTAGTTACACCCCGCTCACTTTGGTTAAAAGCCGTGTGCTCCGTTTGGGACTGAGCGCCCTGCGTAGGACGGAGCGAGTCCCACGGGCCGGGGCCGGGAGCGGTGCTGGGACCTGGGTGCTGTCTCTAATTGCACACCCTGGTTGAACCCGCCCTGCATTGCGCGCCCGTCCTGACGCGGTGTCCATCTCTCGCCAGCGGCACCATCGTGAAGGCGCGCGACAAGCTCTACCACCCCGAGTGCTTCATGTGCGACGACTGCGGCCTCAACCTCAAGCAGAGAGGCTACTTCTTCATCGAGGAGCAGCTCTACTGCGAGACGCACGCCAAGGAGAGGGTCAAGCCGCCCGAAGGCTACGACGTCGTGGCCGTATATCCCAACGCCAAAGTGGAACTGGTCTAAATGGGCGCTGTGTTCCCGGGCGCCGCGCGGCCGCCCGCCCACCCGCGCGCCGCCCTTGGAAACCGCCTCTAATCGGCTCCGATTAGTGAAGCCCAAGTTGAATGCCTTCGCATAGATAAAACCGTTTACACTCCGGCTCCCCAGGGGCTGGTGTTGAAAGCCAGCGAGCAGGTTTTTCTCTTCTTTTTGACACTCTGCTTTTTGGGTTGCTGTGTCAGGTTATTAGTCTCTGCCATAACCTTATCCAAGATCTGTGTAAATACTGATTCATTTTCTGCTTTGTTTCGTATAAAACCAGTGTTGCTTTCACCCCCTCATCCCCTCCATCTTAAAAAAAATGTAAGGAAGATGTTTGAAAAGCTCAAAGAAAATAAGGCACTTTAACAAAAGCAGCTGACTTTCCTATCATTAGTTTCTGACCTTCCAGCAAGGCCTCGCTCTGTGGCTTCCACAGCAATTAAAAATTAACAGCACAAGGAACCTTAGTCCATGCAACGGTGTTGTGTTTGGGGCTCCGAGGCTAAACCAGAGTTAGACCCGACCAGGGGCAGCCATGGCCAGCAGAAGGGGCCTTTCAGAGCGGGGAACTGGCGGTCCTGTTAAACGTCTAGAGGATGTAGTTTGGGTGAAGTATAAAATAAAGTCCTGTTGTTGGTTTTATGTCTCATACCAATGAGTTTGGCTTTTCTTGGTGTTTTTTTTCTTGGTGTTTCTGATGCTAGGGGCAAACCATCTTGCTGGGCTGTTCTAGACCAGGCGAGGACTTTGCAGCCGTGCTGGTTTTCCCAGTTCTTCATGCAGCTGTGGCCTTGCCACCTCTCCTCTGCTTCCCGAAAGCAGGAGAGGGCCCTTTGCGGAGCCTCCAGCCCCTGCCCGACGTCGCCAAGTCGCCCTGCGCTTCTGCTCGCCCGGAGGGGAGGCGGGAGCTGCCGCGTCGCATCCTGTGCCCAGCTGCTCCTGCCTCGCCCAGGGCTTCGTTTTCCCACGCTTCAGGTAAATCCTGGGTGGGGAGCAGGGGTCTCCTCCGCTTGGGCACCGTTTGTGCGTGTGGTTACATCGCCCTGAGCCCGGTTTTAATAATTCCCTGGTAGTTGGTCTGTGGCTCCCTGGGAGTGTTGAAGGTAATTGGGATTAAAGTTCTTCAATAGACACGTAAATTAAAGGGCTTCTTTGAACAACATTAACACGTGAGGGACTCTTGGCCTTTCAGGTCTGCAATGCTGACAAGGGCCAGGAGCTGCTGGTGCAAAGGCCTCAGGCCAGGATTCCCTAGGGGAGACTGTGGAAAGGGGCTCTAGAGGCACTGGGGCGATGCGGGCTCCGGTGTTGGGAAGGGAGACTGTCCTGCCCGCCCCGATAACGGGAGCCTGGGGGCTGCCGGACCCCTCTGGCCTCCGAGCCGCTTTGGGGCCGCTGCCTGGGGCCGCTGGTCCCTGCGCCGCCCTCCTGCCCCAGCTAGGGCCGGGACGGGCAATGTCCGGGCGGTTCGGGCACGAAACCCACCCGCTGCGGCTCCTTGCGCCGCCGGGTCCCGGGTCGCGACACGGAGCGGGGCGGCCGCCGGGTGGCAGCAGCTCTGTGCCCCGGGGAGCCGGTGCCTCGGCCGGGAGCGGGGCCGGGAGCGGGGCCGGGGGCGCCCGGGGAGCTCGCAGCGCATCCGGGCCCCGGGGAGGGGGGCGCCCGGCCAGGCTCCGCGACCCCCTTCCTCGGCAGTGACCGCAGCTGCTTCCACCCTCCCCTCTGGTCGCTGTGCCGGTCACCAGCGCCTGTCTACGGAATGATCCTTCTTTCTGCTAACGCAACGTTACTAACGGCAGCTGCTCCCCCAGGGCTGCGGGCGGCTAAGGGGCCCGGCGCCGCCTCGGAGCGCTGCTGCGTGCCCGCTGCCGGTACCGGTGTGCGCGGCCCCGGCTCCTCACCTGCCCGTTGCAGCGCTGCGCCCGCCGGGGCCGCCCCCGAGCAGCGCTATCGGGGCCGCCCCCGAGCAGCGCTATCGGGGCCGCCCCCGAGCAGCGCTGCCGGGGCTGCCACTGCCGCCCGCGCTGGGGACGGGCCCTCCGCACCGC
>VZSG01000278.1:0-22553 GCA_013398315.1 Nothoprocta pentlandii | reverse complement strand
GCAGGGGGAGGCCGGAGGAGGGGGCAGCTCCTGCGGCCCGGGCAGCGCGGGCGGCAGCCCCGCGGGCTGGCATAGCCGGCGGTGCCGGTGGTGCCGGCAGCGGACGGGATGCAACTTCGGGTCTGTCCTGGGACATGGATCTGCCCTCGCTGCGGTGCCCCAGGAGCAACTGCAAGCAAAGAGCATGGGACCAAATGCCAGGCTTCCATCTGGAAGCCAGATGGAAAACAAGGATATTTGCTTTGGTTAGGACATTTGGAAAAAATCTGGGTTCCGTTTTGAAGCAAGGCAAGCGGGCGTTGCTGAAGGCACGGGAAGACACGGCTCAGCTCGGCTCGGCTGCTCATCCTCAGTGCCGAGGCCAACATTTTTCATCGCATTAGCGACAGCGAGCCCGGACACGCCAGCAGGCCCGGCAAACAGCCTCCCAGTGCTGGCACGGTGCCCATGGCACCCGCACTGCACCCACACCGGGGTGGCTACGCGGCGCCCACGTACCCACGGCCGCTGCTCCGTGCAGCGGCATCGCTCGTCGCCGCACGGCCGCTTTCCCAGGTGCCAGCGCTCGGGCCGGGCCGCGCGGCCCCATCAGGGCTGCCCCCTTGGTGCCGCCTGCCTCAGCGGCACCAGGATTCACGGGGCACTTTGGGTCAGCACGTCTCACGGCACCGGCGCCCTGGCAGTGAGCAGTGAGCAGGGTCTTTTCTCTTTTTCTTTGGTATTTTTTCAGAGAAATGGTCCTTGGTGACAGTGTCAGGCAGAGTTTGCTCTTCCACAAGCCCACAGCAGCTGGGTGATTTGCGGGAAGAGATTTGAGGTATTTATGATAATAAAGTGATTAAATGGCATATTCTTCCCACGCAGACTGTGTCTCTGGAGGTAAAAGCATTTGGTTTGACACTTAAATGAACTTTGCTCCCTGGTATGCTGCGCCAGGGGCTTTGCAGTATTAGTTATTTGCAGGTTAATGAATAATTATTCTAGGAAGGATAGTTTGGAGCTGTAGCTGCAGCTCATTTAGGGGGGAAATCCTAGTTGAGAATGAGTGCAGTGCCGCCGTTTAGCCCTGCAGCAGCAGAACGTCCGTATTGTGCTGCCCACCTAACCATGTTCGCAGCGGTTGAATTTCTGTGGCACGTGCAGGGTGGCATCGGATAAAGCAGCCTTGAAGCTACTAGCGAGGCGGGAGGCATTTGGGGCCAATAAACCACAGGAGGCAGCTGTGCTCACGAGGAAATTGCATTTAGCTGGTCTGGAAACATGCTAAAGCTGAAGGCTGGGTGCCCGGGGCTGTGGGGCAGGAGCGGCTGCCCCACACGTGCCCATCTCCACACAATTCCTGGGATTCCCAGCCGTCATGCTCCGTTGTGTGGGGCTGGAGTTGTGACAGCAGCTGCAAGGCTCGAGGGCTGCGCTGCTCAGGGCCTGCCCCAGGATGACTCCATGTCCTGGCGTGTGCAGCCCAACGGTCCTTCAGGCATCGGGATCCTGGTGCTTGGGAAGCATCTCTGGGAGGCAGCAGCGACCGGCAGCGCTTCCTGCAGGTGGGAAGAGGGTGCCCTGACGCCCGGCACATGGTGCAGGGGCCTCTGCCATAGCTGGCGCTTGGCGCTTCCCACGCACATCTCCCCCTGCAGCAGATGGGGCTTCTTCCATGGAGCTCATCCTGTGTTTTGGCCTCCGAATGACACGTGGCTTCATCCACGCGTGCTGCCAGCTCGTCACGAAGCCACTTTTCCAGGACGGGTGCCCCCAGCCTCAAAGGCCGCGGCTGGAGGCTGCTCCCGGGGGCCAGGACCAGCCCCTGCCCGGGCCAACTCCTTCCAGCACCCCTGCCAGCCACGGGGCGCAGCCTCCCGGCTTCATCTGCTGCTCCAAGGGGAAAAGCCGTGTGTTCTTGCATGCTGGGCGCAGCGTGTACTGAGAGAGCATAGAAAACTGATGATTTTGTGTCAAAACACAAAACCTCTTCACATCCCCCAGCTATCTGTGGGCAAAGAGAGGATGCTGTGTCCCACGGCACATCCCTCGGGCAGGAGAGGCAGCACCAGCTGCTCACGGCGGCTGTAGCTCACGGTGGCTGTTCCTTGCAGCAGCTGTAGCTCACGGTGGCTGTTCCTTGCAGCACTTGTAGCTATAGGTGTTTTGGTGGTGGTCGCTCCTTGGTGCCCACCACCTGGTTCGGGGGCCCCGTGTCCTCAGTAGGTTCCTTGCAGGGTCAGATGAGACCTCGGGCGCTCGGAGCAGCAGTGAGAATCCCACTTTTATTTCACATGCAAAACTTTTCCTTGAGAACGTAACCGTTCCACAAGCGATTTTAATTTTTCTCAAGCCTGGCATCCTTGAAAGTATCAGAGCCTTCCCTGCGCACCCCCTCACTTCCATCTTATCAAATATAGCAAAGATAAACAAACACAGATAAACACCCAGCCCACATCCCTCCAGCTTCTTCTTGTCTTCCAGCAGTGAGCAGAAAACACCTCACAGAAGTGGTCAACAATTATGTTTTTTTTCTGCTATTAAGCAGATTTAAGCACCAACCTAAGTCTTCCATTTTTACAGACCATGCCTCCTTGTACAGTGTTTAGAAACAGGCAGGGGCTGCGTTGAGGAATGTGATTATTTTTGTTATTTGGACTATATTACTTTCTGGGCTGACAGGACGGGGTGTTTTTTAGTGTGAGAGCTGCTCATTTTTGTTGTCTGCGCCAGAAGTTTGAGCCACCGGTGGCGGAAATTTCGGCATGAATCCCTGGGCTTTTGTTGGCCGCTTCTGCTGGCAGTGCCAGCTCTGCTCGGGGCAAAGCAGAGGGATGGCCCCGCTCCCTGATATCAAAGCTAATTATTAAAACTGTGATGCACTTTGATCTGCAGCCTGCTCGGCAGTTACCTGAGATGAGTTTGCACGGCCTCAAGCCTGCGATACCGAGGGGTCTCCCCGTCCTGCAGCCTGCCCTGGCCTCGCCAGAACCTCCCGCCAGGTGGAAGTTTCCGTGCTGGCCTGCTGCCCAAACGGCCCTCAAAGGCAGTTCCCGCACCAGGGATGATGAGTCATGAGCAGTGAATCTCTGCCGCGGGTTGTTAGCACCGAGAAGGCTTTGAAAATGCTTTCATAGGAGCTAAGCGGGTTATTTTGTGCCTGTTTTTGTTTTCACAAACAGAAATAGAGCAGTTTTCATGCCAGAGGAGGCCAGGTAAAATTGGAAACTTCCTTTGCTGGGGGCCAGGCCGCCTGTGTGGCTGGAGACGGGCAGAAACACAAGTGTGGAAAAGCAGGTCCACATGACATGGAGCCCGGCTCTTTCCCGACACACACAGTTACTCAGCAGGCACCTCAGGGGCTCGGCAGCGGGTTGGCCTCCCAGGGCCCCCAGCCAGGGCCACCACAGTCTCAGTCGCTGCCGTTGCCTTGCAGTGGAACCTGGTGTGCGAGGACGACTGGAAGGCGCCACTCACCACGTCCCTCTTCTATGTGGGGGTGCTCGTGGGCTCCTTCATCTCGGGGCAGCTCTCGGACAGGTGAGGCCGCCGCTTCCGCGCCCGCTCCGGCCACCCCCGGCTCGCATCTCGCGCCCGCTTGGCGCTGGATGCGCTCGTGCTCGCAGCACAGCCCTTTCACCACCCTTTCCAACACAGATGTTGCTCTTCATGGCAAGTTAATGGGAAATTCACTTTAGGAGTCCTAAGGCAGGAAGGAAACCTTTTCCCTTAAGTGGAAGGAAAGCCCCTAGAATGGAGAGCGTGATGGAGGTAAACTGCACATAGCCAGTCATAAGAAAGAACCACGGCCCATAAAAGGATACTAGCAATTAGAGGATGCTAATGGATGCAATATATAAAATACAAGAGACATTTGGCAGTTGTCTGGGTAGGGTTTAAGCCCCAGCCCTACAACTGCCATGGCAGCTTCTGAGCCCCTGCATGCCCATTAGCCCCCGTTGTTGCTGCCGCAGGGTTCCGGGCACAGCCCCAACCGCTCCCGTTAGCCAGGGCCCCCCAGGAGCTGCACCGAGATCAGCATCCCGAGAGTTCAGCAGAGGGTCTTGGAAATCTGGTGTGAGCTTTAATCCTAAAGCCGCCAGTATTAAATTCCATGTGATCCGAATTTAATCTGATGCCTTCTGACCCCAGTGCAGAAGTCGGTTGGTGTTATGTTTGCAAGGAGATGAGATAATCACTAAATCTTGCCAGGAACATCCCAGGAAACGCCTGGCGTGCACATTGGGACCAGGGTGTCCTGCCTGCTGCCACCAGGCCCCTAATAGGACATCTGGCCATGAGCTCCAGCCACTGGTGAAAACGCTGCTCAGCTGGGAAGATGAGGGCGGGTTTTTGTGCTCCGTTTCTCTTCTCCAGGGCAGTGAGGGGTCTTGTAACAACCTTCTCCTTTGTCTCTGTGAAAGGTTTGGCCGGAAGAGTGTCCTCTTCTCCACCATGGCCGTGCAGACTGGCTTCAGTTTCCTGCAGATCTTCTCTACCAGCTGGGAGATGTTCACGGTGCTCTTCCTCATAGTGGGGATGGGACAGATCTCCAACTACGTGGTGGCCTTCATTTTGGGTAGGGATTTGTCTGCATTGTATCAAACATCTGCTGGATGTAGGGCTGTTTTTCTTCCTCTTCTTCTGAACCTGCAACTTTTAATAAGAGACACCAGTAAATCATCATTAGTACAATTTCTGATTTAGGTCAGCAAGATGTTTTTTTCTCCTGAATACTTTAAAGAATCTCTCTGAGAGGGTAGAGCCTCTGCACATTATAAGTTTAGAGAAGAAAATGAGTGCAGGAAACATCTAAACAAAAATAACAAACACTTATTTCCCTTCTAGAGAACTACAGAAAAAGTTCAGGGGAGTGTGCAGGGTTGGTTATCTGCAGAAACAGGTCTGAGATAAAAAAGGCGTTTCAGCCTCCTCCTCGCCTCACCACCCTTCCCTAAGACATCAGGCCAGGCAGCAAACATCTTGGACCAGATATTCTGCTGCAAACTGCCCAACTTAAATGATGAGCCTTACTGAACTGCTTGCTTCTATTAAATACTTTGTTTCAGTAATTAACATGTTCAGCAACTGAAATTTCCAGTAGTGTAAAACAATGGTAACTGAAATAATTAAAAACTGGAAAACAATGATAAAACCTTATTAATTGGTTTTGCAAGTTATTAAGTTACTGAATACAGAATGAAAAAAACTCTTTCTTAGCTACAATTTCCCATGTGGTGGGCTGGCTTAATCCTTGATTCTAATGCTGTGGAAGTCACCAGCATAGCCTGCACCAGGGATGAATTAATTTAGAATTTCAGGAAAGAATATTCTGTGTTTTTGTTCTTTTTCATTTACTCATTTAGAAAGTTTAGACTTTAAAACTGAATGAAAAAAAAAAAAAAAGATAGCTCTGAGAAAGATAGTTTTTAATTACAAGTCTTTGTACACCTGTAATAACAAGTTAACAAAACTGTAATGAAATGAAGGGAAAAATCACCTTGCTAAGTTAGATTTTTGTGAATTCTTTAATTATTTGTCTTTGGATAAGCATAGTTTGCTCTGCATTTTCTCCTCGGGGCAATGCCTGGATCCTTGAGCGAGGTCATTCTGAGCACGTGTTCCAGCTGTCCCTGGTAGCACTGTAAGGAAGTGTTAACCAGCCAAGTGTTCAACGTCCTTTGGTTTATTGGTGTCTCTGCATTGGAGGAGAAAGTGTATGACTGTCTTGTGGGCCTTTTGCCTGTCTGTTTTAATTTAAAAATAAGTATGGATCCCCTGAAAATGGTTTGGAACGGAAAGGGTATTTACACTGATTCTATCTTCTCTGATACTACATTCAGCAAAACCTTGCATATGCTTGGGCAGGCCAATGTTTTTCTTTCAACACATGGTTAAGGAATCAATGGCTAAATTCACACTCCAAATTTAAATCTGTATCTCCATACAGGAGATCAGCAGTTTCATCTGGCTTCTCTATTTGATGCAGCGGTTCATATAATTTTTTAGAATATGCAGATACTAAAAAAGTCATTATTATTATTATGTTATTATATATTGTTATATAACAGATAATATGTTATATTGTCTCCTCTGTCCTCCTGGAGGCTTGTTCCAGAAATGGTGATTCTCTTTGCGAGCAAAGAGGTAGATGACTTTGGTGCTTGATGTTTTTGATGTTTTTCCTCACCATGAGCCTTGAGGCTATTGCTCAGGATAGGATTAATTCAAAGCCATTCACAAGTTAGCGCTCTGATTTAAGTTAGTCATCACTCTGATTTAAGTTAGTCATCGTCCATCTGTCAGCAAGGAGGAGATGGAGTTGCTCCTGCAGGATGATTCTTCCCACGCCAACCCGTGCAGAGATGAAGCCTGGGGCTCACTAGGTTGGCTGCTCTCCAGCTTCCACACAGAGCACAGGGCAAAAACGCCCAGCATGAAAACATGATGAAAAGGAGCTTTCCTGCACGGAAGCGGGATGCTACTCGCCCCACACAGCTGTTTGCACCCTTTGCAGCATTGCTCTCACCTGCATGGCAATTGTTTCCTTTGCAAGCTGCCTGGGAGCCGCTCTAGAGATTTTTTTTTCAGCCGCCTCTTTTGAAAGTTTTGGCTTTTTGTTTGTTTTTTTTTTTTTGCTTGCATCTAGGCTGTGGTGGTTTCCTGTGCTCACAACTTTTCCGTTCAAGTTCTGAGATTGTAAAGCACTGTTACTTTGTGAAGGCATCTTCACAAGATGTCCTGGCCTCTCTTTTTGGCTGTGAGTTGCCACAGACCCTACATTTGAACACTGTGTCTGATGTGCATAAAGCTGTGTTTCAGGTTTCAGACCTCTCCTAAGGGTCCCTTTCCACAAAAGCAACCTGAAAAAGACAACAGTTTAATTAATCTTCCCCTACACTATTTATCCCTAAGAGGTCTTATTTTTAGTTTTCTTATTGTGAATTTGTTCAGTTACTCGGAGTCCTTAAACTAAAAAAGCATCTTGCTATAAAATAATTTTTTGAGGACCTTGGACTTCTTTTTTTTTTTTTATGTAATAATAAAAGTTAAGGGGGCGGTTAACATGTCACAAAGCTAAAACATACTGTCCAGATGCCCTGAGGCCCCCAGTTTATTCAGTGGAATTTGCTTTTTAATTGAATCCAGGCTGCCTTGTATGAGTTATGGCACTCATAGTGCTCTGAATGATAGGAAATTTCCGTAGACCTTTGGCTGAGCTCAGCGAGAAGTGAGGTAGAACTGGGCTGTGCTTGGATTTTCTTAATCAGAGGCCAGGCTTTTTATTGGAAAAGAAATGAGGTACTTTTGAAGACTTGCCACATGTTCTGTACTTGCCATGTATCTGCAGGTACTGGATATCACCCTAGACAGGGCTGTGTATGATCAGTTGTAGCCTGCCTGGTTCCTTAACCAGAAGTTTTATTAGAAGACAGTAATTCCCGCTTTTCTCATCCTTCAACCTGCTCCGACTGAACAGCCTCTGCCCCCAAACACAAACTGTGAAATTTGTCCCCCTTGACCATAAATCCCCCTTCTTCCACTCACAAGCCCCTGTGTCCGGCCGCCCAGACGAGCTCCTTATCAGGAGCATTCGGCGCGTTCAGCCGTGAATTGCTGAGCCGGTCACGAAGGCTCCTGAAAGTCTGCGCTCCGTAGCCCGTGTCTGGGCTTATCTCCCTTGGACAACGTCAGATCAAAGCAAACAGGAGCTGCCCCTGCTCTGAACTTCACAGATATTCCTGGCTTCTTTTCTAGATATTCCTGGCTTCTTTTCTTTACCCAGTAGCTTGGTGGCTCTGTCTTGGGGAACGTGGGTCGCTCCTGCAGCTGGAGGAGCTGGGTGAGCTGCGGGGTCCGCACCTACCTCTGAGAGCAGCTGCTTGTGCCCCTGCACGGCTGTGATCTCCCAAGCTAGACACAGCTCGCCCGGGAAGGAGCGAGCTGAAAACTTGTCCAACTGCAGAACCAAAAGGACCTGTCTGCCTGCATGGGGAAAGGCAGCACAGCAAGTCTGCGACTGCTTTAGTTTTGGAGAAAACCCTGATGTAGGTCTGTTTTTCTGTAAAGAGGCATATTCTCTTTGTGAGCAGGTGTTCAGTGTGCTTGCCTTCCTTTTAATAGTTTAGAACAGAAAAAAAGAAGAATTGGAAACTGCAAAGCAGGAATGAACTAGGCAGGAGAATAAGGATGCCAAATACAGCCTAACTAAAAACCTGAAAATATTCATACTGACATGTCTAGGAAAAAAAAAAAAAAAAAAGGTAAGGGACAAGATTTTTCACATATAGGCGCTAGAAGATTTGGCCCCAGGCATGTGTTTAATCTGCCCAACAGTAAGCAGTAGAGACAATATAACTTTCATCAGTTCAGCCAAAAGTTTGGCTAGGATTAATGTACAATCCCAGAGCTCACTGTTTTGGAAATCAGGCCAATGAAGATAATTTAAATATCCCCTGCTCAGTCTTTCTCACAAGGAGAGGATATCCAGAGTTATTTGGTTCAGCTGCCACCTCTGGGACTTGCCCCTGCAGGAGAGTTTTGCGGCAGCAAACACAGCAACATTTACAGTTTAAACAACTGCCCCAGGCTGAGCCATTCTAGCTGTCCAGGTGCAAGCTCCTAAGCTCACAGGTGAGGAACATGCAAACACTTCCACTGCAAGCAAACCTGGGTTGGGTTTGCAGCAGACTGCAAAAACACTCCAAAAATGCAGTGTCCCCATCCCTGGGTACTGCTGTAGAGAAGGGGGCTGCCTACAGCAGAGGTTTTATGTGTCTGCAGAGGTATCTGGCATTGGCCACCCCTGGAACTGGGACACAGAGCTCAGTGGGCCAGCTCTCTAATCGTGAGATATGTAGAGCAAGCCACAGAAGAGTTCATATTTCATTACGCATTTTCACATGCTAGCTTTGGTTTTCTGTTCCAAACTTATATAAACTCCTGGGAGATGTGAACAATTGTGGTTTCATTAAAAGGACACTGTCAACTGTTTCATTTCTGAGTTTGTCAGCTTTTGCAAGAGAGGACATTTCAGTTAACTAGGTCTTCAATCCTGTGTTGGATCTGTGAGCAAATGTTGATAGCAGTAATGTAAAAAACTGCCTAGATGTTGCTAGCGGAACTATGTGCTGAAAATGGTTTTGCATCAGGGCTATTGGGGTTACTGGCAAAGACTGGTTGGCTGCTCTCCAAAGTCATTCAGTGGCATGGCTGTTCCAGGGAAGGTGTATAGCAAAAATCTGGAGGGGTCTCCCACTGATGAGTATCACCTTAAAGATGAGCTCTTACTCCTTGAATGTATTTTAGACTATAATTGGAACTGTAACTCCTTGACAGTGTCCCTTTAAGTATTATAAAAGAAAATGCTCTTTTCTAAGATTGTTTTAGCATATTTTTTGTGAATGCAGTAAACTTATTTAGTCATGATTAAAAAAAGCAAAGAGTCAAAATGCTAATCCAAACTCCCTTGTTTTGAACAGGAACAGAAATTCTTGGCAAATCAGTTCGTATTATATTCTCTACGTTAGGAGTTTGCATATTTTTTGCAATTGGCTACATGTTGCTGCCACTATTTGCTTACTTCATCAGAGACTGGCGGATGCTGCTACTGGCTCTCACTGTGCCGGGGGTGTTCTGCGTTCCGCTGTGGTGGTGAGTGTTATCAGACTCCGAGTCCCATCATGGCTCCCTTCTCCAGTCTGAATTACTGGACAATCAGAGGGTTTGAACTTCCCGACCTTCAAACTTGCACTGGGGTGTTGGTTTCTTTTTTCTTTCTTTATTTTTTTCTCCTTTTCCCTCCTCTTCAGTTTTTGGCATTGCATTGGCCTTAAAGTGCAAGGATTTTTTTTTTTTTTTTTTTTTTTGCCAGTTTTAAGTCAAGCCAACTGTCTGCTGAAGCTCTCTGGCCATGTGCTTGAATCCACTTTTTACCAGCTTTCCAGTGCAGCTTAAGAATTTTGTATTTTAATCCTAACTTTGAACAATATTAACACCTTTTTGTTGGCCACATACTACTGCTGGATGACTTGTACTCTACTTCATTTTAACTTTTTGGCTTCCTTTTTTCTTTAAACATTTTTTCTTTTCATGTGGACTCAACTGCTGATTGTACTAAAGTCTCACTGAAACGCTGTACAAGTTTTGTGTCATGTAACACATTTAATACAAGATAGGTTAGGGGTGTTTAATATTAGACATAGAATATATTATCATACAGTCTTCTGGAGTGAGTTCCAAGAATTTTACACTTTCCTTAAAAATTCTCTATTTGGTTAGTAATACCTTACCCTTAGAGGAGGAACTTGCTGACTTAAAACTACCCCATGATTTTTTTTTTCCTTCAATTTGCTTGCAACCTGTTGGTCATTATTAGAACGATTCAGAGACCCCCAATTGTGTGGTTGGGAAACAGTCGTTATTAGGAATATCAGCATCTGGCAGCTGTTTACCAAGCAGGCTCACCTGAAAGCTGGTTGTTACTTTAGCTCTCAGATGCAGCAACTTCTTCCAGGTGGGAAAGCACAAGAGAGAAGCAGGTTTCATCTTGATTCTATCAGGTTCTCCATGAATGAGAGATCTCAGAGCAGGTGAGGGTCAATGAAGCAAGGGCAGTCCTGGCAGACAGTCGGAATGCTTTGCTTCTCCTCCTCCTCCCATTCATTTTCTTTCTTAGGCTTAATTTCAAGTTCTTGGCCCATTTCAGGGTGGATAGAGTAAAATATTCATTCCTCTAAGGCAGTCCCTGGGAAGAAAAAAAAATCTTAAAAAAACCCTCTACTGATACATCTCTACTGATTCAGCCATTTTTTCATGCTGTAAATAGGAGATATCAACTTCTTTGCCTTTGAAGGTTGGCGGTGCTGCCTTGCTGAACTGGCCCAGCTTCCTAGATGCTGGAGATGAATGGGAACTTAAGGGCTGATGCACATCTGTATTTTAAATCTAAACCAGAAAAGGACTGTGGAATTTGTCTAGCACATCTACCTACATTATTATACATCATACATCTGTGCTGTTAAGGCTTCCGCCTTTTTCTTCCTCATTTTCCTTTTTCCTTCAGCTCTTCCCCACCTCCTACAAATACACACTCACTTCTCTTCTGTCCACCCTGGGTAGGTGGGCATACAGCAAAGACACCAGGTGCTGTGTGCTCAGCCTTGGGGAGGCCAAAGGTATTCCTTGATTCCTGGAAGTCCAGGAAGGGGAAAACTCATGTGAAGACCTAGGAGCTTGAGTAGCATGAGCTGGAAGGTAAGTGTTCCCAAGCTGGCTCACAGCCAGGTGAGCTAAGGGCAAGAGGAGATGGGTTTCAGCATCCACCTGGGGATTCTTTCCCCTGTTTCACATGGCATGTCAGCAGCCTTGAAAGCAGAGGACAGAGCCTGCCCTGCATTACAGCAGTGACAGGTACCCAGGGAAAGGCAGGCAGTTCCACCATATACGCCTGCTTAGCAGGTCTTGTCATGAGAGTGCTCACAGAGCATAAACAGGGGTCACAGGTAGCTCTGTATGTCACCTGTGCTTATGTTCTTGTGTTGCCAAGGATGCTAACAACAGGCTTTGGAGCAACAGCCTTGCCCAGCATAGATCTTCTGTTTTGCTTTGCATGCAGCTCTCACCTGGGGCTTGAAGAGGGCACTAACTCTGGCTAAGCTGAAGGCTGGCTGCTCTACGGCTGCTCCTGTAGCCACACTGTCCTCTTGGTTGCCTGGTTTTCTTTTCATCTTTCCATTGCATTCATCCAGCTTTGCCTTAATGTTTGGGTGGGAATGGGAGTGCTCCTGCACTTGCCTGTGGTTGCAAAAAGAGTTAAGGAAAACTTACTTAAGAAAAAATTACTGCTGTGCTCAGTTTGACAGAAGCATCACAGGAGGGGAGGGATCCTTGTTCTGTGGCTGCCCGAGTCATCTGTTATTTTTCTGAAGGATAGTTATTTAAAAACTACAGAAGGAAAGGGGTGGTATCTTTCATACTTGGAATTACAAGCATAATTTACTCCAAAAAGTTATGCGAGGTAGGTCCTTCTTTTCATACGGGTCTTAACTGAAGAACTCCTTTCTTCTTGTTATCTTGAAACAGTTCTACAACACAGGTGTATTTCACTGTGCACCGAACAGCTGATCTAAGTGCAAAATTGTGTTGAGATAGATTGATATTAGATGGAATTTAGGCATCTGAGCCCACTACTTCCATGAAAATGTTACTTACACTTCGTTCTTCTCTGTTGCTTTTTCTATTCATTCCTATTCCAAAGATGCAAAATGTTTCCACTATTGTCTCTGCAGTCTTGTATCCTTCAGCTTACCCACAAGGAAATCAGTGCAAGTAGTTTCCCTCTCATAAACTCATGTTACAAATGGAACAAGCTCATAGAAATCACATAACGCTTAAAACCTTTGGTATCATTTGGGGTCAGCCCCTCAGGGAATTCATTGGAAAGGGAGTGTCTGACCTACTTCGTTTTTCAAGGAGAGAAAAAATTACCGCTGTCAGATGAAAGCAAGCCAGCATCTGTTGAGACGGAAAGATTCAGTTACGGAAAGGTGCAAATTTCTGTCCCATGTTTGGTGTTAACACTCAGCATGTGCCTGGAATTGATTTGTAAATGTTACCTACTCTACTACTACTGTGCTTTACCTGCAAGAGCCTGCATCAGATCAGTGGTTAAAGCAAGACATTTGTGCACAAGCTTCCTGTGACACAGATCACAGCCTTTAAATATCCTCTCTGCATGTAAAGCATTTCCACACTGGAGTTTTGTAAGAAGAATTTTTTTAGTATTAGTCAAGCTGCCTATATCTTTGCTGTTCTCCTAGTAACTTCTGTCATTTTGGTGGGCAATAGTTACCACCTAAAAAACAGTGATCTACAGAAGGGCCAAGCACATAACTGCTTAAGCGTGAAAATAAACATGTTCCATATATTTGCATTCTTCCATTGAGGACACTGATCCCAACAGGACATATCAGTGAATTGCATTACCCACGTGCTTATGCATTGGCTATGTTCTATTACAAATAATCTGTGACATGAAAGGGTAACTGAGAAAAAACTATAAGTATGTTTTTAATAAGGCTTGTACTTTTGTAAAAACATTGAGTCATTGATTCTGACACTTATTACAGGATCATTCCTGAATCCCCTCGGTGGCTGATCTCCCAGGGAAGATATAAAGAGGCAGAAGTTATTATCCGAAAGGCTGCAAAAATAAATGGCATTCCAGCCCCAGCTGTGCTTTTCGACACCATGGAGGTATATGTCATATGTCTTGCTCCTTTACCTCTTCAGCAGTTTTCCCCTTTGGCCACTTAATTTCTTGTGAAGCAGCACAGTAAATGGTTTACAACACAAAAGGCTGCCATTTACTGTTGACTGAAGGTAAGTGATACCTTGCTAGGCTTAGGGAGCTTGAAATGAGAAGCCAGATGATTTTCTGAGTTGTTTGTTTTTTACAGTAAAGTTGTTCTCTTCGGCTGTGGTTGGTTATGTTTTTCAGATCAAGGGTCATGCTCAGATTGCTTCCTCATTCAGGCAGTGGGGAAAATCCAAGGAGAAGATAGATTTATTTGCATGGCAGTTTGGTACCCTTTAAACAGTTTGCAACTTTGCAGCAGCTCTTCCATGAGAGATCTGGTCCCACGTCCAGTGCTGAGTGCACGCGTGCCCATGCTCCCTGGATGTGCCAAAGGGATTCTTCAGACCTTGCAAACTAGTAAAGCACCAAAAGGCACCCAAAAGTGCACTTAAAAGTGTGAATTATAGTGAAGGCAGTGAATAATATGCAGCTTTTCAGCAGGCTAGTTTCTTGCATTTTGTCTTTGCTGGCAACACGAAGGAAGCCTGGCCCAGCACTCACCAGTGTCTGCAGAGCAGGTGCAGCAGCGGCAGGAACCGATGAGCTCATCCTAGGGCTCCTTTCCCCCTCTAGTGGCCGTTTCTCCTCCTTTTCAAAAAGCAGAGGAATTTTCCTTGCTCAGAAAAACTCAGCCTCACTTCCAACCCTGTGTTAATAATAGTCACATGTAGCTGTGTCAGACCTTACGCCTTTAGTACTTTAGTACCTAATCTAAATCTAATACAACAGACAGACAGAGACCCACACGCTCCTCTAGAGGAGAGAAATGCTACTTGCCATATTTCTTGTTGGCAGCATCAATTTCTTGAACGTCACGCTTACATTTGGGCTAGGTTGCTTAAGGGCTCTTTTCACATGTATGTTTGAGTGCAAATTCAAGTGTATATTCTTGCTATGGGAAGCTCATCCTGTAAAAGCGGTGGAAAAGCACTTCCCCTTCCTCACAGACAGCATTCAGATGTCTTTCATACTGGAAATTACTTTTGAGTCTCCAGTGGAATCTGCTTTTCATCATTGCTGCATATTTCTGAGACCAACTGGCAGCTCATCTATTCTTCCACTTTGTGGGAATCTTGCATGCCTAAGTGCCTGTCCACAAAAGCCTGGGGATTTCGTTTGCACATTGAAGCCTCCATTGAAGTATTTCTCAGACACTGCCAAGAAAGTGTTTCTTAGAAACCAAAACCTTTTCTTAGGAAGCAAAACCTCCTGGCTTGCCAAGCAGGAGCAGCGAGGAAGGCTCAGCAGTTCACCTTCCTGCAGGCACCTCAGTGCCATGGTTTGGTCTTTACCTGAAGCAACTGGCCTGGGATTGAGGTTCCCTCTGCCTCCATGTCCCTTGTCTTGTGGCTGTTCTTCTGAGTCGAAGCTTTAGCCCTGGAGAAGCCGTCTGGGTCCTCCTTGGTGCGACCAACCATCCATGGAGGCCTCTGTACAGGTAGGAACAGCACCCTGAGACCTCCGAGCAGAATCTTGCCTCAAACCCCAAATTGGACTGTCTCTGGAAGGTGAGGACATGCAGCTGGATATTGCCATGCACGTGACCTCAGCACCGAGCTCCAGCTCAGTTTGAGCAGAAGAGAGTTGAGCAGATGCTGCACAGAAATAGGCCCTTGGCAATCACTTTACAACTGGAAGCTCTGCATCAGCTCGTGAAGGAAGCTGTCACACGTCTTTTCTGCCAGTGGATAACCCTTCCTGAAGGGCTAACAAGCTGCTGTGGTTTTGGAGCTCACACACACAGCTGGACGTGACTCTGGAGCACAGCTGGCTGCAGAAACAAGCTGCCTGCCCAAGGATGCTCCCTGACACAGAACCGGCCCTTGGGCTGACTGATTGTCCCCCAGTATAGTCATAACTGCATAATTGCCCAAGCTTGTGGGTGTGCAAAGGTTGTTTTGCTCTTAGGTGTGTGGGAATTTTTTCGGTTTTGTTTTCCTTTTTCCTTCAGATGCAGGATTCGAAGCCTCAGCAGCAGCAGAAGGCTATCCTTCTGGACCTATTTCGAACCCGAAACATTGCAACTATTACTATTATGTCATTACTTTTGTGGTAAGGAAATGTGTATTCCTAAAGTACCCAGGCAATATAACAAATTCTGATTTGAGGACACATATCATGGCTTTAGATAATGAATCTTACAGTTTTGGACCCTGCTTATACATGGTCCTTAGCTAATACCTGACCTTCAATGATCCCTGCACTAGATTAACGCGCAAGCATGTGGAGAGACTAGCCCACACTCAGATGAAAAGTATTTTGGAAAACCTAAGAAACAACTTTAATTTGGGGGATTTTTGGTTTTGTTTTTAAGAAATTGTCATCAGCGTGTCTTTTTGAAGAAAAATATCTTTAAACCTAGGCAGCAAATCAGTAGCACCACAAGCACTAGAACCCATTGCCAACGTTTTAGAGCTCCTAGCTCAGCGAGAGCCTCATCCCTGCCGGGGGCAGCTGCATGGAATGAGGATGCGAGTAACACCTAGACAAGCTGTGATCCTTTTCTGTACATATTTCCCCCAGCTGAGAGGCCTGGCTACTGCAGCTGGCATGCCATAGTGAGGCACCCTTGAGATCTGAAACCTGAATGTCCAGCTCTCTCAAGAAGATTAAAATGAGATTTACTGGAGCTGCAGTGGGGTGGGAGAAGTGCTCACTGGAATTTGCTGTAAATAAGAACATAGTTGGTATCGAACATTTTCAAGACTTACTTCATTGTGCTGTTAATGAATCCATTGCAGTGAAAAAGCCTTTATGTATGAGTTGCACAAAGGCCTTCAAGTAATGTTATATGCTCAGGAAAATCAGTGAAGCCAGAGGTCTCTACAAGCTGCTGTGGATATGACCAGTGCAAAGGATGAAAGAATTAGAGAGATGGGGTCACCACTGATATTTTTAAGCCACACTATCTGTGATCATGCTTTGCAACACCCTTCCTAAAATCTGAGGTAACACTCTAGATGAAAAACAGGATTCCTCAGATAACTGATTTTTATGCCTTTCTCAGGATGATAACATCGATTGGTTACTTTGGCCTGTCACTCAGCACCCCAAATTGGCACGGAAATGCCTACGTCAACTGTTTCCTCTCAGCGGTTATTGAAATTCCAGCTTACGTGATTGCCTGGCTTCTCCTCCGCTACCTGCCCCGGCGGTACTCGATATCTGCCACATTGTTTTTAGGAGGAAGTGTTGTCCTCTTCATTCAGCTGGTTCCTACAGGTACAGAATTCAATACGTGACCTAATACTGTAAAATATTTATAACACTTTATTTACTTATCTGGTAGTTCAATAAAATCATTGGAAACCATAAACAAACTTACAGTCTGAGGTCAAAGCCATGTGCAGCCATATTTTTAAATAACATTATATATATATGCTGAGTCACAGCTCATTTATTGTGTCATATTACTGAGCTTTTTATAGTCCACGGGAACTGGCTTGTAAAATGAGAGCCAAGAGTGTACTGTGATTTGTCTGGTTACGCCTAATGGCTAAAAATCCCTGCAAGTGTTCCAGATTTCACTGTGCATAGATACCCCCAGGATTTTGCTAGAGCAGGATGGCTATAAGCCTGTGTTCTGTTACTGTATAAACGCAGAGTCTCATTTCAGTTCATTAGACTGCAACAGAACCAGCATCTAGGAAATAACCTGCCTGCTCCTTCTAAACTGTGCTTAACGCTTAGAGCCATGTAATCTAGGGATTACTACACTATACGATATAGTTTAGATTTTATAATGTAAAATATAAGTAAATAAATAAAGGAACAACAAAACTGGGGTGAACAAGGAACAGGGATGTGATTATTGTCTGAAAAAGGCAAAACAAACAGAAGTAATAAGCACGGGGTGCAGCTTATTCACCTTGACTGTTTTGTTTCTTTTTTCCCTCCAGATGCTCATGCCCTGTCTATTTTTCTGGTGATGCTTGGAAAATTTGGAATCACATCAGCCTTTTCTATGCTCTATGTCTACAATGCGGAGTTATACCCAACGTTAGTGAGAAACATGGCAGTGGGCGCTACCTCCACCGCTTCCAGAGTGGGCAGCATCGTCGCTCCGTACTTTGTGTACCTGGGTAAGATGGCCCATGAAATTTTTGCTGAGTTTTGTTGTTAACTCCCTGATTTCCTTAGGGCCAGCCTCTGAGAATCCTGTTTCACTCACCAAAACAGGATCCTAAACTATAGGAATTAGGAACTTTAGGAGAAACTTGTGAGCTACTGCTATTTGCTACAGCTAAATTAGGACCTTGCAGTTCATCCAGCTTGTGAACACAGAAGGAGATCAAATCACAAACTTTGGCTCTGTGCGAAATTCCCAGGACTCTTGATTTTAATCCTGGTTTATTTCATACGTTATTAAGTACACCGCTTTATCCCAACTAAAAAATAAAGCTGTCTAATCCTATTTGGTATTTTCTCTGCCTTAAATGCAGGAATTGCTGGCTAATCTCTTTCCTTTTCATTTCTGTGCTATTGTGGCCTGGGAGTCTTGCTTCCTGCCCAAACACTTGCGCACTAACTTGAGGCTTCTGGCAGTGGCCGCTATTTTCTAATCCAAAATGAGACTCTGAGTAGACCAAGGTCACAGCCTCTTGTCTGTCACAGGAGGCCTGATGCTTTCTCCACTTCTATTAAGGAACATATTTAAGAATTCCCCTGTTAATGGCCTGTTAATCAGAAGCTGGCCTGTGAAACTGCGATTAGTCCCTTCCCTTCTCTTGCACAAGACCAGCAGAATACAGAATCCCGGGCAGCTGATGAGACCTGGCTGTTTATGAACATGTCTTTTCTCTCACATTTTTAGTTTCTTGCATTCTATTTTGTGACTGAAAACTTATTTCCAGAAGACGCTATAATATTGATTTTTTACATGAGTGATTCTAGCATGGTTGTTTTCTTAAAAAATGTTAGCTATGCCTGTTGAAAGTGTACAGAGGAACAACTTGATGCTAAGCAAGCAGTAATACTGATGAGAGCTGGTGATAATAATATGATCATTTAATGATCATATATTGCATTTTAAAATAAGATAAAAAAAAAAAAGAGGTTGGCTTCATAGTTTATACCACACAACCACACATAGCGCAGTTTGGGGTTAATGTCTGATATTTATAAAGATTTCAATTCATTAGTCCAAATGAATTCTGTGTTACAGCGATGTCTACATTATAAATTACTTCATATTTATTTATATTTATTATCAATGAGTTCACTGTATGATTAATAATGTTGTCATGCCCCATGTTCTGCCAGGTGCCTACGACAGATTTCTACCTTACATCCTCATGGGAAGCTTGACTGTGCTGATAGGGATCCTTACCCTGTTCCTCCCTGAAAGCTTTGGGAATCCTCTCCCAGAGAACTTCGAGCAAATGCAGAGGGTGAAATGGTAAGTCCTAGGCAAATGGATCCACATGAAATCCATGGGCATACACTAGAGTACACGTTAAAGCACTTGGCCAGAGGAGATGGGCAGTGTTTGTAGTCATTATGGTGGGAGGGAAAATTGGGAGAAGCAGAGAGAAGTTGAACTGGTCACAGTGCAACTCCAAAGCTACCATCCAGCTTACTGAGGATTTGCAGTAAGAATGGAATATAAACAATAATAAGTTGAAAAAAAAGCTTGGAGATGCCTACACCTAATCTTTGGTCTAAGGATCTGTCGTTACATTTTCGGAGTAAGAATTCTCAGGTGAGGTTGCAGAAGAAGGGCACCCTGTTCCTGATCACAATTAGGGCCTTCTGCTGTGTCTGACCTGGGCCTTTTAAGCTGCACCACTGAAGAATCAAACCAGCTTCTCTTCACTAGTTTCTCACATAAACAGAATGAGAATGCAGTAACAGTCACTCGGTCACTCACATTCCAGCTGCAGGTGCCGCTTGCTGCCATAGTTTGGTCCATCCAGGAGGGCACGCTGATCCTAAGCGTGCCCTTTTCATTCATCCTAAGTCTGTATTGGCTGTTACTAATTGTTTTAGAAGTGCTTCGGTGTCACTGTGTAAAATGTTCCACTCTCTTTCAGTTTCAGAAATGCACAAAAAAACACTGGTGCTAGGAAATCAAAAGAGAATCCTAAAATGCTGGTAACACCATTGTGAAGAAGGCTGGCCACTCAGAAGGGCTGAAAGAACAAGGAAAACAAAACCCAACAGTTAATACTACTGTGCCATAGTTATGAACCTCTTATCCCCTTTTGCTGCTGTCTTTTACTGTAGTTTACTGCACAGATGCTGTCTATTCCCATAGGGTTGTTTAGTCTGTAATTCAGTGTTCTGATACTTGGAGTTTTTCAGCAGACACAGTCCCTGTCGAAAACAGGAGCTGGATGTGCCAAGTGTGTTTGAAGAGCGGGCTAGAAACGAGTATTGGGAATAATACAGCAATGACTCCACTCAGTCATGTACTCAGTGAAAGCTGCTTATGGAAAAATTGAAAGGCCAGTTTAAAAAAGAAAAAAAAAAAAAAAAAAAAAAAATGAATCCCAATGAAATTGCGTGTTTCCGGTGATGCTTCTGGGAGGCCCAAAAGGATTTTTGAAAAAAAAAAAAAAAAAAAAGAAAAAAAAAAAGAAAAACAGAGGGAACATCCTGCTTATTAACTGGAAGAGGAGCAGCCGGGTACCTTTCTTTGGAAATCTCAGCATGCATCCCTAAAGGAAAGATCCCAGCCTCCTTTGAAATCTGTCCCAATCCCAGTACACATTAAGTGGAATCAGAACTTAGCTGTAACAAAGCACACTTTTGACTTTTAAATCAAAAGCGACTTTGATTTTTAAATAAGACATTGCAGTATGTTTTGATGGTCCATGCTTTTGTCCCAGCGAAATCACTAGGCTTCATGGATCGGCATCTCTGTGGGGGAAGGAGTCTTAAATAAGAAATACAGTTTCTTACAGGTAATCTCCATTTTCAAAAGAAAAACAGTCTTTAGCAAACAAATGATTTAAACATAATATGCATTTTTAGCTACTGATTTTCAAGGTATATAGCCATAAACAATTTTTAAAATACCTTTTTGAGAGTGTTTTTTCCAAAGTGTTTCATTTCTCCTTGGATCTATGGCATGTTGTGCTGTACCTTCAGAGAAAACTCATTCCAATTTTGAAAGCATCTATAAAAATCTTTGCATTACTTGCAGATTTTAAGGGGATTTGGTGCTCACAAAGATTTCTTGTTCTGTGTGGGAATTATTCACCTGCAGCTACTGACAAAAGGGCTAATTTGGGACCACACAGTTATTTCAAAACAAATGCCAACAAAACCAGTTTTCTATTTTTCAATTCTACAAGTCATACATGCTTTTTTTAAAAGTACAGTAAAACAATATTAGATGAAAAGTCAAATGCAGTATAGTTTAGAGCTGTGCTACTACTGTTTTTAAGCACTACATAGGCTGAAAAATAAAAGGTACTACTTATTTATTGGCTGCACAAAGACTTTTTTGGTCACATAAAGTCTCTTAGACCTGGTAGACTGATTTTTATCCCCTAAGTAACAACAAACCATGATTCACTTTCTGCAATGACCTAGCAGAAGGAAGATGTTTTGTGTCTAATATAACTCATGGCAGTTTGTCTGCTGCTGGCTCTTGGCACAGAAATGATTAAGTACAAGCACAAATACAAAGCTTTATAACATTTAAATACAAGTAACTTGTGCAATTACTTCAAGCCGTGCAATTACTTTCCATGTTTGGGACATGGAAATATCATTTCCTTTCATATTAATTTTCTGCAGTCATGTTTTAGCCATAAATGGAATATAGCATGAGGCAACGATTATCCTGTGATCTCTTAACACTGTTTCATCTCTTCTCAAGCTGGAGTTTTTCTAATGACAACAGTATTTAATTTTGATTTTACTTATTATAAAGATATCTCTACAATAACTATTTAGACTTAACTAGATTTCTCAACAAAGCCTTTTAAAAACTTGGCTAAATATAGGTGGCTATATTTTTATGAAGATTTTTATATTGATACTTCTTTTATGTGATCATAGGCTCAGACATTTCTAAAAGGCAAATATTTTTATATTCTTGAACTTCATAGCGTCTTAAAGTCTAGTATTCCTTTTTTTAACTAAGAGGAAGGGTTGTGGGGTTTTTTAATGACTTGTTTTAATCAGTCTTTTTCTTTTTTTTTTTTTTTTTTGCTTATATTACTTATATTATTATCTAAGGTAATGCCAAACACTAAAATATTTTAACACCAAATTAAAAAAAAATTCAGCTTAACGAGAGTGACATGCAGTTCTCACAAAGTATGTGATATTGTTAATGTTATATGAGGACTTTAAAGGACTTTAAATTATGTCCGAGCTTATTAAAAAGGGAGAAGGGAGATTGCTTCAGTTGAAGCATTTGCAAGGAAAATTTCTGTCCTCTGCCAGTAAGTCTTTCACAGTCTTAATGGTGAAGTGATTCCTGAAGAAACTCAAAGAGCCACAGAGTGTGGAAGATTCAAAGGGGACTGAAGTTGGATGGCAGGAGTGCCCATTTCTGGCACGTTAGTCTCTTTTTTAATTATAAAGCTGAAGGAAATAGAATTGCTTAAATAGCTTTTTCAGAAAACAACAAAAAAGATTTATTGCTAGTGAAATATCCAGGCCTTCACTGCAATCTTCAAAGCTGTCTGCATGTCAAATACTCCGTGGGGCTGAGTAGGTGACCTCTGTTTATGAGCAGCTGGGATTCCTGGGGAAAGCACTAGCTGGACTGCCCCCGGTTGCTCGGTGGGAGCTGCACTATTCCTCATACTTCACTTCTGCCCCACTTACTGGAGTCTGTGTGGTAACCTTTTACCCCGGGTGAGATCTGAAGTTGACTTATTGACTTTGTTAAAACATACCTGGAAAACGTAGCTGTTGTCACTTGTTAACTTTTGTCTTTGTTGTAATGAAAGTGTGTACTGGCACTGTATAACCTACTTCCTGTGTGGATTGTAACTGAGGAATAAAGTCTCCTAACTTTAACACTGTGTGAGGAAGTTTAAAAAAGTAATGAGAAATTAAGTATGTTCCAGTTAAACAGAAAATATTTACCTCACTATTATCCAACAGTAAAGTTTCCTGTAAATCACTGGACTCTGTTATAGAAATATGTTTTTGTCGCAGACCGGGGACAAGGTAAAGGGCTAGTTTACACTTGGACTTGGGGAAACCTCCTTCCTTTGATCATGCTGAGAAATAAATAAAATGAAAAAAA
>VZSG01000277.1:951337-994480 GCA_013398315.1 Nothoprocta pentlandii | reverse complement strand
TTTTTTTTTTTTTTTTTTTTTTTTTTTTTTTTTTGTAAAATATTGGCAAATTGGTTAGCTTCATGTCATGTCCTGTGAAGGCTGGTATTTCCAAAATATTCATAAACTGGTTCACATCTGACACCCAGCTAGTGTGACTTGACGTATAAGCATATGAAAGAAGCCAATTTACTTCAAAAAATCAGTCTTAAGGTTTGAAATTAAACGCTGAAAATCTTCCTCTTTGGAAAGACTTTGCATTTGTTCAACCGATATAATGTGACCTGTTTGTTGCTAACATTTTTGACGTGAAGCATTTGTATTGTTTAGGGGAAACTGCACAAAAATGTTAACTGGAGTCAAAATAGACATTGTCTATTCTGTAAAGATTTTTTCTTTTAAAAGTACCTTGGAAAGCTTTTTAGCTATGAGAAAATGCATAGTGGTTAAATGCAAAAGAAATACAGGTATTGGAGAGAACGCAGCTTGTCTCTGAGATGAATTTACTGAATAAGAAAATCGCTTAACTGCTGCTTTCCTGCTATGTGCAAAATTATGCCTATTATAACAGTATCCAGAGATCGCGGTCAAAGTCACTGCCTTTTATGCATTTTATACAAACATTATCCCATGACTATTAAAAGTTAGTAATAACTCTGCTTTAATAAAGAGTGCCCAGAACTGTCAAAGCACTTAACAGTCAGATCTCATAATAACTCAATGTGAAGGGTATGTAACATATTCATAGAAGAAGCCAGTGACTAAAGTAGAGACTGTATTACACATGTCTGACTTTGTGGTGTTTCCTGTCACTAGAAGGTCGTGCACGTCTTGGCTGATTTAATATTAGTCTATGGGAGTGAGGCCTGCCAACTTGTTCATGTATTCAGTTTATTCTTTTTACAGAGTTACAGTATAGACTGATAGGTCTACTCTCTCCTGAGAACCAGCTTGCCACAGGAAGGCTGAAGTGCATTTCTGCCTGAAACAGAATATGGAATGTAGAAAGTTTTACTTTTTTCACTAGGAATTGAAAATCGCTGAACTGAAATGGTTCTAAAAGCTTAAAGAGAAAATGTGTTGCAGAATGTGTCAGTAAAGCTTATTGTTTTGTATTTACCTGATTTATTTTGATTTGAATGTCTGTCATTAAATCACTACTAATTTTAGAATTAGAATTTAGTATGTTATTTATTAAAAAATATAGAGGATAATTTATAGTCATTAAGACAGGTCCACCCTCTGATAGTGCTCCTTGGAAATTCATGGTTAGCGTGTTCAAGCTATCTTTTATAGTGCATTAAAATCAATTTCATTCATAAGACATACCAGTGTAATGTGACTAGCAGCAGCAGCAGAAGTGAATTATTATGTGTACAAAAAAAACAGATTCTGTTCTGACATCGTAAACTAATATGCCACTAGGTACTGGTGAAGGTGAAGGTTGCTTTAGAGTTGATTCTTTTGTAGATAGTGGCTGGTAGAAATACTGTTTGAAGGTATCTACATCAGCATACTCTGATCTTGAAAGTTGTTCACTTGACAACATCAGCAACTGCTAGAGTAATCCGCTCTTGGGGTATAGCACTTACGCTATATGGATATGTAACAGTGGGAAAACACGGTAAAACCTTTCAACAGAGTACAACCCTTCCCCTTGAATATATTGCTTTCTCTTAGACTGTAGGTATATAAAAGAGCATAGTGCCATTTCTGATTTTCTGCTGGAATAATTTGAAAAGTATTGTACAAGTATGATTATACCACTCAGTAGGCAAATTCCCTCTTTTTTTTTTCCTGCTGCTAATGTGCCGGAAGTTGAGATAGGGAAGGTGGTAAATAGTCAACAAGTGGCTACTGCCTAGGAAAATCTTGCCTTGGAGCAGAAGGCAAATCTTCTCAGTTTTTGTTCAGGAAAGCAGGTATTTCTGGCAGCATTTCTCCAAGCTTAACTTATTTTCCTGCTTTTTTTACTTTGCTATCACCCCTTCCTCTTCAGCGAGGCTTTCCTCCTCCTTCACTGCCTAAGTAATCTTTGAGCTCAGATGTTGCATGTATGTCCTGTGGAATTCAACCTCTTTGCTATGTCTCAGTCAAAAAGAACTACCAAATTCTGTGTGCAGGGGTGTTTTCTTCAGTGGCTAGAA
The DNA here is from genome assembly GCA_013398315.1 of Nothoprocta pentlandii. Lineage (NCBI taxonomy): Eukaryota > Metazoa > Chordata > Aves > Tinamiformes > Tinamidae > Nothoprocta > Nothoprocta pentlandii. The sequence goes on along the minus strand of VZSG01000277.1, from coordinate 992,354 downwards.
TATTTTGGGTTGATTGGTGAAGGAAGCATACCTGAAGATCACAAAGATAGGATAACTAGTCAGGCATTCATGGAATAATGCATCTTTTCATATGAATTAGAGGTTAATAACTTTCTCAGATAAATGGCAAGTCTGTACTAATTGCTTTTTACTTTTGTTTACAGATGCGGAGCCACGGTATTTAATTTCAGTTAGACCAGCACGCAATTCAAATAACAAGAAATCTTGCTCAGGTATTTTACCATGACTGCATCTCTTTCTGCAAGTGATTGAAAACAGAATCTTGCTTTTGTGGGATTTCTCAGGAAAGGTGTTTGTGACTGACTCAATGCCCAAATGCCATGAATGGGTAGGTAGAGTGTAGGCCTGGATTTCCTAGTCAGAAATGAGTTATGTATGTGATGATCAGGTAGAGTGAAGATTGTTTTGAAAAAAGCTCATATAGATGAGAATTAATTTTTAAGTTACTATTATTTGGTGTTTAAAGATGTCACCAATGTATGTGGAAAAAAATAAACATGGAAAAGTTTACCATGTTTTATTTTGCAAAATAATGATCTGATGGCTTAAACTTCAATAATGTGAATTCTTTTCAAACTGCCATTTAAGTTTTGTCATCCCTGAACATTTTAGTGTTCTTTATGTCTAAGTAGAAATGATAAATTTTTCTTGGTATACCTATATATGTAAATGAATGCTAAGTTTACTTAATACAAAATTTGGGACAGGGCTGCAGAGAAGTCTGTGTACAAAGATCAGAGCTACAATGAGGCAAGAGATCACACTTGAATTATAGTCAAAAGTCTTGAGAAACTTGTTTCAAGCAGGAACAAAAAACCTTTTAAACTCTCATTTAGTTTTGATAGGAAACTTGAATTATAACCCCTTGCATATTAGTTGATTACCCTAGACATGAAGCTATTGACTGTTTTCATTAATATAAACAATTAATTATTAATTGGCCCAGAGGGGGTCCAATTCTATACCTCACTGACTCTTCATCTGCCATTAAACCTGGAAATCAATAAATTGAATTGCTCAATGGAGAGATAGAAGAGTGACTAAAGGTTTAACAATTCTTTCACTCTTCTAGTGAAAGACTCTGCAAGATTGTTCTTTCAAGCTTAGGGGAGTGATACAATCCATAATTTTTTTATCAAGGACTTGATCACAGCCTACAGAAATGGACTTGGAAAACAACATTCTGACAACTATCTTTTTAGTCCATCAGGCAAAGGTGTAAGGACAGCTGTTGGCTTAGTACTAAGTAGATATAAGGCAGGCATTTTCAATAACAAGTCAAGTTGAACTGGAAAATATACTAAGGATTGTTATAGAGTGAGTCACTGCAATTTTGTGAAGATTGGTTACATTTCTAAAAGATATACAGTAGTTCAAATAAAAATTAATATAGGGGAGCTGTGTGTTTTGTTTTTGTAGAGATCAAAATAAATGATAATGTGGGTACTTTCTATCTTTATGGTGTATAAATCGTTAGAGTCTCTAACTGGAAATTAATGGAAAAATTATATGTTGGTCATGAAGGGGAAGGTATAAAGGGTTCAAGTTAGATGAGAACTTGACTTTTCCTTAAAAATCATGTATTTTCCATGTTTCTTCTTAAAGTGATTAAGAAAAGGATTTCACTGTAGACAGATTTGCCAAATAATTTCTTGAGTGAACTGTTTGTTTTAGCTTTTTTGTTTAACAATGGACAAAGAGGATAGGAACAAGCCTAGGACACAAGAAAATTATTTGTACTTTTGCCCTCATAAAAGTATCATATGTTCCACAGTGTTTTACATTGTCAGGCGTCTTTGTGAGAGGAGGAGGGGTGGGTATTTTTGTTATTGTTGTTGTCATGCTCTGTATAAATACATGGTAAAACACCCACACAGCCAGTGGGTCCAGCTGCACACGCGTTGCTTGGGAATGCAGCTCAGACTTTCATCAGGGCTTATTAAGTAGAGAATTATTAGGGTCAAGAGGCATGGAAAGAGACTTAGATTGGTTTCACAACAGTGAATCAAATGTTTGGGAATTTTTGGCCTCCTGTGCATTACTTTCTTTCAGTAGAGGTATAGATCATAGTTCAAGCTTGTGAACTGATATAAAGAATATATGTTTATCTTAAATAAAAATCATCTCTCATACAGCAAAATTTCTACTTGGGCTTGCAGTAGTCCACAAACTTCATATTGGCAAACTTCATATTTCCAGCCACTAGCATTCAAACCTTACTCAAAATTTCATCCTCCATGTGAAGGATGCTTGTGCTAATTCATGAAGAGCAAAGTTAAATTTAAATATAATGCAAATGTGGAACATTTTGAAATTTGGCTGAAGGCTATTGGATACAGACATGGACTCAGCTCTTTCTACAATTTAGAGAATTTTTGTAGTTTTTATCCAAGTCTTGTTGAAAAGTTGGATGACAATTCATCCAACTGTATGGATGACAATTCAAACTGTATGAATTGTCTGTGGACACAGTTATAGTGCTATTAACAACACTGATCTTACTTCTCTGCCACAGGGCAAGAGAAACTGTCTTAAATTCGGAATTATGTATAACACTTCTTGTTTCGCAGTCCAAGGTAATCATAATATTAGGGTTAGACTCTATCTACCTTATAGTAAGTATATCAAAAAAAAAATCTAAAAAAACTTTTTATTGGGAACATAATATAGAAAAAAAGAACTTCTGGAAATAGAGAAAACAATAAGACAAAATAGAAACACAGAGTTTTGCAAACAGATCTCCCTCCTGTCCACCAAATAAGAGTGAGATAGCTTTAGGGCTTTAGGTTTGCCTTGAATCCACAAGTTTGGAAGTAAAGACTTTCACTGCCTTCTCAAGTTGACATACATGTTGTGCAAGTTCAGAATTAACTTTGGGAAAGTCTTTCTGTTTTTTTTTTTTTTTTTTTGAGGTTTGATTATGATTTCTAATTTTCTAGTCAGTTTCCTAATAGGTCATTTTGAAGCTTGCTGGCTGTGTCCTTCCTTTTTTTCTTCCTCCTTCATTCTGCACTTCTTCACTCACTCGCTTTCAAGGAAGGAGTACTCCTGCTTCCAGATGTTTCACTTGCTTCATCATGAAACCAACAAACAGATCACAGATCCTCTCTCTCTCCGCTCTTGCATTTAAAATCTTACAGTAGAAACAATAACTGTGAAAAAGTGTGAGTCTCCTTTCACACTTGTACCTTTTCCTTCAAATTTAGAAGAGTAGATCTTCATTTCTTTCATTATCCAACTGCAAGTATTTTACCCTACATAATGCAAGAGTGAAAAACTTGTTTGTAATTGAAATGGTCTTTTTCTTATGTAGGTCGGAGCAAGACTCAAAAACCTCTGCAGCTGGTAGTTGGGACCCTGACCCCAACCTCTGTCTTTCTCTCTTGGGGCATCCTAGTCAACCCTCAACATGACTGGACAGCAACAAGTAGCTGCGCTAGTGACAGGTAACATAGCAGAGAACATTTATTTTTTATCATAGTCATGTTTTAATTCAGCATTTCAGGCTTGAAGGTGTGAAAGTATCTGCATAAAACATTGAATTCAGAGTGTGAAAATTCTGAATAGAAAGTGAGTTTTCTTCTGCATGCTAAGCAAGTACTTGTTTTGAGTGTGAATTCGGGCAGGGGCCTAAATGCTGAAGTACAACTCTTAATATTTTACTCTACATCCTTGACTCTTCTCAAACTAGAGGCTGTGGATTTACCTTCATTTGTGTTTGTATTAATCAAAGAAACTTTGTTGAATCATAGGAAATGTTTTGACTTAAAGCTGGCCAAGTTGGAGTAAAGTCAGTCTCTGGCCATGTTTTGATGGTATTTTATTTTTTTTTCCTGTGATTGGCCCTTATCACTGCACCATTTTCCTTCTATTATAGTAAAATTTTCATAAGTCTTTTTTTTTTTTAACAAGATCTTTTCTACTATAAATTTTTTATGTTACTGTTTATCTTACTGTAATTATTTAACGATAGATGTGGCAGGTGGGAAACTTGGGAAAGCTCACCAAGTAGCAGTTCCTAGAGAAGTCAGAATGCTGGATAGCTTCTCAATGGAGTGTACCATGATGTTCTAGGCAACTATTAGCAAATGAGTGAAACTAATTTTCTGGGATTGTTAAAGTTGTTAGTATTTATATTTTTCCTACTCTGACATTTTGTTTCTCTCTTTGTATTCTTCTCTTAACGGCAGTGTTTTTGTTGTTGCTTTTTTATTTACATAATAAGAAACTCCATTCAAATGTGCAACATTTTGTAAAACCTATGGATAATCTTTGTTCACCCTTTTTCTAATTTTTTTTATTGTTTTCCTTTCTTGCTGTTCAGGATGCATATATACCCAGGTTCTCACCATCATCTTTTGCTTTATTTATCATCTTTTGTGTTATTAAGAATACTTTCTTTGGAATTAATAACAAAACTCTATTCATAGGAGGCAAGAAATGAAAAACAGTTCATGATGCAAAGCTCATTCTGTTGCTTCAGTAAAACAATTACAATATAGTTGTTTATTGCAAACACATAGCATTCATTTGTACAAAATGTTCTTTAAGAAACTCCAATGGAGGAATTTTATCCATGCCATTTTTAAGCAAACCATCTTCAGTTATTTTCATACAACTTGCCAGAAATGCAGAGCATGAGTCGATAAAATGCTGAACATTTTCTGTAAGACAATCCCAAATCTTCTTTACTTGCTAGAATCAATGATAGCAATTGTGATTGGGGTAGACAGGGTAAATTTTAGAGCCTCCTTGAAGTTACCGTCATCTCTAGTCACAGCTTAGCAATCAAATAAATAAATAAATAAATAAAAGAGCCAAACAACAATAACAATTTAGTTTTATGTAAGAAATAGCAATTTAGTAACACCAGAAAGGTTTTACTAACACTATTAACTTTCTCAGCATCTTTTACTTTCCTATACCTATATGAGGTAGATACCTCATGGAGATGGAGAATGTTAAAGTTCTCTTTTATATGTTCCAGAAAAGAGAAATTGTTTTCTTTCTCTTCCACATTTCAGCATTCAATCAACCATTAATGGAAATACCTGTCATAATATACACACTAGAAGGTATATTTACTGTCTATTTAGGTCTTAAAAAAAAAAAAAAAAAAAGAAGAAAAAGAGAAAGAGAGAGTGTCTGCTATCATGTAGTCTTTTCTTGGCCTTGCCTATGGTTACAACAACTCCCAAAACAGAGCAGAGTCTTAACAGGACTTCAGTTGCTTGTCAAAGGGGAGGAAGGATCAGAAAACGCATGAATTCTCTGCAAGACAGACTGTATATTTTACTGGATAAAGTGATCTGAATTTTAAAACAAGCAACCTTCAAATACATGTGCAATATAAATAGTAAATCTGAAGGCAGACTATTTTCATGCAGCATATCTAAATCAAGAATTGACAGATTGACATTTACATTACTTACACTATAAGTAGCTTAATTCATATTTATATTTTGTGCAGGTTTTTCTAATTCTAAATCTGCTCCCCCACTCCCAAAGGAAAATTTAAAAAATAAATAAAGAGAAGAAAAAGGAAAAAATCCATACTTATGTATTATGTCACACAGCACATAGAATCAGGGTTTTTAAAACTCCAAATTCAGCGTCAGCTGCGTGCATTCCATTTTGGGCATATCAACAAATCTGTATCACTGTGCAGCAGACAATCACAGTTCATGTTTCAGATGTCATAGAAAATGGATTTTAAACTTAGCAGAATTCATTAAGGAAAACATACTGCAGCATATAAGCTTTTGGAATTTCAGATGCTTTTGAGTTACTGCTGTGGGACAGTTGGCAGAAAGCCAAGTTTAAACACGGGAAAAATTGATTGGTTGTCAGTCTATCCTTCTTTGAAGTCTCTAATTCTTCAGTTCAACTAAGTAATTTTACTTAAATAAAGAAGTCAAAAAAGTGACTTGTAAAGATCATGTAGAAATGAAAATTGCATTAGCAAATGCTTTGCAAACTTAACTGTAACCATCAAGGATGTGCCTCTTTCTTTGTTCTTCCATCTGTTCATGACTTACTTTCAATTAAAATTGGCAACAAAAGGGAAATGGTATGCTTAACGCTATGTGTCAATTTGTGAAATACTAGACATCTCAAAAATCATAGTTGAAATCATTTCCATATTTCCTTTCTAACACAAAATGTTATGCTATGCATCTAATAATAACTAACTATAAACAAACAAGCATATATGTATGTGAATAGTCTCTTTAAAAGTCTGATTATATTCACATTCACAAAAAATGTAATAAGTTTTATAATCTTTTATCTATGACAACATAAAACCACAGATTAGAAATGTTGCTGTATCTCCAAGGCTTAATTGTTTGTTTACTGCTATGTGTGTCTAAAATAGTCATGATTAATTTGTTTGGAGTTTTGGAATGGATCAGGTTCCAAAAAACCCATAGTATTTATATAAACTGACTTAGTCTGGAAATCTCATAAAACCATCTGTCTCACACGTTTTCCAGGATTTAATTGTTTGGACCCAAATATTTGACTGTACTAGAAAAGAATTTGGTTAACAGTTAGAGAAATGACGGTGACATTTTTGGCAAGAGAATGTCATTTATACTGATACATGAAAACTCAACGTTTTGCTGGTCTAGCCTAGAATTTTGCTACTGAAAGAAGGGAGTGGGGTTTCCATTAATTTCCAAAGCAAAAATGTCAGCAACAACTTTAATGTGGCAGTCATCATATTTTGCTCTCTTATGTAATAGGAAGGAAAGTTTCAGCTGTCTATCCTCCTTGTGGATAGAAAAAAAAAAAAAAAAAAAAAAAAAAAAAAAGAGAGAGAAAAAGAAATATTTCTATGAACCAAATATAGAAACAAGTATAGAAGGAGCAGAAGTGTCATTTCACTTAGCAGTTTGCTGATCAGATTTAACAAGGAATCTTTAAAAAGGAATTCTTTAATAACAAAACATCCGATTTCTGAATTCACTGTCTGTAAAGAAATGCTTTTATTTCTCCAAAAGTGCATATTGGTGTACAATTTGGACATTTATGGTATTCAGAGTTGCTTTGCAGATTGGTAACTTGAACTTTGATTTCCTTCTATTGAAATGGATTGCAGAAGTTCTGTCATCACAGTCAGATTTTTTAGTACCAGTTATGGCAAGTTTCCACTGAAATAGCTACATCCTTGGTTAAGTTTTTACAGGCTTGGAAAACTAGGGAGCGGAGCACATTTCTCCTGTTCTCCATGTGTCTGTTTCTAGCGGTACAGTTTGGCACATCTGTGATAGTCTCCCTGTCACTTTTTTTTATAGCCTTTTGAAATTCAGGGAAAGATGATTTCTAACTTGGAGTTCTTTTCTTGGTATTTTACATCATATTATTGAGAAGGAATTTGCAGGTGTCCAGATATTTTCACAATCAGAACACTCTCTATATGCAGTAGAGGCAAATAGGGCAGCCACTTAAGACTCTTTATACAAACCAACATTTTGGGGATGGAGAGTTATGTTTTTTTCTGATGCAGCTCTTGAATTCGAATCTTGAAGAACTGAAATTAGTAAAAATGTTTTCTTTCCACCAAATAGTTACTTGATAGTTATCCCATTTGAAAAAGGTAAGAAAATTTAAGGATAAACATAAAAGAAAAAAGACTTCGTGTTTCAGATAAACTGGGAAGAAAACGTCCAGTTTTATTACTGCATTGTATTTTTAAATCTGTCTATACTTATTCTAAATCTCTTCCAAAAGACTATACAGAGTGCAGAAAGGTTCATTTGTGCTTCAGATGGTATTTATTTATTTGTGGCAGAAATTTCAAGTAAGTTGTTCACTTTGTATTCATGTCTCTGTGGTTATGCATGAAGAGGCTAAGAGAATAGAGAAGGGGAACTGCTTGTCATGTTAACATTGCCAATAATTTATTGTAAAATCATTCTTTGTCAGTCTAGCTTGTAGCTAGATCATATATTGCTTGACATATGAAGTGTGAGTAGACCACGGAAGTAAGGACGTGGATTAATAATACCTTTATTATACAGTTCCAGGAATCTCAAAGATGAGAGAGGATATTTATTACTGATTCTACTTATTCTCTTTTCAAGCCTTACTTTGTGAAATGCACATATGAAAATGGAGCCCATCTAGCCAAGGAAACTATTCACCATCACTTCAAAAAAAGACTGCTATTATATATGTTAGGGCCTGGCGCTGGTGTGGTAATAACTAGTAAAATCTTGTCTTGCTTTACTTTTAAACTTGTTACTAAATATATCCTCTGATACATTTCTTCTGAATGTTTAGAGGAAGAAAAAACAACATTGGGTTTAGAAGGAGGGAAAGGTAGCAAACAAATTTAAGTGAAAACAATAAATATTTCTGTATATTTGAAAATGTATAAAGAGTTACATATTTTCTGCTCAGGTCTCTTGGAGTGATAAAGACATAAATTATATTTCTAAGAAACTATTCCAGCCCTCAGGGAGGTACTGTCATGCCCATGGATGATTTTAATCATTACTGAAAAGCAAATCTATTTTTTAATAGATGTTCCCATGTTTTGAATGTAAAATAGTACAGCAGATGAAGAAAGTCATGAGTTAACAGAGACATTCATTTTATCATCTAGAGGATTACTATTTAGTAGATTCAATAATCTCTCTCTTATATAGATAAGCCAAGCTCAAATTTCTGAACTGTTACCAATAAAACAGAGAACTGGTAATTTTGGTGTGGAGAAAATAAATTTGACTTTAATTTTATCCCATAACTGTCAAAGAATATATTTTGCAATACTTCTACTTGCCTTGCCTTGGACTGCCTTTTAATAGCAAAGTAGAAATTTCCCTTTCGCCTTTCACTAATACCCTCTTCTATAAATTGCTTAATGTTGGCAACTTAGTTAAAAGATGTATCGGTTGCTTTCTCTGGATCTTCTCTCCTTCATCTACATACATTTTCCTATGTAATATGTGGATTAAATCTCCCAAAGCAAATTGAGAAAATTATTTTTCTTTTTTGCTGCTGAATGACTCTTAGGTACGGACTGTGAAAATAAAGCTTCAGAACTTGGTTTGATTTATAGTGTTAGTTCTCCTGCAGTTATTAGTTCAGTGGGGAAAATACAATTTTCTGGAATTCATCATTTTTCAGCTGATGCAAATATGACAAGGATAAGAACAATGGATGGATTTGATTTCTGATATATGTAACAATTTCCAGTAACACTTTGGAAAAGTTGCCTGACCTTGCCAATTTTTTTTTCTTTTTGTACAAAAAAAATTGTTTTGGCAGCCATACAGGATGTACATTGAAGATGAGACACTGTAGCAGGTGGTGGAGCCCTTGTGCCATAACTTTCGTCATTAACCTTGTGTTCGTTTCCAGTCACTAGCATTGCAGCCATGCTTTTCAGGATAGTGCTGCTTGATGACTTTAGGCAATTTCTATAGTTTTTTTCATTTTAATTTTGTAACATTTTCATATTCATCACGTCATGGATTTTAAACTGCCAAAGCTAACATTGTGATTTAGTCTTTTGTTTTAAATGTGAAAAACAATTGAGCAATGTATTGCATAAATGTCAGCTATTAGTCTTTTTTCCCTTGCAAATATTTTTGGACTAATTTTAGGAGAAACACCTTACTCTGGCCATATATAAAAGACTTTAAGAAACTGTTTGAGGCTTCCTGACTAATGGGCTGATGATTGCATTGTGTAGCTCTGGCATATGTCGGATTACCGTAGAAACTACTTGCAGGATGAGCAAGTTTGTGGTCAGAACCACACATGCTTGCTTGCAAACCATACGAACAATGAGAATGTCATTTTTTTTTCTTGATAAAATAAACTTACTGCTGTGATTTGTAGGACAGTGAGTTACATATGCTCATACACATGCATACAAAAACACATCTTTTCGTGTGCTTGTTTTTGTCAAACAGGTTCTATACGGTTCGCTACAGAGAAAAGGATAAAGAGAAGAATTGGGTTTTTCAGCTTTGCCCTGTTACAGAGACAGTAGTGGACAATCTGAAGCCAAACACACTTTATGAATTTGGAGTAAAAGACAATGTAGAGGATAGTATTTGGAGCAAGACTTTAAATCACAAGACAGTTCTGTCTAGTAAGTATTTAGCAATGATTAATAGATACTCAGTTTGACAGCTTTTCTATTAGTATAATATTACTTAAAATAAATTACTATCATTTTTTCCTTGTTTGAAATCCATTCCTATGCCTTAACCAATTTTAGGGTTTTAGGTATTGATGAAACTAGAAATGGTGTGTATTTGAAAAACTACCACCTACTCTTTTGGCAAACACTCTCTTCTCATTACAAATAGCAGGAGATCTGCTACAGATTGAAAGGCAAGATTTCACCAGAAAGTAATGGTGATCAGTTTAGATGCAGGTAATGTGGTGCTTGCATGTTGTTCCCTGTGACCAAGCTTCCTTCTTCAGGCTTGCACAGTAAGGTCACAGTTAATTTGAGTTGGTAGAAAGAGCTGTCGTTGCTTGAACCCTATTTTATATCTGCTGGTTAAGTGCAAACTGGTTAAAAGCTGGACGGAGCCTATCCTATCCAGCGTTCATCACAGTGGACCCCATACTCAGGAGCAATAAAAGTAAAAACTGAATTTTGACTTGGAACTGGACTTTCTTCATTTTAAAGTATACAAATAACTAGAAAGAACCCTTTGTGATTCTGCTAAACAAAATCAGTTTGAAGTTAATGTTTTTATCAAGGAATTCTACAAAAAGTGTTTGTATCTATGATCTCTCACGTATGCTATTGCTTGGGTTTTCATGGAGAAAGCATTGTAGCATCTCCAGCTGTTCTCAATCATATTTCAAGATTTTTTATCTAAAGCTCCAGGGCAGCGTGCATGCAAAGTGGTATCAAAGTATTCACCAAAAAAGCCACATAGTGCTCAAAAGCTTACTGCTGTCATGGAGGAATTCCCTCTTAGGAGAGAGGTTTAACAGAGCTTGTCTGGTCTTGAACATTTACATAAAGAAATTTCTGAGCAAGATGTTTGTCAGAAGATAATATTAACTCTCATCCTCAGTATTTTAAGCTTGACTAGAAAAAAGAAGGGCAAGTCTCATAAAAGAGCCTTATTCATGTGAGATTTCTGAAATTTGGGTTGGGCCTCAGTTTCAAGCTATAGCTCAGTATGCTCAGGGGGAGGGAAGAGAGCTGTGGATCGGCTTTTGTAGCATGTGGGCTACAAAAGCCCTCATGTAGTGTAAATCCCGTTGGCCTTCAACATAAACCAAAATGCTGTAACTCCAAAGTATCTGCCTAGCCCCCTTAGAGTGGTGGAAGCAATCCAGAATGATGCCATTGTTATACTGTGAGCTTAAAACAGAGAATGGTGGTGGTGTTTTCCTGTACCTGTTCCATAAAAGGAACCAGTGCTTCAGAACAATACAACAAATGGCAATTTTCCCCAGATTTTAAACACTTTCTAGGAGGATGTAGAAAAAGTGCTAGAATATTTTTGAACACTTAGAGGTGATAAATACATTATTCATAATTTAACATACTGTTCAAGATAGTATGATGAAAGTGTATCCACTGACATCATCGAATCTGTAAATCATATATTTCTAAAAAATATTTTTATGGACATCATACTTTTTATATACCAGAAAAATCATGCCTGTAAGTTGTGGGGACAACTCAGTTAGCTTGAAAGATAATACCTTGTCATAGTTTCTGTGCTTTTCAGATGAGATTTCTTTTTTCAGAATGTACGCTTGTATATTAAGCAGGTTCCACTGCAACAACTAAATACTGGAGGCTGCTGTTTTCCTTTCTGTCTATATTTTGTAACCTGAAATAGTGAGCATTTTCTGGTTCTGGTCTGAAGAAACTTCTGGATAAAATAGTCCTTCAAGGAAAGGACTAAGCATCAGTTTTTAGTTCACAACTTAGTGAGATGATGGGTCATAAAAAGTGTGACAGATGATAAAAAATATTCCTTAAAAAGAATCTTTTTTTTGTCATTGTCTAGAAATGAATTACTTGGAGATCTGAAATTAAATTGCTATGTAGCCCATTAAGAAAATAATGGGATGGTTGTGAACAGAATGAACACTTTATTCATACAGAGTTACGTATTTGGAAAAACGAAGAGTTTTAGCAAAGATAATTGTATCATGAATATTATGAATAGCTTGACAGATTAGAAAAAAAAACCCTAGTGAAATAAAGTTCAACGAAAGAAAGTACCAAAGGAGAAAAATCAGCTTTATAAAAGATTACTCACAAGATCAGTAGTATGTCCTGTTCCGGAGAAGTATCAAGCACTTTGAGAAATTTTTCACAAGAGTCTGTAAATCTAAGTGTCTCTCAACTGAAAGTTTTTATAGCTAATTTTTTTTCTTTTGACCATTTTATAAAGAACAGTGAAGATATCAAGGTGCACAATGATTGATATGCTTTTGTTTATGAACCTGTTGATTTGAAAGGAGTGAAATAGTGTCTAGATGGAAGACATAAACAAAGTTTGAAGTATCATATTAGAATATAACATCACAGACCTGAAGGGAAGGAGCAGTAACTCCTTTCTATTTACAGCTCTGACACAGGAAGCTTCTGAGGCTTCAAGCCTCAATAGCTTGTACCTGTTTCCTGGTATGGCAGGAAAAGCCTACCGAGAAAAATGGGAGAATCAAATCCATCAGTTACTTCGGTCTGACTTAAAACACGCCGTTTTCAAACAGCACCTGTTGTTGGTATCAGCCTGACAGACTGAGATGCAGCCATTCCTCATCATTCATGTTTCTTTGCTGTAAATTAGTTTTTTCTGTTAAATTGATTCAATTAAAGAATTATCTTGACTAAGACTTCTCTTTAGGAAATCATAAAGGCCCCTTCAACTCAAATACCCCCTGAGGTGGAACAAAAAGGGTATACTTGATTTCCTTCATGTCAATATAGTATGAAGAGAATTTGCAGATGTAAGAAATAACAGTAATAAAAGAAAATCTGGAGAAAAAGACCAAAAAAAAAAACTGCTCCAGATTGTATTTTTGTACCTTATAATAGTTCTGTTTATTTTCTTAGCTATTAAAAAAGCTGTTTACAGTAATTGAAAAAACTTGCTTTGCTTTTATTTGAAAAACAAAATCAAGAAGTAATTATATATTGATTTCTCTTTCTCTCAAATCAGATAAAAAAGTAAATGGACAACTCCAGAATATGTACAAGTTGGTACCTAATTCCCAAACGCAGGTATGCAGAAATAGTCTATTATTCTTGATTATTTTCTTGATAAGAAATTTTAATTTGTATGGTAAAATATTCCCTATTAGAATAAGTGAAAAAGAGATTATGGCCATAGATCCCCAATACCAGAAATTAGTTAAATCTAAGACTGAATAGTTGAATAGAAATTCACTTTATGTGTATATTGATGAAATAACTGACCAGTAGTTGAGATGATCAAACCTGCTGATTCTGGGTTAAAAAAGATGAAGCTGATAGTTTCAACATGTGAAATCTAAACGTGAAAATTAGCTTATTCTTTTCATCTTGTATAGTCAAAATTTGCTGGCCAGTGATATTTATCATGTTCAGATAATTTCCTGTGGTTATGGCCTGTCCCTACAGAGGGCTTATTTTGCGATTACATAGTGCAATTTTTTCACAGAGGTATCTTTTACATATTCAGGTTGTCTGAAATCATCAGTCTTCCTAAGGAATTCAGTAGTAGTTTTCATGTACAGTGGAAGTGTTTACAGAACCAGAAGGAGCTGGAAAGGGCATCTTAGTTTGCCTCAGTAGGCAATTCATTTAATTATTGCATTTGGGGGATGGATTCACAGATTCATATATTTACATACAGAAATATTTGCTTCCAAGAGCTGAAACAGAATATCTTCTGGTGGGGAGGCTTATTTATTTTTTAAGGAACTATTCATGAGATAGACTAAGGGAAAACTTCCTAAGAAAGTTATTCAAATCTCTGTTCCCTCAGCCATTTAAGAGTCTTAGTTCATAAGCAATTTTTAAAAAGGATCTGTTCAGATCTGTCCATCTGAACATGGATCTGTTCTTCACAGTTCTGTGCCATCTTTTTTTTTTTTTTTTTTGCAGTAGGAAATGGCCATTCAATGGCCATTTTTTTTTTCAATCTGCATACTTAATTTTTGTACAATACTGTAAATTGTCCCTAATAGTGACATAGAAATCCTTCAGGAATCAAATCACAATCCATGCATTTTCTTATGGATGAAGAATTAAGTATTTAGGACAGTAAAACTTTGATTATAGCATTATATTCAGAATTAGAGCAGTAAAAAACGTGCCACAGTTACTGAAAGCACAGTAATGATTCCCGTGCAGGAAAAAAATGCTTTATCTGTGAGTAATATATAGCCAGTTTGTTGGATATACAGGAAAATACTAATCTTGTGTTGATGAAGACACATGTACTGTTCTTCTCAATGGTCCCATAATCTCAAGTTGTCTTTGAAGTTGCATGTGGCAGCCCAAGACCAGGTATTTTACTTTGACCCCCTTGGTGCAAACTCTGTTTTTTGCTAGCAAGCCCTGTATGCCAAGACTTTAAGTCTGTGGTGCCAGCTTTGTGACACCAAGGTTGCCACTTACATGAGAGAAGTCCTGAGAAAGTGAGCTAAAATAGTTCTCCAAATATTTGTACAGCTTAAGTATGTAATGAGGATTGAGGCCAACATCTAATCTTTTTAGCCAGCTTCCCAAGTTTCACCTCCATAGCAGTACTGCTCTATTGCTTGCCACAGAAGTGGCCTGAAAATAGTCTCTAGAATAAGTTTATTCTAAAAGTTCTCTTGCCATTCTCACTTCAGCAGCGCAAGAAACTGTAAAACAAAGGCGGGGATGCAGACGACAAGCCAGCCCTTAAGTTTTCAGTATGACTTCAGCTTCCACAGTACTAGGTGGAGCACCCTTCAGTGATACAATTGCATCATCGGTGCAAAGCCAGAAGGAGCATTATTTGGGCCAGACATTGTTTGTGCTGTGTTTTCCTCCAAAGACTGACTTACCCAGCCTTTGTTCTAGCTCCATCTCTATAAGGAGACATTTTTAAAGGCTGTATTTAAGGAACGTTGCTAGTCCATCTAATCTTTCTGCCTTTTCAATACCAGTTCTATGTCAGCTTGTGTTTCTCTTGGCAAAAAAAAGCAGGGGGGAAATAAAAAAGGGAGCTCTGGAGATGATCGTGCTTTTTCCTTTTGTGACGATGGGTGGTGGCAGGGTGGAGAGTGCGCACTAGAGATTAATTTCCTCTT
Source organism: Nothoprocta pentlandii (assembly GCA_013398315.1). Taxonomy (NCBI): domain Eukaryota; kingdom Metazoa; phylum Chordata; class Aves; order Tinamiformes; family Tinamidae; genus Nothoprocta; species Nothoprocta pentlandii. Next base: position 977,063 of record VZSG01000277.1, on the reverse strand, counting down.
CTGTCGCTTAAGTTCCTGTAGTTTCACAATGTCAGTTGGAAGGGTGGAGACTTCTTTTGAGTTTTTGATTTTTTTTTCCCCCTCCTAGCCAGAGAATGAGGCTTTCATCTTCTATCATGTGTTAAACTGCAGATGAAAAACATGGCTGCATTTTAAAGCTTGTTCAGTCCAAGTATTTTTGACCTTCTCACAAAATATCTTTATACCTCTTGACAAAATGTCTGTGAAGTGCAATCCTTTACACAGTTTGCCATAGGTGCATGGTCAGAGGTAAAGACACCTAACATTTGATACAGCTCACTTCTACTTTTTGACTGATATCAAGGCAATATATAATTGTCACCCTTCTTTCACTGAGATGCCCCAGTCTCTTCTCTTTGTGTGCTTTGTATTGTCTGTCTGGAAAACACAGTTTACTTATCCATTCCTAATAGTTATAAGCTCATGTTTTTTTTAAGTGGTTTGATCAAGTAATAAGTTTTAGCAAACCTAAAATATCTATGTTAGATGCTTTATAGATACTGAGAAGCCTAATAAAATGAGTAATGTCTTCTGATACCTGGATTTCATCCTACCTGTTAGTCATCTAAATAAGAGTGCTAGAAGTACTTCAAGAGTTGAATATCTGAAATGGATTTTTTTTTCAATAGAATGCCAATTAGAGTGATCAACCTTACTACTGATAAGGAAAAATGAGCAGTATGAGACCAAAATAATTTTATATTTTTCATAAATGATAGTGATTGAAACCTACTCTTACTTTCAAGCCACGCTGATATAAAGTTGTTACCTGGTGACAGACAGTAACAACTTTCATAAAATAAAGAACTGCCTTCCCTGGTATTTTAGGATCCTTGGTACCCAAGGCTATCCTTGGTATTTTAGGATCCTGTGAGTGCAGCCAGATAGCTTGCAAATATGATAAGTAGCTCAGGGGATCCATCAGTCATTTTATTTCCCATGAAATCTTAATCATTTCATTATGAATTGATCTATGAATATGATAGGGAGAGGCTGTCTAGGACTTCATAGCACAAGCATTTGCAACAGTGGATGGCCTGAAGAGATGTCCTGCAGCTTTAAAGCTGATCAGAAATAGAAAAAAGGACAAGTCACAGCTGTTAATTTGGTATTCCAGGAATTTGAAAGGACCCAGTTACTCTGAAGCACTGATTCATTTGAACCTTTCTAGAAGTTCATCCACATGGTCCCTGATGGGAGCTGAGGGCAGTCTATTCTGCCTGTTGCTAAAAATCATCTAGTTACAGCTAAAACCCGTATATGTCCATCTGCTTCCCATTTCTGACAGGAATTCTTAAAATATGAGAAGCAGTGTGTGAAATTAAGAGAAAATGGGATGCACTTTGAACGTATAAACAGAATTCCAGCCAAAACAATATGCTTTGTCCCATAACCAGTGTACAAAACCACAAGTACTATGAAATTCTGTACTGTGTTAATGTAATTCTCTTACATTCCTACTCTGTTCTTTTCAATTAATCATCTCTGTAAGCTGCTAGTGAAAGGCCATTACATTATTTAGTCATCTTCCCCTTTTACATGTTGTGGCTGTGCATCAGCCTTTTTCTTCACCTAAATTTGTATGGGAAGATCTTCTATGAATTATTATTATTATACATCTCCTTGCTTTGCCATTTTGCTGTTCCAAAGTAGATCTTAGTAATCACATTTCTTGGACTGAGATCCTTTGTATGCACAGACTGTGTTTCTTAGAGGATATTCTGATTTTTCTGAACTATAGCTATTTTGCCCGTTTTTGACTTTGATCTCAAAAGAGTTTGTCTACAATTTGATGGCATCAAACGGTATAAATACAATTTATATTTGTAACTTCATGAGTTTCAGATGCTTTACGCTAGTTAAATGTCAGTGTTTCTTATTTTTTTGGCCTACTCCCCAGTAAGTGCTCAAGAGGTTCTTAAAAGAAGAAAGAGTTGGGGATTCCTAAGCCATCAAATATTGTGTTTTTATGAAGCAAAATAACTTGCTTGAGCCAAATGAAGGAGATAAAATGCTTTATTACTCTGCTGGCCCATGGGAGTTGAAGCAATAGCACAGTGACTGGAGCCAGGTCCATATCCAGTGTTAACTTGGGGCAGGCGAGCAATTGGATTGGAGCCCTCTGCTTTTGTTACTGGCAAAGTTCAATTACTATTATGGCAGTTATCCCATTTTTTTTTCCTCTTCTCTGTCTTTCTTCAGCTTACTCTAAGAGATAATAAGAAGTTAGTCCCTGTCACAATAATCAAACAAGGTAATTCTGTGCATTTTTTTCAACTGTTTCATATGTTCTGTAAGAGTAAAGCAAGTACTTAATCTAAAGCAAATCACAATATTCTGATAGATAAGAATGTGATAGATAAGAACGTGACTTTCCTTTTAAAATAAGCAGGAGCTTACAAAACATAGTTTTCTTCAAATACTAATAAGTTATTATCCATCTGTGTTAGTAAAACGAGATACTAAACTGCAGTTAAAAATAACTAGCTGAACTCCTGAACTGGATTCTAGTTTGTTCAAATCTCTGCTTCGATATTTTGCTCAACTGGATTGTCCAGATATGTTGTTCTCCCACCTGTGAATAGTAATATTCAGGTATGAAAAGAAGCATCTTATTGTGAAGACACACAAATGGCAGGGAAATGTGTTGGATTGGAGAATGCTCTGTGATATCATAAGCAGAGAATGTCATTTTTCACTGACGGCATCAACCTGATATGCTAGGGAAAAGAGATTAGTTAAGAGATAAAGTAGAAAAGATATCCGCAGTGTGCAGTTTTAAGCTAAATGTAGATATGGAAAATGCAAGGATGGTGTCCTCATCTCTAAGTATTAAATTGAGGGAAGGGTTTCTGAATGCTGAGGCTTGTCTCTGTGTGGTTTTGTGTTTGTTTTGTACCCCATTTGTGGGTTTTTTTTTATGATTTTCTAATATATTATGTTGTTTCCACAGTTATTCAAAATCGGACACTGTCGAAGACTTCAGATATTTCTTCTCTACCAGGAGCAATATTAGGTGATTAGAAGATATTTTTACTACTTATTTTATCCTCTGTGTAAATGTCTTTGTTTTTCTTGCTCTTGAAAGTTATTTCCTTACAAAGCACATAAGGAAATTTACATCCTGAACTGAAATACAGTTCAGACTGTATTTGTGGTGGTACAGATAGTTTGTGGTGATACAGATGATTCAGGGATGATGTAGCCTAAGGGAAACAGGACAGCTTTATTGTCATAATATTTTGAAGAAGACACTGTTGCTGTCTGAGCTAAGAAGTTCTTTCATACCTCAGGTAAAGTTGTGTGGCAAAGACCTTGTTGAGATCAAAGATTCTACATTTATCTTCTAAATTAATAAGATATCATCTACATACATGAACCTATACTGATAATTAGGCTCCAGTTATGTATGTTAGGTATCTGAGGGCATTACTGTTTCCCTGAAGCCATTCAGTTCCATTCTTTCTGTTCTCATGTGACCTGCTGGGATATGCAGCGTTGGTTTAGAAAAGAAAAATGAGCCAATATATATCGTACAGTGCTTAGTTTGGTGATCTACTACTCTGTATGGGATACATAAGAAAGGCTCATTGCACCATGCATCTTATAAGAAATTAATTCCTAAATTCAGGGAAGTGTTCCGTTTCATATGGAAATACTTTACATAGATTGGAATTTGACATAAGCTACTTGATGTGAGTTTAAACATCAATATATTTATTGATAGACCAGACTTAAACAAATACATATAAACAAAATGGTTGGTGTTCTTCTGAGCACACCAGCATCTGTGGCACAAGAGTATTCCAGGGTCATGTTTTTTTGTTTTGTTTTNGTATTAATACAGGGCACCATTTTAAAGGGGAATTAGCATTAAGTAGGATGAATAATTACTAAATAGAACTAACTCATTTCCTAGATACTCAGGCTAAACTCCTAACGGTTCAACCGTAGCTGCTTAGGAGTGCAGATTTTGCATTGTTTGTCCCTTCTTGAAATCATGGCTCACTCACCTCTCTGTGCAGTGCACCTTATTGTTCCAGGACTCAATGAAACTCAACAGAAACTTCCTCCTCCTCTGACAATAGAAGACCTGTCTCAAATATCTAAGAAAAAGATGGGTAAGCAGATATAAATTAAGCTCATATTTTTCATAAACAGTATCAGAAGTGTAATGGTGAGAATGTGTATGCAGAGTGAATTGTCACTTTTTTTTCCCTCTTTCTTCTTGCACTTAATTAATAGTTAGTTTGACATTAGAAGACCTGGTAAAAATTCACATACTTTAAAAATCTGAACCTTTAAAAAGCGGGTCATTTCTTTTTCCTTTTTTTCCTTTCTTATTTCTGCTTTGTTTGCTTCCTTGGTGGCCATAACACATTCTCAGATTGGTTTCCTTTGCAGTATTTGATCATATTAAGACAGCATGTGTATGTCAGGATAGAAGTAGATGGTACTCAGATATATAAATGAGGCTGAATTCCTTAAAAATTGGTATCTGGAGTGAGGTGATGTTTGCCAACATTTGACAAGTGAAGACTGCAAGAATCAGCTGCGGCTACTGACAAAATAAAGCTAAATAGGAAAGCTTAATCACAATATTAACATTATAGAGCATTATTGAATTGTGGTAACTATTTGTTGCATTGCTAACTTGACAATTCATGCTTCTTTGAAAAAGAAAAGGTAGCAAACAACGAGATCATTATTGTTAGCCCAATTTTAATATGTATATGATGTGCAAGTTACAAAAAAGGTGTTGTATTTTAAAACAGGTCATAAGGTTCAGTATTGCATGCAGTAAAAATAGTAAAACATGAATGAGCATAAGACGGGGAAAATGCAAAGGTAGTCTCAACTCCCCTGAGATGGCTTAGTGTAGAACTTGTATTCCTAAATGTAGATGTTCTGACTTGTCAGAGCAGATGATGTGATGGTAGTTTGGAAGCACTCTGTGTCACAGAGGAGCACAAACAGTTTTCTGAAAATAATCAGGTTAGACAAGTGATGCTCTGCCTTGTTTTGCACTGTTTACTATGTGTTCCACACCAGAGAACATCAAGTACCTGGGTGTATGCTCAGGGGAGTGATGAATTTTGAAGGAGTATAAAACAGGCAAGAATCATTTTGCTTGCAGAGCCAAATTATTCTGACAAAGAATTGAAATATATAAAATAATTGACAAAAAGAAGTGAGTTTCCTTCCATATGGTCCAAATGTATTTGTATATAAAATATAACAACGGACATATAAATGTCCTTCACTGATGTCTGAGAACAATGTATGACTATAATAAATTTCAGTAAAAATTATGCTGTGTGTGAAGTTATGAATTTGTGATATATTCCAATTACAGAGGGTCAAAATAATGCTCCACAGGATATCATATTTATTGAAATCTGTAAGCAGTTCTTTAGCAGTTATTTTCTGTTTACTTAGTTTAAAACTTAGTAATTTTTAAAAATAATTATCCTAAAAAAAAGAAGAGTTCATAACACAGTATCAATTGCCTTATTCCTCAGTGAACAAAAATCAACTACTATTCAAGCCAAAGGTAAATTATTTTCCCTAGATCCACTACCAAAGCATAACTATTCCTCTGTACTCCAAACTTGTTAAATTACTTTTAACAAATTAATTCCCATGATGCTCACTGCTGCTTTTGTATAAATACAGCAGGCTTTAGACTGGAAGGCTGTTGTCCTGTTACTGTAGGTGATGATAGGATAGATAGAAAGATAGAAAAATAGATAGATAGATAGATAGATAGATAGATAGATAGATACAATGTGAAGGAGAATAGGGGCATTATTTGTGTATTTGGAAATTTATTTAAATAGGTCATTCTGTATTGAAACTTTGAATTTTGAAAAAATTACTGTTAATGCTAAAATACTAGACAAATGAAGAACTCTGAAAGCCATTTTGCACTGTGAAACTAATAACTCCAAAGGTATTAAATTCCTTACTGTAAATGTTATTTTGAAGGAATATTTGTTTCAGATAGTAAGACAGATGCTTGTACTGGGTGTGGAGTGAGAAGTTCATTGATTCTAAAATGTGGAGCTTTCCACACTTATCCATGTCAGTTTACTTTGGCAAACCGAAGTGAGACAGAAATAAATCTGCAGTGGAACAGAGCAGATGCAGCTTTGCCATTACTCTCTAACCTCTTTGTCCATTTAGCTAAGAATGAAACTCAGCTATGGCCTGCTGAATCCAAAACACCAGAAGTTCAAGAAATCTCCCCACAGGTCCTGCCAGGTAATGAGAATTCTGTTTTTAGAAACCTTGTTGAATATCTTTGCCAAATAATATAAAAAACTAAAGTCAGTCTTTATGTTAATCTGCAATTGTGGGTAGGAGTTGGAAGGCAGGAGCATAGTATAACTGAGTTAGTAGCACAGACTGGTTTGTAGGATCTGAACCTTATTTTGGAGCAGATATCCAAATGCTCTAAAGGCTAAGTTGGTAAAAGCGCTTGGAATAAGAACTATACCTTTGTGAGGTGCTAGGTTCCTTGAAACTTTGAAAAATAGGAAAGAAAATTCTGCCTGTGATGTGACATGAAAAAAATGTGAAAAACTGTGAAAACCTGGAACTGTGAAACTGTGAAAAAATAGAGAAAGAAAAATCTCCTCCCTGTGATGTGTCTTGAACTTCTGATTTTCGTAAAATACGTAAATGAGGAAATAAGAGCTTTGATTTTTCAAAATGTCTCTGTTAGATTAAGCTGAACAGTTACAATTTTGGCTCCATTTCAGAAGTGCGGGTGATGACAGCATGGAGTTCCATCTGAGTTTACCTATGAACTTCTGTGTTCCTTACTTCTTTCACATATGGTTCATATACACAGGAGAGGAATACAGAATCTGATCCTAGATTTGTATTCAATGTTAGGTCAAATGGACAAAACATAAAATTACATTTTTATGAAGTTGGATAGAGCCTCAGTATATATGATAATTAGCAAGTACCGTCTTTTTAATGATAATTTATATATATATATATATACACATAAGTATATATCTTAACAAGAGTTTCAGAAATGATTCTGAGTGCAGATCTTTTTCAAAGGTTATGTTTAAGAGACAGGGAATATTGAGGCACAATTAATTGAGATTAGTGATAGGGCCTTTCATTTAGTCTTTACCCATTTGAAAATCATCTTGATTCATGTAGGATAAGGTACTAATTATTTACTCTGCCAAAAGTGACAATGGAGCACTGCTTTAGATGGAGCTGCATATAGCTGAAGTTTGTGTGTAATTTGTGTCTGGATTTCAGCTAGCTGAAAGGCTTCATGAGCAGGGCTGCTCCAACAGTCCTCTAGTTTTTGAGTTTTTGGCTGAAAGGCAAGTTTTGCAATGTGATGTGGTTCAATGGGGTTTTTTTTTTCTTTTTTTTTTTTTTTTTTTTTTTGGTCTATTTGTCAAAAAGGCATCGCACCATTTCTTTATTTTCAGTCCTCCCCTCCCTTGGCATAAATTACCATGGAAAGACTTTTTAGCGAGCAAAATCCTGGCTTCATTTTTGTCAGGATTGCTACAATATTTTCCACTTAAGAATAAGAGCAATTTACTCTTAACACAACAGCATCAATTTGTAATGGCCTTTTTTTTTTCATTCTTTAAAACACTGTCTCACGTTCTTCAAACTGCTACTATATTTTTCTCTCACTTAAATCAAGTGTACACCTTTTATTAACTTCACAGGGTATTTGAAGCTGGCCAACAGTAAAACAGTAAAAATATCAGCTCATTTGTCCAGGGCATGGAAAAAAAAAATTTAAGAGTAGGTTATTTCTGTGTGAAAAGGATTGTGCCAAAAATGTATCAGTAGTAGATTTGTGAAGCAGACAAGAGGTTCTAAATGAAAAGTATCAGCTGTGAATCCAATATAGGTTCAGTTCTCAGTAAGGAGCAATTTTTACTGTCCTGCTTCCCAAGCCTATTTCTCCTGTGCTGCTTCCTGGCCCCTGCTTGCATTTGGACAGCTTCACGTTGTGCTCCAGTGGCCTGTGTGCAATTACTGTTTCCATCTGAATATGTAAATTCCAGCAGAGGAGAAAAAGAGGAGCTTGAATTCACTGAGATTTCACTGTCAAGAGAAGTTACTAGAAAAATAAAAATGTTGCCTACCCACATTCTGTATTCCATGCTGTGGTAGTAAACCCCCTTGCCTTGTGTGGCTGCGTTAACCATTTCCTCAGGAGCCACCTTCGAACCAGCCCAGGAGAATGTAAAACCTGCTGCCCTGGGAAAGCCAGGGGCTTCTCTGGGTAGATAACTCTTTTCCTGTAATTTAACTTCCATTGCCTAAAGTATTTGTTTCCTGTATCTCTTTCGGGCATAAGAGTTTGCTGTTTCTTTACTTCATCTCTACAAGATTATGTGCAAGAACAGCAGAGTCTGGTTTCTTTCATCCTAGTTGTATGAATGCCTTTTATCCTTCAAATTACTCAGCTAAATTGGTTGCCAGGACATGTGCTTCATATGAAAAGTTAACCAGCTGACCCTTAGAAAAAAAAAGAGCTTAATGAGTTCTAAACGTTTGTTTTTCCTGATGTGCTTTTTTTTTTTTTTTTCATGGTTATATTTTAACAATGAGAAATAGTACTCTTTGGAAGTACTTTGGAAGGACTCTGGAGGACAAGTTCATTCTTTATGTTTCTAGATCTCTTGTGGATGAATTTGCTCCAGAAAGTTTTGTAGAGATGATTTGTTTTGACTTCTCTATAGAACTGAATCCTTCTTTCATTGGTGTTAGTAGCAACACTGTCATCGACTTCAACAGAAATTAAATTGAGTCCTTATAATGCAGCATATGTGGTGATTTCAGCTTTTGTGGCACTGAAAAAAAATCCAAACCAAAAAGCATTATTTTTATAACCTTAGTAGTGACTATCTTTAGTATGCAAAATTGGAAAACAGTACCTTATCTTCAAGAAATGAAATAATAAACTTATAAACTTGCCTATGTTTGTGAAGAGCATGCTTAGCACATTGTGGAAAAAGCACAAAGAAAGCATGTTGGAAAAGCAAAAATAACCCCTTCTATTGTAGCTCAAAATGACAGTGATTTTTTTTTTTTAATTAAAATACTAAAACTTATATTGAAACTCACTATTAGTATTAAAAATCTCCCCTAGAAATCAGCATGCATTAAATATTGTTATTTGCACTGTGGAGGGAATTAATGCTCATATCATATGTGAGCTCTGTCATCCTCTGTTTCATATCAATAAGATTTTTCATTTTGCAATCTGAGATTATTAATTATTATTTTCTTTATGAGTGATTAAGTCCTATGGGGCTTCCAACAGAATAGTTTAAAAAAAAAAGAGATCTTGGCTTATATGCCTTAGAAATTAAGTTTAACAACATATAACAAAGTGTAAATGTGTAATAACTGAAAGAGTATGTTTATGCTGCGGCTTATTGAAATATTGTTGTGATTCAGTTTGAAAAGCCGAATCCAGAGAAAGTATTTGTATATACACTTGTGAAATTACAGGGAGGGATTTTGTAACAAATTTGGGAAATTGTCACATAAACAGTTTGAGCTGCTGATTTTACTGTTGCTCTTTGTGATATATATTTTCCCATAGCCTAATATGCCCATAAAACTGCAGCATGATATGAATTTCACAACTGAAACCAAAATGAGCAATCAAATTAATGTTAATGGAGCCACTGCAAGTGGCAAAACCATGTTGAAGAAAAAAAGTGGGCAATTGGTTATGCAAAGGCTCAGAGGGATTCAGAATTAAATCAAGGTTCTTTTTTCTAGCCAAAACTGAGAAAAACAATGGACCTGAGGAATTAAAATCAACACCTAAACCAGAATCGGAGCAAACTCAAAGCATACTGGGTAACTAATTTTACTGTTTTTTATTTTCTCCGTAAACTTTTTTCCCTCCAGCAGAATTTTCTACTATTTGCTCCATCACCTCAGTAGTGAGCTGCTTCAGTGGAAGCCCTGACTAGAATTTACTCGTTCACATTGAATTTCCAGCATCTTATTATAAATATGAAGTGTAATGCACAATGTGTTCGGCTCTGACGGATCGGTGGTCATCATATGTATTATTATTATTCCTCTCAGATGGGGCGATTCAGTCTTTTTTCTTATTTTTAAAGCTAAGTAATGTTCTCTATCTTTTCTAGGTGATATGAATGACTGATAACAACAGTTACAGGAACCTCAGCAATTGAACCAAATAATGAATGCCTTGTTCTTTCTTTTTTTCTTTGTTTCTTTCTTTCTTTATTTTTTTTTAATGACAGCTTCATTTAGGCAGTGATGTAAAAGCAAAGTATGATATTGTACGGGTCATGATCCTTCTACTTGTCTTAGAGGGAAAAAAAAGAGGGGGATCTAGTGTTTTTTTTTGATAGAGCATTCTTATAATGAAAGATTAGTTATCTTCATAAGAAGTTTTATTAACATTATTAACTTTGTGTTTTGCAGAGGTATCCACAGTTTTCTTACATTCAAAATTCTGAATTTTCCAGTGCTGATTTAGCTATCTATAATGTAACCTCAAAACCATTCAAAATTATGGACATGAACATAAGCATTAGATTTTTTTTTTTTTAATTGATTACATTTTTCTAAAGCCCAGATAGCATAATTATGGGATGATGTTTGATAAAGAAAAAGTTTGTGACTGTTTATCTGCATTCAGACATAGATATACCACATGGAGGGGGAATTCAATGCCTTTTCACAAATATATTTTTAAATACTCCTGTTGATTCATGTCAATGTCTTACTCTCACTTTCATATTCACTTACAGTTGCAAGCAAGTTTCCAGAATTTATTAAAGCTAAAACATCTGCTCTTCAAAACCCCTGAGGAATTTTGGGTGGTAATTGTGGCTCTTTGTTCCCAGTTGGTTTCAATCTAATCTTCAATCTTTTACTTATTTATTTACTTTAAGTAGGGTCCAACTTCCTGGTTTTGTGTCATCCGTTTCAAAGCAAAAATATGAAATTTAATTGAAACAAGCCTTGATTTAATTCCAGCCTAGATGAACATCGCTGCTGACGGATGTTCACTAATTATTTCCTCTACCAATTTTCTCTGCTTGCTGGTTCTTATACTGTGATTAGAGAAAATGGAGATTTGATTTGTATTCCACACACTGCTTTAAATGAAAAATTTATAGATTTTTTTTCTGTATTAGAAACTCTTTTTTTCCTTAATTTTTTTTTTGTTTCAGTGATGGACGATTTAAGCCAGAACACAGTTCCATGCAGTGTCTTGTAATTTTCTTCGTCAAATAAAGCCTTAATTATTTCTTTTATCATAGCTTCTAATGAAATACAGCCACGTCCTCCTGGATCCAGAACATATGATGCTCCAAAAAGTCTGCTGACAGAACTTGGTAATAACTTTGTTTGTAAATTTGAGTAAATTTCAGTGTAATATTATTTCATTCTTTTCTTTGTTCTGTGGCTCACACTTTCTAACACTTCAACTGCCATAATATATTTCTACGTGACAGCTGTTAGTGATTTCTTCACAGTTTTTTTTTTTAATGTTTTCCTTTATTCTAAGTCTGGTTTTGTACTATTTTAATGACATGATGTTCCAGATTAATGCTTGATTCATAAACATGCTGCCCTTTGTCTGTGGAATGATGATGGCAATCAATACTTAGCTACAACCTGCACTCTTCATTTTGAAATTTTCTTGGAGGTTCCTCTGTCTGCCTCTGAGATTGGGTGTGTTTCACAGTTGAGGTTCTGTTCCTCAGAATATGAAGAATATTTCTTCATTAATTCAGTGGATTTTCATGCCATTTGCTAAATATTTATTTATTTGGATAAGATAGGGCCATAATTTATATAGACTGCTATGGCTTAAGTTTTCAATGTTTGCTTAAATCTGTAGTCATGATTTCATTTGTCTGATGATCAACTTTGGAACACCTTAAAAATGCCTCACATTTGAGAAATTATCACACTACTCCACCTTCCAAAATAGTTTCTACTTGTGCTGCTATGGATTATGACTTTGTTTTCACTGCTTAATTAGTGTCAGGTATAGCTAACTTATGGGTGACCTTGAGTCAATATGGGTTTATATTTCATTTATTATTTATTCATAATTTATTGTAATTTTGACAGCACTTCCTTATGCTTGAGAGGATGGGGATATCTCTTTGTTTCCACTGTAACAAAAGATGGTTGGTTAAACAGCTGGAGGCAATATGGGAGAGAGAAAGGCATTTAGTGATTTAAGAACGTATTTGATAGAAATGCAGCTGAAAACCTTATTAGCATTAGGAATAGAAAATATCTTTGCTTTCTGCTGGATTACAAAAATTCTGCCTTTGTCTTGGTAGTAAAAATATTACAATAGTTATGGTAAAAATCATGTTTCATTTGAGTATTTCATGATGGATTTGTTCTGATTTGTTTTTTGTTCCTGTTGAATAGTTCACTTAGCAAAAAGCAGAATTTAATGGTGTAAAGCTGGGCCCTGCAGTCAGGCTGACCGTACCAGCTAGGCTCCCACAGAAGGCAGTGCTGAAGTCAGGGGCAATCCATGAGAAAGGGATCAATACATAGATAATTTATCTGCACTGTCTCTGCATACTTTGATTGCCTCCTTTTTACACAATTAAAAAAACAGAGGTGTTAATTTAGAATACTGCAACTTCTGAGCATCATTCTCATGATTCTTAAGTGCTTGATTTTTGATGTCTCCTTTCTTCTTGTGAAGGACATGAGGAAACTCCCATTACAATTCAGACAATCAATGCTTGTAACAGTCATCATAATGTAACATTCCTCTTCAATATAGTATATTCTTACTGGCAAATGTCTTTTTAGACTATTTAGTTACAGCTTTTTAAAAACTCTGTCTATAAAGAATCTTTAGAATAGTGATAGCCAGAAAGCGTTAGTTCCTAAAATAGAGAAAGCACCCCAGATCTAGTACCTCAGATTTTTTTCATATTTATTTTTGCATCTAGATTATACCAGAGGGAGATATCTTTAATTTATAAACTTCTGGGTGGCCAGTGTACTTTGTTTACATGCTTTTTGAAAAGAAAGCTTTGTGAAGATGGCTACAGAGTGTTCTGATGTCTTTTGGAGATCTCCCATAGTTCTCACTGTATCTAAGTGCAATTAATGAGAGTTCTTATTGCAAAATACGGTGACTCATATGGCTTTTACTTGTATTATTTTCTTCTGTGAAATCAGGACAGTAACCCAGTCATATATGTTAATGCAGTGAATGTGATTGAAGTTAGATGGGAAAGCAGAGCCAATAAAAGAAAAAAAGTCTGCTCAGCTTGTATTTACAGTGTATACATTAAAAATTGCACCTAGCTGTTTGGGAATTTTTCTCTAGATCTTAAGCATTCACAGAAAATCAGTCTTAAAATTCTGATATTACTGCTTTACAAAAAATCATATCTTATTAAAAAGCAGTTAAAAACATAGAGGTAATTGTCTCTTTAAATTTATTATAACCTAAATAGGAATAAGTGGTTAAGTGTGTGTACATTTCCTGGAAAGAATGGTACATACTATATACACAGTCGAAATTTAAAAGGATCCCTTACCTAGAAGTAAAACGTTAACGTGAAATCTTCCCTGGGTGGAGACGTGTTTTTGTTGGTCTTGAGGTGACGGTGCCCATTTCCTTTTGAGTCCCTGTTTTCACTAAAGCACACTTCAGATTATGCATACTCGGAACTCAAAGGTCTTCCTTACACCATAGCAAAGAGAAGATGCTTTTTATTCACTTCAGTTCACTGACATCACTTGTTCACCTTTCCTCATTAAACCTTTGTCTAAAATAGTTGCACGCACTATAATAGTAATAATTTTATATAGGGTTGTGAGTGCTATGAAGATTGAATGTACTGGTTTGCAGAGAAAAGATGCTTAAGTAGTGTCCATCAAAGCTGATTAGATAGTGTAGGCCATAGTTTGAATAGAACAAAACTTGATTGAAAGAAGAAAGTTTCAAAACACAAGAAAGTCTGGTATTTCAGCTAAAACTATATTTCATACCACTTGATACCTTAAGTTTTTTTTCATGTTTGCTCTTAGCTACTCAGAGTCCAGCCTTGAAACACGTATCTCTCCCTCCTGTGGAAACCAAAGACTTGCAAACGGGTAATCAGCACGTTATTTACGTGATTTCTTTTTCATTATCTTAGTATCACTTACATTGGCAAAAGATAATTTTAAGATCTGCTTATAAGAGTCTTGGCTACTCACACTTGCACAAAGCAGCTTGTTCAACCATTTTGCGTCTGTGTGATCATCTGAAAAATATTTTCATCACTGGCTTAACTGAGTGCTGTCACATCTCATCATCAGCTCATTTGTTCTCCTATAGCTGTGTTTCATACCCTAGAAAATGTAGTGAGGTGTAATTTCTTGCTATTAAGAACTCTTCAGGCATGTGGATGCCAGGTTCAAGGCCAGCAGGCTGCATCACAAGCCATCATCTCTGTTGTCATGACACAGTTGTCTCCAAGCTGATCTTCAGGCCACCTTGCTTAGCTTTGCTTTGAGCATCACATTGAGTGGCACAGCATTCACTAAGCGGTTTGGTGCTTATCCATTCAGTCTCCACCTTCTCAGCATTTTAAGCTCGGATTCTTTTTTCAGCTTTTGATGAAACACAGCCTATTTCTTCAAGATCCAAAGCATCTGGCACAACAGGAGTGCAACCAACCAAATCTGGTAATGATTTCTCACGAGATTAACTCTCTTGACAGTCAGGAATTTTCCAAAGAGACAGAGTACCTTTCATTAAATAGTTTGTTCAGTTTGACATAAATGAAGAATAACTGTAGATTTGGAATTACTATATCAAATAAGGTGTTTCTGTATGACGTTTTGTATGAAATATTGCACTACTGTGGGATTTCTTACTTAATAGATTTGACTCCAGCCTGCAAATCTTAGCTTAGAAATGTGCCTAACATATAGTAAACGCTGAGTCTAAATATCACTGTCAACAGCAAAGTTTTGTAAATGGAACATCTTGATCAACTGAAGTGCTCAGATATTTAAGAGATAAATGGAAACTTCTGATATTCCAACATCCTTTAAAAATAGCTTTCCTTTTGTCTTTCTATATAGGCATACTTACTTCTAAAAAGGCAGATTTGGCAACTGGTGCTGTAAAAATATCTCATTGAAGATTCAGGCATGGACTTACTTGTTCTTAGAAAATGTCTCTGTATTTATAGATCAGAAAACTTGTATTTATAGATCAGAAAACTTTCCCATGAAAGCTGAATATTTAGTATAGGGCCACTGACAATCATTCAGAAGAAAAAATAATTACCTAAGATGAGAGCCAGTTGGAAATATTTCATTTCAATAGCATGTCAGTAATGTAATGCTTGAAGTTTGTGTTTTTTGAAAGAAATTCGTTTCTGAAGGAAATCCATCATTAAGTGCAAGATTGATCAGAGATGTCAGCTATTCACACATCTGACTGAAAACAGTTTATGTGTTTCATTTAGTAGAGTTCCTGCTTTGCCATTCTTTCTTTTTCTCTGGTTTCAGCACCAGGCTATTCTCTGGTTTCAGCACCATTCTACTGCATGAACCTTGGATTCTAGACAAAAATGGCAGATAGTCCTAGTCTTATAATTTATTTTTTTTATTGTTCCTTGAGCTGTTTTGTCTTCCTCTTAAAAAAAGCACCTTTTTTCTTACTTTTTTTTTTATTCTTCTAACAGTTGTGGCTATTTGTTGCATTCTATATCTTTGTGTTAATGTATCATTCATTGGAGGAAAAATAAATTCACATTTACTCAGTTACTGCACATTTTGGTGTACTTTTTGCAGGATGTATTATGTTAAATACTAGCTAAATTTTTTTTTCAGCTCATTAAAAGAAGGTGAAGCTGTTGCATCATGGTTCTTTCATTTTAAAATAATATAGCATGATTTTTGTTTTTATTTTCCAGCTTCACATGACTTTCTTCATGTTACTTCTACTCCTCAAACTTTTGCAACTCCAGAAATATCAGATACTGGTAAATTATAGTAGTTATTTCAGAAGTGTGGGGTTTTTTGTTTTGTTTTGTTTTTGTTTGGTTTGGTTTTTTTGTGTGTATGTGCTGTTTCGTGTTCAAGGCTTCAGTTATTTTTTCCATACTATCTGCATCGGGGTTACCCTGTCTGTGTATTAGTTCTTCAAATTCTATAATAATATCCTCTTAACTCCTGAGATTAGGCTTAATACTGGTTCAATTAAAAGTTTTAACTAGCATACATAATAATAATGATTTAGTATTTAGCTAATGGAGTTGTCAAAAAGGATTTAAATTTTGTGAGATAAAAACCTCTTGAATACCATCAAGAGGGATATGATCTTTTTTGGCAGTGTAATTTTACCCTCTCCTCTCCTCTCCTCTCCTCTCCTCTCCTCTCCTCTCCTCTCTTCTCCTCTCCTCTCTTCTCCTCTCCTCTCCTCTCCTCTCCTCTCCTCTCCTCTCCTCTCCTCTCCTCTCCTCTCCTCTCCTCTCCTCTCTTTTTCTCCTTCCTTTTCTGCTTCCCTTTTTCTCTCCCCTGTCTCCCTTCCTATCCTTGCTTAAAGGAAGTGTTCAATGAGCCTACATACTTTCCTGTATGTTTTTTCTCCAAATACTGGCTTAAACCCAGAAGCAAAACATCATTCCAGATCTTTCTAGCAAAGCTTTACTGTGGGCTATAGATGTTGCTGTGGCTTCCTACATTGCTATATCTTCTGAGACTTTTGACATGTGAGGATACTTAGTTTCCTTAGGCATTACTTGAACACAAAGAAGTATGTGCATGAGAGGTTAGGGAAATCAGGAAAGGGAAGGAGGAGACAGTGAAGAAATGAAGCAATCAATTGTCCAAATGTTTATAGTGACTGCAGTTTAAGGTCTCTGCTGTAGAACCTATTGGTTCTTTCCAATCCAAAGAAATTTTCAAAATTCAGCACTGTTAAGCCAAAATATAAATAATAATACTGCTATGGAAAATTAAATGAGCAATTTTATTATGCTGGAAATATGGGTATGTGTGAATAAATGTGTGAATAAAAATTAACTGAAACTTAGGAACTTCACAAAGTGACTTAGTGAAGTGATAAAGAGAAGCATTCATCTCCTCAACTTGTATCATTCTTCTACACTTGTTAGAATTGTTACCCTGATGAAAATACAAAGTGCAAGTTGTACCTCTTTTTTCAGGTAGAATAAAGCAAATGAATTTACAATTTTATAAATCACTTTTCAATTCCTTTATAAACATTTCTACATTTGGAAAAGGAAGGTAACATCTTCAGACAAGTAGTTGGTAAGAATATTGAAAATATTCAGAAATAAATGATGTACAATTTGTAAAATCATTTTCCATCCTAAGGACATCAACAAACAGTGCCAGGTGACTTCTTTTCCAAATCTTCTTCATTCAGTTCTTTACATTAAAGTTGCTTATCAAGTTTGTATACTTTTTTCCCTACAGCCAGAGGGACTGCTGAATTGGAAATATCCAGGCCTGTAATTACCACAGAACCTCATTTCTTAGGAACAGCAATGGGTAACACTGATTAGTTGAAGTTTTCTTTGTTTATCTTGTCTCCACTGCTATTTTTGGAACATTTTCTCTTGCCTTAATTGTTACCATACTAGCAATTCATACCACTTATTGTCATCATTGACTAGTTTATTAGCTGTATTTTTTGCTCATCTTTATAGGGTTCTGGGGTGGGGGTATCTGTTAGTTGGCTATGAGATTTATTTTTTGTTTGCTTTGGGTTTGTATGTTTGTTGTTTATGCTGCTGAAGTTCCCAACTGTGGACCTGCCTCAGATTTTTCCACGTAGTAAGAGAAGTTAACAGTGGAGGGAATGAAGGGCTTAACATATAATATTATCAAGTAATAATCAGCTGAAGAGGTCGTTTTGCTTGGGCTTGTATTGGCTGGCTCATTGATTATCTCCTAAATCAAGAGGTTGTTTACTTGCTCTATGCAATTATTAATACATGCACTTGAATTTTTGAGTATTCTCTTTAATATGAATAATTAGATCCTTTGGTTTCTACACTGAAGTTCATAGTAGCCTAACAATACATGGGACATCATACTTCTTGCACTCAGCAAGAAGTATGATCATCTGCAAGACATCATACTCTCTTGCAAGCAGCTTTCCATATTAAATTTTCATTTTAGAAATTCAGCTTTTCTCTAGGGAGTCCTGTGCTATCCACAATAGCTCTGAGGTAAATAAGCATTTTAGCACAAGTTTTTTTATTTCACATTTAGGTGAAATGAAACCTCTTTCTTCAAGATCCAAAATATTTGGCTTGCCAGAAATATTACCCACTTCAGCTGGTAATGATATTTCTCCTCACTGTAGTTCTCTCCCTTATAGCAAGGGACTGGTGCTAGCCACTCCAACATTTGAGAAACTGGTAATTAAATATTGGAATGATACAATGTGAGCAGTTTTTCTTATGCTCGTAAGCAGTTTCGTAGATCGTTGTGTGAAGTTATATCCTTCATTATTGCTATAGCCAGAATAATATACTGAGGTCTGTTTTACTGTTTGATACATTTGGACAAGTTGCCCAAGTGTCACGTCTACTTCTTTTGTACGTTGGATGCAAAACCCTGTCATGAGTTGAGAAGAGCTTTTCTTGTTTTTAAGAGTATTTTGCTAAGTTTTAACCATGGGGGAAAAAAACAGTCACTGGCTTGTCAGTGGCTTGAACTCAGTGCTTTCTGTTTACAAAAGCCAGAAATATGGAGATATACCAAAGAAATTACTAGGCACTCTTTATTATTACCAACAACTTCTTCTTTGTGCAGGTTTGAAAAATTCCACCGTCAACACTGTCACATTTCTTGGAACTAGAGCCCCACTCTGTTAGCCAAGAGTTGTAGTGAGAATGAGTACTCAAAAAGCAGACTTTCCTGCTGCTTTAGGTCTTGGGTTGTGCATATTCCAAAGCAAAACTAGAATAAAAGGGTTAAAGTAGCTGATAGATGTGTTGGTCAGTGACTTGTGAAACACTGCGAGAGAACAACATCTTGCATGAACTCTGGATTTCAGGGTGTTGTAAGATAGTTTCTCAAGACATTTTCCATGTCTGACCGTAGCAACACTGAGACCAGACCTGGAATCGCCCTCCACTGCTTCACTGGAGACGGCCAGAGCTGCGATGGGTTCGTAGTCCGTGATTCCCTTCCTGCTTTTGGTCAATTGGGCAAGACTTTTCTGTGCAGAGTTGAGCATGTTTCACATGTTTTGAATCTCTCATGCAGCAATACAAAAAGTGTTTGCTCCCTTTTGCCTTGATATTACAAGTTGATCCATTTGCAAGCTTTGAGATTCACTTTTGGGGCAGATCCATGCTACCAATTTCATCCATTTCCAACCATCTCTGTTGTGGGGCTACCTCTGCCCATTGAAAAATAGCACTGAGTCATGCCAAGGCTGCGAGACCTCTCCAGCATCCAACCTTGTTTTGGCTTTTCTCCTTTCTCTCCCATTCCTCCTCTCCTCTCTGCCCTCCAGTCACTTGGCATCATTGTCATTTGCTGAGGAGGGTATCAAGACCTGGTGGTGCACCTTGGCCTGTAGCAACACGTGCCACACTTGCGATGCAATTCTGCTGTTTGAGCCCAAACTTTTTCCACAGCTTGACAGGCATTTTCTGCAGGGATGGAAGGTCAGCTTACACAGAGTGTGTGCTCCACCTTGCCTTGACTGCCATTTCCCACATCTTTGGCCTTTGCTAGCTGTCTTGCTATCTGTTGCCCATTCAAAGAAGACAGTTCTCTTGGATGCAACCTCCTGCTGTGTTGGCCCAAGCTGGTAACCTTGCAGGTTTAATTTGAGGGGTGCAGCTATGAGATATCGGCCTTTTTTAGCCCATCCAGCTCTCATCTCCTCTTATCTTTACCTCATCCACTTTGGGGAAGGACCACAGAGCTGTCCTAAGCCTCTGAGGTTGCACTAGGATTGTAAGCGCACAGCCTCCTTTCAACTTTGGCACCTAACCCTTCTGTCAGCCAGATCATTTGGGGTATATCTTGGTTGATGCATGTCAGGAACATGCAAGAGGTGTTGCAGTGTTTATTATCAATCTGTCATTTCACTTGGGCCAGCGTTGGAGTAAAGAACATGTGCAGATATGGAAGTGCTGTGAATGAAAAGCTATATTCACCTGCAACTGATGGAAGTGGCTGGAGATACTTGTGGCAGTGGCTGTTTTGATGTTTGCAGGCATGAAAGACTTTGAAATCTGCTCAGTTACCCATTGTATGACAAAATGAGTAACTGTTCATGCTACAAAGCAGTTGGTCAGTTGGCCAGCTCACAAGGTAGAAGTGTTGACAAGAGCAGATTATTAGATGTGGAGAACTGAAGCTGGTACAAGTTGAAAGTGTAATGAACCCCATGTAGACATCTACAAGATGCTGTTTTGGTGCTTTTGTCAGGAGCTGTCATGCTTTTGCATCAGCTCAGCAGTGCATATACATCTTTACAAGAGCCTTTACTCTTAGAAGACTTTCCTCAACTGTTGTCTGTTTCAGTGGGGAAACCAGAGAGGTTCATAATCATAACAAATTCTGTAAATTTTGGCAGAGTTGCTGAAGCTGAGCAATATTTCTTTCTCTTCTCCTGCCTGGTGATAGTTACTGTCTAGGATTTTTCACTTTTCTGGCTTTTTCACTCTTCTGTGTTTTTTTTTCACTCTTTTTTCATTCATATGTTTTCTCTAACCTTTCAAATGATATTGAGAATGATCATCTTCTAAGCTGCTTTCTATTTAATTCTCTTTGCTAGATATTTTTTGGCTTTTGCAATCTTACATTTTTACTATCCTAACAGGATTTTTTTCCATCATACTTGAGGTATTTCCATTTGGCATCACTTGTATGTATTTTGATGTATATTAGCACAAAAGCCTCTTTTCTGTTTTAGACTCTGCTTATTTAGCAGATGTGTTTTTGCATTCCTACATTACATTGTTACTGGGGCAGGAAACCATTCAATCTGTGGCTGCACATAATGCCATGTTGTGATAGTCCATATGGCTTTTAAATAATACAGTACATTTTTTTTTCCAGCTTCACCTGACTTTCTTCATGTTACTTCCAGTTTCCAAACCTCTGCATCTGCAGAAATGTTAGAAACAGAGACTGGTAAATGATATTTATTTCCTATCTGTGATATTTCTTGCTATATAAATAGCAGTATTTCGGTGTTTATTTTTCTTATGGCTTCTTAATGATCTCAATGCAATGTCAGTATTTCATTTGTTTTTAATGCTTTAAATTAATTGTAATATTTTTGAGTGTTCTGCTGATCTAGTCTCAAGTAGGTGATCCTGATATGATGTGCCAGAGTAGTGTCTTATTGGTGAATAAGGCATAATTTACTAGTTGAGAGGAAATTCTATGGCTTGATAAATTTAGATTTTTCAGAATAATGATGGTTGTTCAGGGGAAAGGGTTTAGTCTCCATAGAGGAGGCAGTTTTTAAAGAGATTTGTTCATTGATGATTTGCTTTCTATTGTAACCTCTTAAAGTAGTTTCTAGAGAAAGGAACATTGCAAAAGACTGCTCTATATTCTATTTCGGTATTAATAAATAATTTTTACATTTTTCTTTTATTCATCTAAGATTTTTCTCCTAGTCCACATGGTATTTTTGGTTTGTTTGTTTGTTCATGTTTTGTCTTAAAGCAGAAATGTGCTTTGGTGTATAAACATCTAGTTATGATTGGTCAGATAGAAGACTGTTGTGAGGTTTTGGCTGTTTTTCTGTGCATGATAGTGTAAGCATGTGACATGTTGTTTCATTATATTAGTCTTCCCCTTTCTGGTGACCAGATTTGAAATATGATGTTTTGATTATTTAGCATAGTGCGCTGAGACAACAAAGCATAAAACTCACCCAGTTTCTGAGTAAAAAGCTAATTTGGAGCTACTGTGAAAGTTCATTCTCTCCATCGCCTTTTTCCATCACGTTCCTAAATACATAGGAGGTGGCAGCTAATTCTTGGGTTTATTTACATGTTTCTCCCACAGCTGCAAATACTATTGAGTGGAAAACATCTTTATTTCTGGTTTCCAAAGAAGCTAAGTTACCAGGAACTAGAATGGGTAGTAATCAGTAGCTCACATTGTTTATTCTTTGTTATTTTAAACTGTGGTCTTGGTATTGCTACGTTTTGGAAGAAATAGAATAATAGAGAATCTGAGTTTCTTTTCATCTGTGATCCCATATTGATATTTTATTTCATCTGTGTTTTGAGCTTTACTTTTCTTTGTTGTGTTTTGTTTCTTAATGCCTCCAGGACACTTTCTTTCTGTCAACCATAGAAAGTCTTTCTGGTACTGACTTATTAATTGATGTCTAGAAGAACATATACTTATATCTTGCTGTTCATTTTATTTTGTTTTGCTTTCTTGGAGCTGCTATTCATATTCCAAAGTGGAGAAATAATGTAAAATTCTCAGATGATAAAAATTCTGTGTAGTAGAGAACAACTGAACAAACATCACAGTATTCATGAAACTCATTTCACAGCTGACTTTCAGGCTACCTGTCATTTTGCTTACATTTACCCTGATACTGTCTTTATAGCCTCATTTCCATTAGTAGATTTTTGTGATATTCTACTTTGGAATTGTTATGGCATTTTTCACCCAGATTTTCCTTTCTGCTTTTGGTGAAACATAGCCTGCTTCTGCAAGATTTCAAAGTGCATGAAATGTCTACCATTCCTTAAATGACACAAAGCAAACCTAGTCATTGTCCATTTTGAGATTTACTGTACCTATTTTAATTGTTCAGGTAGTTTACAGGGACTCATTGTGGAATAATTGAACTGTAGAGAGTAAAATTTTAACTCAATAAGTACATCACGCATTAAGGTTTCAGTACTACATTTAGTTCTGTATTATAATTACTGTACTATGATTAGTTTTTCATATCTTAGTATGTTTACAAGAGCATTTTCCCATATTACAAAATGACAATTATCTTACTTGAAAAAGAAAAAATATTTAATGTGGTATAACACTTGCATGCCAAAGACACTTTTCTTAAGACCTGACTGAACTCCTCTTATTTCTAGAATAGTTGAGCATCCACAAATTACAAGGAAAATAGAGGACTACACTTGTTCACTGCAGACATAATATTTGTAGTCTTGGGAAGGATTTGGTCTTTAAGTGTCTAGGTTCAAAAATGCTAGGCAGTATAAACAGTTACATATTTTGAAAACAGCATATATTTCTCTGATCTAGATCTTTAAAGTAGAACTATACACTCTTTGGTCTTTTCAAGGTACATATTGCAGCTCAGTGCTGCTAATTTTGATTGTTAATAATTCTAAAACATACTAAATAGCTGCTTGCAATTGTAGTTTTCCTTAAATGCAACTTCTTAAATGTAACCACAGAAAATATGAATTTATTAGCAATGTATTCGAGAGGCAGTGTGATCTAAAATCCTAATAAAAGAAAATAATGTGTTTCTATCTTAACAGTAACTGTTCAAAAGCTCTTGCAGGTTGTTATGTCTCACTATAGTAAAGTTGAATCGGGAAAATGGTCATAGAAACTTTTGGTAGCTGGAGGTTATCTTATCACAGAGTATGTGTTTTAACCTATTCCTATTTGTTAAGCTTTGTTCAGTGTTCCTTTAATTTTGCATTACATTTGGGAAAGTCTTAAATATTGTTTATTACAAAAGTCACAGTAAACAGAAATATGAGGCAGCTGTGTTAGTACTCATGGGTGATGCTGATGGTTGTCCTACCTCTGCACGAATACAGCATTTCTGTTCTCTCAGAACTAGCTCATCATTCCTCTTTTTGTAGAGTCAGGCTATCTAGACTTCTTATTACTTGTCCTTTGCCTTTATTCAGTCATGAAAGTTCCTAACATCGATGGCAACCATATTGCAAATTCCTGCTCTTCAATGGTCTATATGCCATTGTCCATAGGAGAAGTTGTTCTCCTGTACTGTCTCCATAATTTGTTTTTTAAAGGAAGTGACAGTTTTAGTAATCTGATTTAATCTGATTTTTCAACATTTGTTTTTTTCATTAGAATACTATTACAAAAGCTTAATTTTTTTAAAGTAATTTTCCTCCCAAAAGTATGGCCTTTCATAATAATATTACTTACATGAAATTGATTTTGTGGCAGTTGAGGGAAAATAAGATCTCTAGGTATGACACGAATTTAATAAGTATTATCAGGAAAGATGACTCTATTTCTGAAATCTCATCTTCTGGAATTAGTCTTCCTTAATGTCTTAAACTTTTCTTGTTCTGTATTTGCTATCCAGAAACCGACTCCGAAATTCATGTCTTTGCCCTTCATGGTAACAGCAAGCACAGTGCTGGAAAAGTAGAATAGATTCCATAAATATTTCCACCATTTTTCCATTGCTTTTCATCTGGAGGAGACTTAATTATATTGACTGCCAAGTGCATGGAGCAGGCTTTTTGTTAAACCTTTTATATCAGCCACTTCAGAATAACTTGTCAGATAGTTCCTACAAATATGCGTAGGCATATAATGTCAGTAACTCATTAATTTTGTTAAATTAGAAAGATTTTAGGCATAAACTTTTTTTAAGGTAAAAAAGTAGAATGAAATTTTTGAGTCCTGTAAGAACTATATTGTTAAATACTCTAATCTTTGTGATGTTTCTTGAAAATTTAGTTATCATTATTACCCTTAGACATTCTGATAAAAATGATTATTAATAGTTATTGCATCATTACTTCATAAGGAATTCATAAAGAAAATCATACCAATTGAATTTGGGCTAGGGGAGGTTATAGCAGGACTAACGGGATAGCGGAGAAACCCCAGAAGTTAACTTTGAATAACATTACTAGATCTATTCTTGTGTTTCACAGGGTGTTTTCACAAGCCAGGGAGCATGATAACACTGAAAGATGAATGTGATGTGATAGTAGCTGTAAAAGGAAGCTGACTGTAAAAATGGAAAGATATATTAAACTGGATTTTGTAGGGAATAGTCATAGGGTCAGTATTAGGCAATAGTTTTATTAATGACCTAGATGATAGAAAGGAATTGATGCTTGTTAAATTGATAAATGGCTCCAAGCTGGAAGATGTGCTACTACACAGAGGATAGGAAGTCCTTTCTGAAGAACAATGATTTTGCTTATGCAATAGTAATCAATTGTGTGAGTGCATGATGGAGAACCATTATCTCTCAGGAAAGGAACTTTTTGTTATAGTGAATCAAAAGCTTGACCATGAGCCAGTATCATCGTGTTGTTGCCAACATGTAAAGTACCATATCAAAATGTAACAGTAGAACAAATACATGAAGAAATCCTTCAGCTCTATTGAACTTTTAGAAAGCTTCAGATTACTGTGCTCCAAAAAAACGCACACTCAGAGCAGTTCAGAAGGTACCAGCAAAAGTGATTAGAAGACTAACAGTGCAACCTATGAGAAGATTGAATGAACTGTGTTCTTTAGTCTGCATAAAAAAACCTGAAGCACATCAGTATTCAGATACATCTCAGATGTATCACAGTCTCAGATTTATTTACATTTTTTCTACAGCTGCTAATTGTGCTGAGCTAGAACTACTTGCTTCTCCAAGCTCCAGGATACCATAATTGTTACAAAAAAAAAAAAAAAAAAAAAAAAAAAAAAAAAAAAAAAA